>CM023952.1:13667930-13687966 GCA_013407115.1 Glycine latifolia | reverse complement strand
ATATATATATATATATATATATATATATATATATATATATATATATATATATATAAGTTTCTGTTTCGTTTTGGTTACTTTTCATCTTTGTCAGGTGTGCAATGTTCTGTGTGCATCTCATTCAAAATGTAATAGTGATTTACTTTACCCTCTTATTGATAGAGTGATTAGACTTGTACTCACTCTTCTAGTTTCTACAGCAACTACTGAGAGATCTTTCTCAGCTATGAATATAATCAAGACCAGACTTCAAAATAGAATGGAAGAACAATTTCTTGATGATTCTTTGATTACATACATTGAAAAGGAAATTGTTTTGAGTTTTAGCACGGATTCAATTATAGATATTTTAACAATATGAAAACACATAAAGTAAGAGTCAAGTGAAGTGATCTTAATTTCTGTAATAGATTTTTTTTTATTTTTGTATATTATGTTTATATTGTCTTCAGAATACTTTTATTTATAATCGATATAGTTTTTTTTTTATGTTCGCCCTCTCTCAATAAAATTCTTGTGTCCGTCACTATCTATACTTATGTTTATTGGTTTCAATCTTCCATTCTCTCTGCATGAGCCAGGTTGAATTTTGTTAAAAAAATGAGACTTTGTTCTAATAAATTTCAAATTAGTAATAGAACACACATGATTTCTAAGAAGGTATATAAGCAGAAGTATTTTCCCTTGGACCAAGGATAGATAAAATATTTGGGAGAAACAAAATGTACTCTAATAATAATCACTACTACAAAAACAGGCTTTTAAGACAGTTGTTTGACCCCTTTAAAGACGGTTCCGGACGTGTCTTCGTAGCCAACGACGTTGTAAGGTTACACATACGAAGACAGTTGTAAGACCGTCTTAGCTTTATTTTTTTATTTTTTTTTAACGTACCTTCTAAGACGGTTATGCGTCTAACCATCTTAGTATGTAGCCTTTCTAATACGGTTATTACGTATAACCGTCTTAGATTTATAGACTTTTTTTTATTTTTATTCCAAATTTATCACACCTCTAGTAGCCAGAGCAAGAATATCAGCACAAGAGACTTTGTTTCTAAAGATTATTCACTGTAATATATGTATAAAATAAATAATTATACATCATGATGAAAGTAAAAAAAATCATATGAGAATTTTTAGGATCTTCATAGAAGTAAAATACTACAAATAACAATTACATGAATTGGAAGTCAAAGACCCAAATCATCAAATAAAAAGGTGAACATGTGAAGACTTTCTGGAAAGTGAGAGAAGTCAAGGATCCTCCAATTCTCCTGGATGTGGTTCTTGGGATTGGGTTTAAGAGAATGAACCATATCTGCAAATTTCATGTCGTCACGTACAAAGAAGACGGGAAGGTTGTTTCCAACAAGGTGAACGATTTAGTTGTGCCACTCTGCATTGCTCAACAAGATCACACCACACTTCAATATATCTCGGCATGTATTTTCAGTCAAATGGAAAATTACAAATTTTTAGATTTTTAAATATATAATACCTTAAGTCAGTAGATCAAACAATGGAACCTATTGGTGGAAGAACAGATAGAGGTGTGCCAGAGGATTTGGAACCAAAAGGTTGTGGTTTTATGACTGAATTCCCCGGTTCAAGCATGTTGAAGACTACAACAGGGGAGAAAAAATACCACTAAGCTACCACCACCATATAACAGTAAAAATTGCACCACCATATCACAGTAAAAATTGCAAGTACAACATGAGCCAATTTTAAAATACCACTTAATTCCTATTTAAAATTTCATTAAAAAATCATATAAGTGATAAAGAAAACAATATAATGTGACAACATAAGAAAACAAATTAATGAGGTAATTAACTTATATTACAATAGTTTCTTTAATTTTACTTAAGTTATAAAAGTCTCTTATTTTTTCTCCATAATATATATGTGAAAATCTATTAATAGACTTTGTTGATATATAATTTTCATTAAAAAAATCTAATTCATCATCTAGTAATATCTTTCTTTTCAATTTTTATTCACAAGTAAGAACTAAAATGTCATACTAGCCAAACGTTTTCTAGGAAACAAATTAAGCTCAAACTTTCGTACAACACAATTTGATAAATAAATAAAAAAAGCAAGCTTATGTCATTTAAAAAACACACTTAAAAAAGCCCCAACTTTTGCATCACAAAGTATATCACTCTACACCAACTTGGTTCAACTAACCCAACATAGGCCTGATTCAAGGATCTGCAATATAGTACCAGATTCAATTGCAATATATGTGTGTACCTTTTAATATAAGCCTTTCACTTTATAGTTAATAATTGGTAAGAAACGTTAATGAATATCATATATTCATATCACATACTATAGACTAATTTCAATTTGGGTTTTCCTTAAAATATATATATCCTCAATTTATTGCTTTCCTCCTTTAAAATCTATTAGAAGTGTACGTGATTTAATTCATACCCATTTGGGCATTTTATGACATTTGACAAGGAACTGATTTTTAAATCATATGACTAACAATAACAAGTTCATATGTCCCACGTTAACTATGCAAACTTTTCGAGATCAATATAAGTGCATGGCAATTTTAGAAAATCTGAAGGAATACATTGAGTCTACGAGGAAACCAAATCTTACCTGCGACAGAATCACTGGGTGGGAGTGCTTGTGATGCAACTTCTGGGAAAATCAAGACTATAATCACTACTAAAGATACTAGGCCGTTGGCAATCCGACTAATGCATGCCTTAGTGGTTTCAATTCCACGAGTTGCATGACTTCCTCAATGAAAATCTGCAACAAGTAATCAGATTCAAAACTTAATAACATAAATTGAACCAACATCCAAGTTTCTTTATCAATTTTAAAAATATACATATAACAAGCTAGTTAAAAAAAACTGTATGTGTAGCATATAAATTGCAATGAGGGCACATAAGTTACTTACGAAAATTCATTAAGTTAGTTACTTGTAAGCTCAATACTACAAGTAGTCATAATAATGAGTATAAGTAGTAACAAACAGGTTCTGACCTAGAAGCATTTTGACAAACAGGTTACGAGCAAATAACATAAGAATTAAAAATGTGAAAGGAATAGAAGAGTGATGATGACAAACATGTTACGGACAAAAAGCGCTTCTTTAGCTTCCTAATATTTTTAAATAGCTCAAACATCTGTTGTTCGATGGACCACAGAAAGCTCCTGCCAAGTTCAGTACAATCTTTGTGATAAGGCTCTTTTTGTTAAGCAATTACCATAATGATTATATGTAGTAAGTAACAATCAAAAGCAATGGCCAATTTACCCATATGGAAAAAGGAAAAGGAAAATGATAATGGCAATCAAAATCCTACTTATTAGACATCTCTCCTTTTGGTTGCAGGAAAAAAAAAGTAAGGATGCACTTTACACCTTGGTCTGGAAACCAAAAGATATAAAATGTACCAATACCCTGCCGTGGGATATTTTCATCCCTTCATATATGCTATGAAACATCTATATTATAATATAATTATCAAAAGATTAAGAACAATGACAACCAAGAAGCTCTATATATATATATATATATATATATATATATATATATATATAATTTGTAAAGGATTGAATTGAAAAGAGAACCATGCGAACCTTGCAAAAATGGGACAGAAACTTCTCCTCCACCAACTCGCAAAACATTTTCTTTCAAATCATTTATACACTGCAGACAAGAGCCACATCTATAAGAATAGCAACTTAGAGTAAACACTTAAAGCAATGATATCAAAGAGTTCAACTGCGGATGGTACCTGGTGCTTTCAGAGCATATCCAGTCCAAAGAGAAACTCCATATTAGGAGAATCCAGCACCAAGAATGAGCAAGGGTAAAATATACTCCCAATATTTAAAATTTAAATCACAAACAACAAAGATCCTTCTTAGTGATATATCAATACAATGTGAATAAGCATGTTATACCAAGCAATGGTTTTATATTTCAATTACTTTTGCTTCATAATGTTAAATGAAAAAATACAATACCCAAATTTAATTGATCACCAAATTAGATATCCACATAAACTAGAGTAAACATATTATCATCATATACCAATACGCAATCACTAAGATACTCACAACTTCAGCAACACAAATGATCCAAAAGATCAGTTCAAAAAATACCTTGATTGGAGCTACATGTATACGACCCAATATTTCTAACTGGCCAACTCCATGAGCAATTCCTCTGTAACGCTGAGCAATTCCATGAGCACTTATCTTGCACCTACTGCCAATGTTTTTACAACTCAATGTCCTTAACAAAAAGGAAAGGAAACGAAAGAAAGATAAGTTTGTTCTTGTCTTAATTCCCCCACCCCCTCTCCTGAAAAAGAAAAAAACCCAGAAATGGGTGATTTCCAAGGCCCCTTCATAGTGTCACTAATAGAGGTAAAAATATATGGGGACAGGTGTATAATAGAAGAAAGAGCAGTTAGGCTCTGTTTGGGAATTTGTTAGCTGTTAGTGGTGAGTAGTAACTAACTGTCAGTTACTACAGTTAGTAATAAGAGGGAACATTATAAATAGAAGAGAGGGGAGGGTAGAGAGGTTTTGTTGAACAAGTTGGAGGCTAAGTGCACCTCGAATAAACTCATTGTGATTGTAATTGTGATTGAGCAATAATATTCATCCCTTTTCACCATTTCTCTTATCCAATTCTTATCAACTGGTATCAGAGCTCCAGATTCTGGGGCTTGGGGGGTTGAATGGCTGCGAAAGCAAATAACAAAATGGAAGCTAGGATCGAAGCGATGGAGAAGGCAATCGAAGAAAATCACAAGATGATTGACGCGCGATTTAGTTCGATGGAAGCGGTGGTGCAGAGGCTGGCTATGGCGTTGGAGAAAAACGAAAATCCAAGCCACGAGCGGGACGGGGAGGCTATGGGTAGGTCGCGGAAAAATGAAAACAACCATGGAATGCGATGGAGGAATGTGGAAATGCCGTTGTTTGAAGGAGAAGACGTGTTTGGCTGGTTAGCCAAGATTGAGCGATTTTTTCGGCTACAGGAGGTTCTCAAGGAGGAAAGAATGGAAGTGATATTGGTGGCATTGGAGGGAGAGGCATTGGGGTGGTTCCAGTGGTGGGAGCAAAGAAATCAGAGGCCTTCGTGGGAAGAATTTGTGTCGGCACTGACCCAAATATTCCAAGGTACAGTGTTGGGTAATCCTTTCCAAATATTGCTTGCATTGAAACAAGAGGAGGCAGTACATGAATTTGTAAGTCAGTTTGAAAAGTTAGTAGGCACTATGAAAGGATTGGATGAGGTGTTCTTGGTAGAGGTATGCTTGAAGGGATTGAAGGAAGAAATCAGTGCTGAAGTAAGGTTACATGAACCCAAGAATCTAATGGAGGCTATGAATAAAGCAAGACAAGTAGAAGAAAAATTAAGGGTCTGGGCAAAGATACCAAGAAGTAATGGCAGAGGGTTCCCTTTGCAGAAATCGAATTTTTGGAGTCAAAAGAATTGGAAGAAGGGATCAAATATGACAGGAAGGGGGATTGAAGGAATGAATAGGGCAGGAAATGGGGCGGAACATGTAGTGGCAGCCAAGGGTGGCAATGAGAATTGGAAGGGGAGGAAGACATTCCACAAATTGTCTCCTGCAGAAATTAATGAAAAGATGAGGAAGGGTGAATGCTTTACATGTGAGGAAATATATCACTCAAATCATGTTTGTAAAAACAAACAATTGAGGTTGATGGTGTTGGAGGAAGAGGAAGAAGAGGAGCTGCAGGGGAGTGTGGAGGAGATAGAAAATGAAAAGCTATATCAGTTGTCTTTACACAGCATTGAAGGCTTCACTTCTAAGAGATCTTTCAAATTATGGGGCAGGGTTAAAGGGAAGAAGGTGGCCATTTTGATTGATTGCGGAGCTACCCACAATTTCATTTCTGCAAAATTGGTAAGAGAAATGAATTTAGAAGTAACTAGAACTAATCCTTATACTATGGAGGTAGGAGATGGTCATAAGGTGAGGTGCCAAGGTTTATGCAAAGGATTAGCTATTGAATTGCCAAATTTACAGGTAGTACAAGACTGCTATTTGTTTGAATTAAGAGGTGTTGATCTGGTTTTGGGAGTGGAATGGTTGGCAAGTTTGGGAGAGGTAAAGGCTAATTTTCAGAAGCTAACTTTGATTGTAAAATCTGAAGGGCAAGAAATATGTTTGAAAGCTGATCCTGAATTAATTAGAGCTGCCATCAGTTTGAAATCAGTTAGAAGCACCATATTGGAAGAAGATCAGGGATTTATGATTGAGTTTAAAACAGTAGAGGCAACAAGGCAAGTAGAAAGAATTTCAGTTGAGATGCTGAATGTATTGGAACAGTTCTGCAGGTTTTTCAAGAACCACCGGGGCTGCCACCTTGTAGAAGCAAGGATCATTCTATCAACATTCAGCCTGGAAATAAAATTCCTAATTTGAGGCCTACAAGTATCCACACTACCAGAAAGATGAGATAGAGAAGCTGGTAGGTGACATGTTAGCAGCAGGAATAATTAGAAACAGTATTAGTCCATATGCTAGTCCTGTCATTTTAGTCAAGAAGAAGAATGGAAGCTGGAGATTTTGTGTGGACTACAAAGCTTTAAATAAGATGACTGTGCCTGATAGATTTCCTATGCCAGTGATAGAAGAATTGTTGGATGAAATTGGAGGGGCTGAGTGGTTTTCTAAACTGGACCTTAGAGCTGAATATCATCAGATTAGGATGAGAGAAGAAGATGTGCAGAAAACAGCTTTTCGAACCCATGAAGGGCACTATGAATTTTTGGTTATGCCCTTTGGGCTAACCAATGCTCCTGCTACATTTCAGGCATTAATGAATGAGGTAATGAAGCCATTTTTGAGGCAGTTTGTCTTGGTGTTTTTTGATGACATTTTGATTTATAGTGGTACACTAGAAGAACATATTATGCATTTAAAGGCTGTGTTACAAGTATTACAGCAACAAGAATTGTATGTTAGTAGAAAAAAATGTACTTTTGGCCAAAGCAGTTTGGATTATTTGGGGCACATTATTTCTGGAAGAGGGGTAGAAGCTGATCCCAGCAAGCTGGAAGCTATGACAGCTTGGCCAATACCTGCAGATGCAAAAAGGCTGAGAGGATTTTTGGGTTTGACAGGATACTATAGGAGATTTGTCAAGAATTATGGACAGATAGCTCATCCTTTAAATGCATTATTAAAAACAAAGGCTTTTAGATGGGGAGAGGAGGCTGCTGTAGCTTTTGAAAAACTGAAGATAGCAATGAAGGAGTTGCCTATATTGAGGGTACCAGATTTTTCCAAGCAGTTTGTGCTGGAAACTGATGCTTTGGGTACTGGATTAGGGGCAGTTCTACTGCAGGAAGGAAGGCCTTTAGCCTTTTGGAGTAAAGCCTTATCTGAAAGGGGTTAGTTTAAATCTATGTATGAAAGAGAGCTGATGGGTGTGGTGCTGGCAGTTAAGAAATGGAAGCATTATCTGTTGGGAAGGAAGTTTATCATCAAAACAGATCAAAAAAGTCTCAAATTTTTGAATGATCAGAAGTTATTAAGTGAAGATCAGTTTAAATGGGCCTCTAAATTGATTGGTTAGAATTTTGAGATTGAATATAAACCAGGAAGAGAAAATGTGGTGGCTGATGCTTTATCCAGGCAATTTAATTTCTCTGTTATATCTGTGGTGCAGCAGGAGGATTGGAGTGAATGGGAGGAGGAATTGCAGGCTGACGCTCAAGTGTATGAAATATACAGAGGGATACTCACCAAAACAGTGGACAAACCTGGGTTTGCTGTTAAAGGAGGCAGATTGTATTACAAAGACAGATTGGTTTTAGCTAGAAATTCTTCTAGAATTCCAATGATTTCGAAGGAACTACATGATTCACCTGTGGGGGGTCATTCAGGGTTCTTTAGGACCTTGAAAAGGATAGGTGGAGTAGTGTTTTGGCATGGCATGAAGAAAGCTGTGAGGCAATATGTAGCAGAATGTGAGATATGTCAGAGAAACAAAGTTAGTACCTTGGCTCCAGCAGGATTACTACAGCCTTTACCTATTCCTAATAGAGTTTGGGCTGATATATCTTTGGATTTTATTGGCAGCTTACCTAAGGCTCAGGGTAAGGATATTGTTTTGGTAATTGTTGACAGATTTACTAAATATGCTCATTTTATAGCCTTGGGTCATCCTTTTACTGCCAAAGAGGTTGCTGATATATTCATTAAGGAAGTAGTTCGGTTGCATGGATTCCCTACATCTATAGTTTCAGATAGGGACATGTTGTTTATGAATCAATTCTGGAAAAAATTGTTTAGACAAGCAGGAACACAATTGAAAATGAGCACAGCATACCATCCACAAACTGATGGTCAAACAGAAGTGGTGAATAGGTGTTTGGAAGCTTATCTAAGGTGCCTAACTGGAACTAAACCAAAGCAGTGGCCTGCTCACTTGGCATGGGCTGAATTCTGGTTTAATACAAACTATAATATTTCAGCCAAGATGTCCCCTTCCAAGGCTTTATATGGGCAACAGCCACCTTTGTTAATTAAGGGGACCGATCTTCCTTCTAAGTTAGAAGAAATAAATCAGATGAGTAGGGACAGAGATGAATTGCTTCAGGAGTTAAGAGTAAACCTATTAAAGGCACAAGATCAAATGAAGAAATATGCAAATAAGCATAGAAGAGCAGTGGAGTTTCAAGTAGGGGAATGGGTGTTTTTGAAACTGCAGCCTTACGGGATGAAGTCTTTGGCAAAGAAACCAATGAGAAGCTCAGTCCAAGATTTTATGGTCCTTACGAGATAATTCAGAAGGTGGGGGAAGTAGCTTACAAGTTGGAGCTACCTGTTAATAGCAGAATCCATCCTGTATTCCATATTTCTCTACTCAAGCAAGCAATTAAACCTACTTGTTCTCCTCAACCATTGCCTAAAGCTTTGACTGAAGACCAAGAACTTCAGGTGCAGGCTGAGAAAGTTATGCAAAGAAGGACTACAGAACATAGACAGCAAGAAGTGCTGATTAAATGGCAAGGGTTGCCACATCATGAAGATAGCAGGGAAAAGCTGGAAGAGATCAGAACTGTCTTTCCTCAATTGGACCTTAGGGACAAGGTCCATCTTGAAGGGGAGGGTATTGATAGAGGTAAAAATATATGGGGACAGGTGTATAATAGAAGAAAGAGCAGTTAGGCTCTGTTTGGGAATTTGTTAGCTGTTAGTGGTGAGCAGTAACTAACTGTCAGTTACTACAGTTAGTAATAAGAGGGAACATTATAAATAGAAGAGAGGGGAGGGTAGAGAGGTTTTGTTGAACAAGTTGGAGGCTGAGTGCACCTCAAATACACTCACTGTGATTGTAATTGTGATTGAGCAATAATATTCGTCCCTTTTCACCATTTCTCTGATCCAGTTCTTATCAGTCACCCCCTCCTTCACTCTTTTCCTCGGATAAGTCCAGCACAAATGAGATGAACCTTCCCTTCATAGTGCAGAAGATCTCTGGTCTGGTGCACTACATCTGCAGGAGTGCGAGGCTTAGACTTGAAGAGACCCTTCATTCTATTTAAATTTGCCTTTGTAAAATTTTATAATACACATATATTAAAAAAAAACAAGTACAAGAACCTCACTTGAGACCAAAAGAGCTCTTGATTTCTGAACCTTCTCTCCCACCGCTTGCTCTTCACTCTGACGGCGACACACTCGCCACAGACCCATTTGTGATATGAGTGGAGGAGGGCATGGCGCAAACGATGCAGGCAGAGGAGCCACCGCGGGGTAGAACCATCGGCTCCGTCGATAGTCTTCTTCGAGCTAAAAGAATCCATTTTAGCGGCGAATATGGGTCGCGAGCACCACCTCCAAGGAAAACAAAGTTGTCAGAGAAAAGACGAAGTGAAACCCAGAAGTCATAAATGGAGGATTCTGCGTTTTTGGAGGATTTTCGGAATGGGAAGGGTGAGCCAACTGAGAGAGCACGGGAAGTCATAAATGGGAACGATTTTCAAGGATGGTTTTTCGATAACCGTATTTGAACATTTTTCAAAAATCGAATTTTTTCAAAAATCCCGCTCACTGTTAAGACGGTTTTACGATTTTTTACAAACCCGTCTTAAAATCATAACCTTCTAAGACGGTTTTCTAAAAACCGCCTTAAAACAATAGTTTTAAGACGGTTATTATAAGACCGTCTTTGTTGAACCACATCACATTGACAGAAATGCACCGCCTGACATTCTAAGACGGTTTTATTAGAACCGTCTTAGAATGTGCATCATTAAAGACTACTTTTGTAGTAGTGAATTATAAATATCAAATTAAAAATTTCAGCTGCAAGGACCTAAACACACGAGGTACCTTCCCTGCCAAAGCAGGTGCAAAATAAAATTGGACTTACTGCCAAGGTTTATTTTCTTCCTTGAATAGACATGGCCTACTCTTGTGGCAAAAGCTTTCCCTTTTAGGATTCGCAAATAGCATGGCTCGTTATCACTAACCGTATATGGGGAGAAGTGAAGGAACCAATGTTTTTTCCATAATTTCTGTCTATTAGATAAACAGAAACTATGACCATACCATGCAAGAAACATAGGTTGAAACTGTGTGGATCGGAGTTCTTGTTTTATGTCCACCAGAATTTGCGATCTCTTTCTATTTTTGTCGTGAATTTTGGGACAATACCATGGTAGTAGTAACTCCATGGCAATACCACAATAAGTTAAATTTGGTAGTGATACTTTGTGTTATATGTTAAACCATATGGAGATATGACAAAGGCAACAAGTGATTAAACAATGTCCTGTGTTGCATTAATTCTCATTCAGGAAATAGGTTTCAACCTATGTACAAAATAGAAAATCCTCCCAATAAAAGAAAATGCCTTCTGTACAAATTTTCCTCTTCTAATCTATCCGTGTCTCCATTAGCATGATATACAGGTCATTCAAGTGAGAGGTGACGGTTAGGAACTCATCCTCCCCGCATGGTATTGTGAGACCACCCATTGGATGCTCATACCCGAATTCTTCCTCTGCTTGATTCAACAAATCTTGAAAGGAATTTTGGTTCAAGTATGATATGGGGATAACAAACCGCTTCATTTTGTCTCCAACATAGACTGCTAGATGGCCCTTTGGCACCTCTAGAGCTTTTGAAGATGCTTGGTTTGCAGCAACTGATGTCTTCCTGATGCCAGGTAATCGAAAACCCATTGTTGTTGTATGAGTTGAGACTTGGGAAGAGAAAGTTAGAAAAGACTTGTGAAATATAAGATGCAAGCTTTTGAACTTCGAATGCTTTAGCAAGTGAATGACTTCTGTTGTCCTAAATGCTTCCATCCATGAATATATATAGAAGAAATAATTTGTAAGAAATCGTTGGCTACATGAATCATTGAGGTGGGGAGGACTATAAGACAAGACTGATGGGATGGGACATTCAGGGAGACAAGGGAATATGGTGGTACTGCCTTGGAGCTAGGACTTTTCTCCCTGATTCCGCTTGAAATAAAATAGATGTATCATCTCAAACTACCGAAATAATTAAAATGATTTATGAATTCTCACTATCCATTGCCTTATAATTCATCAGCCAGAAATTACCTTCAAGCTGTACTTCAATGTAATGTGAATAAAACATGTCCAGAGCATGTTTACAAAAATATGAAATACCAATTAATGAATAAACGTTACGTTTCACTGAGGCATGTCTCATTTGGTTACAAGTGGAAGCTTTACGTTGGCCAATGTTTGATATGGTGGGGCTACACACGTCTTCACAACTTATCCTTCATAGATGCATTGAAGACAACACCATGTGATATCTCATGCGTATGCCCTCCATCCATTAACAGTCACTTTCTCTGGTAATTGGGTTTCCACAGAATCTTAAAAACTATACATAAACAATCCTTGGTCTTCAATCTTCACAAACATACGCCATTGAAATCCTATAGCTTCAACACATTAAGGTTCATTCTTTGAAAATTTAAGATTGTTTCCTTCAATCAAGCAAAAAACATGGGTTTCCGTTTACCTGCTATTCAACAGGCATCATTCACAGCTAGCCAAGCATCTTTAAAATCTGTAGAACAACCAAAGGGCTATCTTGCTGTGTATGTTGGAGAGAAACAAAAGCAGTTGTGATTCCCATATCATGCATACTTGAATCAACTATCATTCCAAGATCTTTTGTATCAAACTGAGGAAGAGTTTGGATATGACCATCCCCTGGGTGGACTCACAATTCCTTGCAGTGAAGATATCTTCCAACGTATAACTTCTCACTTGAATTGACAATAAGTTTTAGTGTGGGGACTGACAAAGATTAGTAGACATTTATACAATAGGCATCTTCTCAACTTGTAAAGATTACCAATTTTTTATTAATGTCAACGAATTCAATTGCTATGTATTTATGTTTATCAATTACATTGTTGACTTCCTTCTACTAAAACGATAGACATTATTATGAGGTTGCTCTTGCTGGAAAAAAATATGTCTTGACTGTTATATAACAGCCCTCATGCTTCACGGCCAAGAAAAGTTATAATAGTATTTTTGTAGTGTTAGAAAAGCATAAGCTGCACATATGGACAGCAAGATATACGTATAGAGAAGAAGAGAGAGGAGAGGAGAGAAACATATATGATATTTTTGAAGTTTTTAAATTGGTTTTTCACACTTGAACTTGTTACAGCAAAGCAAAAATACAGAAACTAGCAATTCCCTGATTGGGTGATATAAACAACAAATTATGCCTTCCTAAAACTAGGCATCCTTAGCTAAGAGCTACAAGCTGCTTTTTTCTGAGCACAACTAACCTTTAAGCAACTTTACAAGCAACCAAAAAAATCTGCAAAGATATTTTAACTATGACAGAAAAATCTCAACTGCCAACAGGTAGGAACAAAGACGAACTTGAATTTACTAATCTGGGATGGGATTGAAAGCCTTTTTATGTTCTATAATAACACAAAATTAACAATCATTGCCCCAACCGTACACCTTTTTATTTGAATATATGAATTATCAAATAACAGTGCCACGTTAGGCATGTATCTATATGGTGCATTTTAATCTGTGGCTGTATAAATTGAAGTCCCATCCCAATTCAGCTCGGTTTGTATTTTAATCAGAGAGGTGCCTACTGGGACGTAGTCAGGGATCCATGAAGATGGTCTACCATAAGGGTCTGTAAATTAAGGTGGCATGCCTATGGCAAAGATAGGCTTAGTTGTACCAAAAGTTGGCTAGGTGGAAGTTGGTGTACCAGTGTAAGTATTGTTTTCAGCAAATTTAAGGTAAGCCTCAAGACTTCTGTTCACCAATTCAAACTAGCCATCGATATTCGAGTGCAGGACTGAAGAGAGTTCTTTCAAGACAATACTAAGAATTAGATTATATTGAGGGCCAATTACAACCACTAAAGCTACTGATTCTTAAACCAATGAAATCTTTCTTTCTAAATTCTGTCTTATTTCTATGTAATTTAATGAAAATCTTTGAAGGTGTTATGCCAAATTGAAAGCTGGTAAAATGATTTGGCACCATGTGTTACCACGGAAGGCATACACACCTAGCTACACTGAGATGGGACTTCAACTTATACAGCTCACAGATTGAGAAGCACCATAGATACACGTCTCATGCAACACTACTGAATTATATATTTCAATAAACAGGTGTATGAATGGGGCCATGAATTTTAATTTTATGTGCAACTATAGAACTTAAAAATCCCTAAATTCCATCCCAAATTAATAAATTCAAGTTTATCTTTGCTCCTAGCAAAATACTAGATATTAGCTTTTTCCTAGTCTGTAAAGGATCTGGGACGGGCTGCTATATATTCCGTGGATAAAAGTAAAATCTTTTTTTCAGCAGTAAACCTCAGTTCTAATTGAAGAGAGAAGTAAAACACAAACAGAAATACTTAGAAATTAGATTCGTTGTCATTACTCAAAAATTGGTAATCTTTACAGGCTGAGAAGACACCAATTGTACAAAATGTCTCCACTAATCTAAGTCAGTCACCTAAAGAGTGAGATTTATTGTCAATTCAAGCAAGAAGTTATACGTTGGAATACATCTTCACTGCAAGGAATTGTGAGGCCACCCATGGGATGATCATATCCAAACTCTTCTTCAGCTTGATTCAACAAGTCTTGGAATGAAGGCTGGTTCAAATATGATATGGGAATCATGAACCGCTTCTGTTTCTCTCCAACGTACACTGCGAGATAGCCCTTTGGAACATCTACAAAATTTGAAGTTGCTTGGCTAGCCGTGAATGATGCCCGTCGAATAGAAGGTAAACGGAAACCCATATTTTTACTTGATTGAAGGCAGAAGAACAATCTCAAATTTTCAAAGAATGATTCTAAATGTTGAAGCCTCAGGATTGCAATGGCATGTGTTGTTTGTGAAGTCAAAGGATAGTGTATATATAGTTTTTAAGATTCCTTGGAAACCCAATTCCCTGAGAGAATGACTGTTAAAGGACGGGGGGCATACACATGAGATATCACATGGGTTTGTCTTCAGTGCCTTTATCAAGGATGATAAATTAGAGCCTTATCAAACAATGGCCATTAAGCCCTCCCATTTATTACCAGATGAGACGTGCCTAAACCTAACGATTATTTTAGGAATTATTTGGTATTCCATAATTTTGTACACATGTTTTGTTCACATTATGTTTAAGTACAGCTGGAAGGTATTTTCTGGCTCATGAATTTATAAGGCAACAGATAGCGAGATATCATTGCCCATTATGTCTCGCTGGTTTGAGATTATACATCTACTGTAAGATGTTACGTTGCAACCTAAAGAAAGTCCTCTAAGACAACACCACAGGCCTTGTCTCTCCTTTGGTCCCATGCATGACTCCTGTAGTCCTGTCTCACACCCCTCCACCAATAATCAGGTAACCAATTAATGGTTTCTTACATATCCTTTTATCTATATATATTCAAGGCTGCAAGCATTTAGGACCAACACAAATCATTCACATTCTGAAGCATTCCAAATTCAAAATTCTCAAGACTTTTCTTAAACAATTTGCTCCTCAAATCAATACCACAATGGGTTTTCGTTTACCAGGAATTAGGAAGGCATTGTTTGCAGCAAATCAAGAATATTCAAAGGCAGTGGATGCGCCAAAGGGCTATCTTGCCATCTACGTTGGAAAGAAAATGAAGCGGTTTGTGATTCCTGTATCGTACTTGAACAAACCTTCATTCCAAGACTTGCTGAGTCAAGCTGAGGAAGAGTTTGGATATGACCATCCCATGGGTGGCCTCACAATTCCTTGCAGTGAAGATGTCTTCCTACGTATAACTTCTTGCTTGAATTGACAATAAAAACTCACACTTTAGGACTCTAACATAGATTAGTGGAGACATTTTTGTAGAATAGGCATCTTCTGAACTTGTAAAGATATATTCCTTTCTTGAGAAAGAGGGAAAAGAAGCTGAATCACAAGATCACAGTTTATCATTTTTTTTTGTGTAATGACAATGAATTTGACTACTCAAGCGGCTCCTCGGTATTTTCTGTTAATTATAATCAATGTTCAGTTCTCTCTATAGGAACAACGTTGAATCCGGTTAAAAAGCCTGACTTTTTTCGGATAAATTTTAAAGCAGGAACGGAAAGCATTACACATGATTCCTAACAAGGGGAGAGCAAAACTATTTTTCCTAGTACACAAGAGAAAATAATTTTTTTTATAAGGGACAAACAAAATATATTTTATTAATAAATATACTAGGAAAATAAAATTTGAAGTTTCCACTTTCCAGAACCCTAAACACACGAGGTGCCTACCCTGCCAAAACTGGCGCAACATAAAATTGGACTTAACATCAAGGCTTATTTTTTACTTGAATAAACCTGGTCTACTCTTGTAATAAAAGTTCTCTTATACCATCATAAATTAACGTATGGCTTATTATCTATAACCCTATATCTGGAGAAGTCAAAGAACCAATTATTTTCCATAACCTATGTCTTTTAGATTAAATTAAACTATGAACTTTAACCTCTATCCAACTTTCAAGAAGCACAGGTTTAAAGTTTTCAAACCAAATAAAAAAATTAAAAAAAAAACTGTCCTTAAACTAAAATAATAGGTCTAGCTGTGTAACAATTATGATTAGCCATATCTGTATCATAAATTATCAGCCAAAAACATTTTACATATGGACTTCAAAGTCGGATATCCAAAATCTCAATTTAAACTTTACAAACTGAAAATAAATTATAAAGGGTGAAATAACTGGCCATGGATAATAGAATAACTCTTTATTGTTCGTTCAAACTGTGTGGATTGCAGTTCTTATTTTCTGTCCACTTATTATAAATAAATCTAGCAAAAAGTGACTAAAACTGTATCCGGACAAATGTGTTGTTTGATATTAATGATTGTTGGAATAAACTTTAAAATAGATATTGTTTACGAAGTTTAAATTTAAAATAAAAGAGAGAATTATTTGAAGAGATATGTGAAAAGATATGGGAGAAAAGATATGAGGAAAGATAAGATATGGAGAGAGATATTGTAGAAAGATATTAGGAGAGATTTTGATTTAATTTAAAATTTGAATTATTTAGGTTTAGGTTTAATTTTCATTGCTTATAAATAGCATATTATGTAAAGGAGTCTGTGTGGCTTTGGCAGACTATTATCAATAGAACGAGAGTTTTCTTCTCCAGTAAATTTGTGTGTGTGTTTGTGTGAGTGCACCAGTGTGTGAGAGAGGACCTGTGATTTCAAATTGGTATCACAGCTTGAGAGAATGGAGAGTGGTCCAAATAGTAGTCTGCCATTACCCTGTCTTACAAAGACTAACTATGAGAACTGGAGTATCCAGATGAAAGCTCTATTGGGAGCTAATGATAGTTGGGAGGTTGTCCATGATGGTTTCGAAGAACCACCATCCACGACAGGATACACGGCGGCGCAGAACAAGACATTGAAAGAGACGTGATTGAAAGACAAAGGGGCGTTGTATATGATGCTCTGGGCTGTTGATGATTCCGGATTTGAGAAGATCAATGGCGCAACAACGTCAAAAGAGGCGTGGGACATTCTTGCAAATGTCTACAAGGGAGCTAATCGAGTCAGGCAGGTCAGACTTCAAACTCTCCGTGGAGAGTTGGAAGGAATGAAAATGAAAGGAGAAGAAAGGGTATCCGATTTCATTACTCGGGTACAGACTGTAGTAAATCAACTAAAGAGAAATGGAGAGGTGCTGCCCGACGCCAGAGTGGTGGAGAAAATTCTGAGGTCTCTCACTGATAACTTTGAGAATGTTGTATGTGCGATTGAGGAGTCAAAGGACATAGCAACGCTCACTGTTGACGAACTTGCTGATTCTTTGGAGGCGCATGAACAAAGAAAGAAAAAGAAGAAAGAAGAGTCACTGGAGCAAGCACTCCAGACAAAAGTTTCAGTCAAGGACGGGAAAGTGCTTTATTCTCAGAATTTCCGAGGTAGAGGACGCGGCCGAGGTGGACGTGGATATGACCGAAGTGGTAGAGGTCGTGGTCAAGAAGGATGGAATAAGGAGCAGGCTGAATCAAGTCAGCAGAATTGGCGAGGCCGAGGTCGTGGAAGAGGTCGACATTCAAATATAGAATGTTTTAAATGTGGAAAGTACGGACACTACTCAAGAGATTGCAACTCGGACAGATGTTACAACTGTGGCCGAGTTGGTCATTTTGCGAAGGATTGCCGAGGTGAAAGAAGAACAAATGAAACTGCAAATTTTGTTGCAGAAGAAATAAGAGATGGAGGAGTTCTGATGATGGCTGGAGGTGAGGTCAACCAGACATTTGAGATGGAATGGTATATAGACACTGGTGCAAGCAATCATATGTGTGGGTATAAGCATTTGTTCAGTAATTTGAAACAAATAGAAGCCGGACATGTTTCTTTTGGAGACGCTTCAAAGGCTGTGTAAAAGGCCGAGGTACGATTAGCTTCTTGCAGAAAGATGGACGAGTTGGGCGTATTCAAGATGTGTATTACGTGCCTGAACTCAAAAGTAATATTCTTAGTGTGGGACAACTGATGGAGAAAGGCTACTCGGTTATCATGACAGACCGAGTTCTTCTCTTGAAGGAGAAACAAGGACGACTGATTGCCCAAGTATAGATGGAGAAAAATAGAATGTTCAAACTAACCTTGAGAAGTGTGGAGGTCGGTTGTTTACAAGCCGAGATGAGTGATGAAGCATCCTTGTGACATCGTCGGTTTGGGCACCTTCACTATGGAGGATTGGCCGAGATGATGAAAAAGAATATGGTGGACGGGTTGCCAAGATTGAACTGTGAAAAGAGATTCTGTGAAGATTGTGTGCTGAGTAAACATGCTAGGAGTCCATTTCAGAGGTCGGCAAAATACTGAGCACGGCAACCAGAACTAATTCATACCGATGTGTGTGGACCTATTTCTCCTGTGTCCTTCAGTGGAAAGAGGTATTTTGTTACATTCATAGATGATTTTAGTCGTAAAACTTAGGTGTATTTGCTGGAAGAAAAATCCAAAGTGTTTGAAGTATTCAAGAATTTCAAAACGATAATTGAAAATGCGACTGGTAGGAGGATCAAGTCGATACGTTCTGACTGAGGTGGAGAGTACACATCAAATGCATTTAGAAGATATTGCAAGGAGTATGGCATCAGAAGGTTCTTGACTACACCATACTCGCCATAGCAAAATGGAGTAGCAGAGAGGAAAAATCGAACCATTCTTGACATGGTAAGATCAATGTTGACAACGAAGATAATGCCTAAGGAGTTTTGGGGGGAGGCTGTTCTATGTGCTGTATATGTACAGAACCGTTGTTCGCACTCCATTCTGAATGGAAAGACCCCACAGGAATTATGGACGGGTCAAAAGCCATCAGTGGGCCATTTAAGAGTCTTCGGGAGTGTGGCCTATGCACACGTTCCTGATCAGCAAAGAACCAAGTTAGAAGATAAGAGCAGGAAGTATATCTTCATTGGATATGACGAGAAGACAAAGGGATACAAGATGTTAGATCCCGGCACTAAAACAGTAATGATAAGCCGAGATGTGAAAGTAAATGAAGATGATGAATGGAATTGGAGTATTCCATCCGAGATCAAATCAGATCCCGGAAAGATGGTTATTCAAGACGAGAAGGAAGGCGGATCACCAAGTTGGATCCCGGCAAGGAGTGAGACAGCTGATGAAGACAAGATGAGACAACCCCGGATGAGGAGTTTACAGGATTTGTATGATTCAACTAGCGAAGCCCATCTTGTTTGTTTGTTGACAGATTCTGAAGAAATAAGGTTTGAAGAAACAATCTGAGATGAGAAATGGCAAAGCGCCATGGATGAAGAAATCAAGGCTATTGAAAGGAATGATACTTGGGAGTTGGCCGAGTTGCCAAAAGGAAGTCAACCCATTGGAGTTAAATGGGTTTATAAGAAGAAAATGAATGCTGATGGAGAGATAGAACGATATAAAGCTCGGCTGGTAGCTAAGGGGTATGCGCAAAAGGCAGGAATAGATTATGATGAGGTGTTCGCATCTGTTGCTAGAATGGAGACAAACAGATAGTTGATCTCGCAAGCAGCTCGGTTTGGGTGGCCAATTTACCAAATGGATGTCAAGTCGGCATTTCTGAATGGTGTACCTGAAGAAGAGGTGTATCTCGAACAACCTCCGGGATACTTAAAGGGCGGAGAAGAAAAGAAAGTGTTAAGACTGAAGAAAGCTTTCTATGGACTGAAACAGGCACCGAGAGCCTGGAATACCCGCATTGATGCATATTTCAAGGAGGATGATTTTGAACAGTGTCCCTATGAGCATGCCCTATATGTTAAGAAAAGGGGTGATGATTTATTGCTTGTAGCTTTATATGTTGACGATCTGATTTTTATGGGAAACAGTGAAGAAATGGCACGAGAGTTTAAGAAGAAGATGTCAAGAGAATTTGAGATGACTGATCTTGGCTTGATGAGATATTTTCTCGGATCAACAC
>CM023952.1:13629271-13659265 GCA_013407115.1 Glycine latifolia | reverse complement strand
GGAGAGTTGGAAGTTTGACTTGCCTGACTCGATCGGCTCCCTTGTAGACATTTGCAAGAATGTCTCACGCCTCTTTTGACGTTGTTGCACCAGCAATCTTCTCAAATCCGGAATCATCAACAGCTCGGAGCATCATATACAACGCACCTTTGTCTTTCAACCGCATCTCTTTCAATGTCTTGTTCTGCGCCGCCGTGTATCCTGTCGTGGATGGTGGTTCTTCGAAACCATCATGGACAACCTCCCAACTATTATTAGCTCCCAACAAAACTTTCATCTGGATACTCCAGTTCTCATAGTTAGCCTTTGTAAGGCGGGGTAATGGCAGACTACTGCTCGAACCACTCTCCATTCTCTCAAGCTCTGATACCAATTTGATATCAGTGATTTGATAAACTGATATCTCACAGGCCCTCTCTCTCTCACACACACTGGTGCACTCACACAAACACAAACATAAATTTTCTGGGGGGCGAAAACTCTCTTTCTTTATTGATAATAGTCTGCCCAAAGCCACTCTGATCCCTTTACATAATGTGCTATTTATAAGCAACAAAATTAACCTAAACCTAAAACAATTTCAAATTCAAATCTAAACAATATCTTTCCTAATATCTCTTTTCATATCTTATCTTTCCTCATATCTTATCTACCTATATTACTCTTTTTAAAATTCAAACTACATAAAACAATATTTATTTAAACGTTTATCCTAACACTTACCACATTGACCTTGGTTCTTGATGGGTGTAACTGCTCCTTTTTGCCTCCAATCCACTGTGGATGGTACTGCTGTCACATTTTCATACTTAAAAGTGGTTGTCCTAATGATTGAGAAACACATATGCCCCTTGAATCTATTTCTGGGTGCAATGAACTCTTCGTTAGTGAGGTCTGCAAATCGATTAATGGCTAGCTTGTAAGGTTTATTGGCAGCATTGTTGAAAGCTTCGATGTGATTCACATTTTCCTTAAATATCCTGAAACGCTTTTCCCGTTCCTGAGGGTCCTTATACACCTTGCCGTAACGAGTCATCCATTGCTCATGCCTCTCATACATGGACGCATGTTGGAGAGTGCGACATGTGACTTGAAAAGCCAAGAAAGCCATGCAGAGAAGCATTGCCAATGAAATATGATAGAAATGGTTTTTGGCAACCATGGTAGCTAGCGTAGTGAGTGAGGGCAATTATGGAATAGTTACTTGAAGTTCGTTAATGAAATGTGAGAATCATGTGCTGGTACCCATGATTATTTGTGGTATTTATAGTAAAGCTAACGTTGAATGGTAAATTAATCTTCTTGGTTTTCAACTCAAATCTGAAAGCACCTTTCTCTAAATGTACGTACAAATGAGAATGTTTGGAATATGACTCTTGTATTGTATGCATATGCAGGTTAGGTACTCCGGACAAATTAATTGTCAAGTGTACATAGAGGCACTAACTGGCATACGGTGGCAGAGTTGTTTTAAAAGGAATGCCTTGTGTTGTGCATATTGAAAAGTTTGAAATTATTAAAAGAATAATGGTAAATATCCAATTAGGTCCTTGAATTTGTAAGGCACTAATATTTGGATACCTAAAAGATGGAAAAATAAAATTATCCCTAAATTTTCAAAAAATAAGATAAATCCATCTCACAATCAATTTTTTCCGTTAATCCAAACAGCTAATTCTATGTGGAACCATTGGACCTATTTGTCATCCTAAATTTTGTTGTGTGTTGCTGATATGGAGGAACTAAATTATCACCAAAATTTTGAAGGACTATTTTTTTCAATTTAGAGAATTATAGATAATTTTCTTTTGGTCTTTCTTTTTCTTTCTCCTCCTCTATTCATCCCTTTTCCTTCTCCGTTGCACCTTTGCCCTCTCCACCTCTATTGCACCTTCGCACTCTCCACCACCATTGAGTCTTAGTCTCTCACTACAAATTCAACACTACCCCACACGATTTCATCTACTCCCCTTTTCCCCCTAAAACCATGTAGCGACAAACTCATCAAGATGTCGATGCTCGTCATCGCTACAGAGGATGCAAAGATAGTCGCAAGTTTGATAATATATTTTAACTGTGACGTTTAAGCTTCAAGATAAATTTGAATTCGCATGAGTGACAGGTGATCGAACCAAAAGGAGAAAAAAGAGAACAAGAAAAGGAGCTTCATGCTTCAATTTTTCCTCTTTTCTTTTTCCTTGTTTGTTTGTAGGGTTGCAAGTCCCCAACGAGATGATTCTTTTCATGGTGGTTCATTCAGGTTTGTTGTTATTGTTGTTGTTTGCAATGGAGGTTTGTTGTTACTGTTCACATATATAGTGATTTTGTTGCTATTGTGGAGTTTTGGGGTGTTGCTATTGTGGAGTTTTGGGGTAACTCCGATGGTGGTTGATGGGTCTATAGTGATTTTCACCATTCAATGTGGGGAATCTATGAAGGCATGATTAACGGCAATGGTGGCAACCAGTGGTGATGGCAGTGGTGTCAATTTAGTTCGTCGAATTTTTTGTGACAATTTGGTCCTTCTACGTCAGCAACACATGCAACAAAATTTAAGATGACTAATAGGTCCAGCGATGTCACATAGACAAGATTAATTAGCCATTTGGATTAACGGAAAAAATTAACAATATAGCGTATTTATCGCACTTTCAAAATTCAGGGCCAAAATTTTATTTTTTCATTTTTCAAAGACTCAAGTGTGAGTCTCTTACAAATTCAATGACCAAATTAAATATTTATCCAAAGAAAAATGATAGACAAAGATTCCATTATTTTAAACATTTCACTAATATTTCTCATTTTTGTCTGTCTCTCTTCCTATCATATCAGAAACATTATTATACCTCTGTTTTTACGTGTTGTATAAGGGTATGGTGTGTCCATTAAAAAAAATTCTTATTAAAATCGAGATTTTAAAATTTTATTGTTTCGTGTGCATGCATATTTCTAAGGCATAACCGAATAAAAGCATCCAATAAATTTTGGGAATTTTAAACCGCCATAAATTATATCAACGTACCTTACATCTTACTAACTTTTTTTTTTTACGCAGCTAAAAGTTAGTGCATGAGGATTGTTGTGGACTCATTTTAAAAAATAGAGAACCAAAAATCAACATTTTCAAAATGAGACTAAAAGTGTATACAACAATACATTAAGGAATTAAAAATATAACCTAAAGTTTTAATCTTGATCGTTCATCCAAATTTATACGTACAGCCCAAATTTGCTCTTCTTACCATCATATAAAATTGATTTTCTTATACTAGCTAAAAACCTCCAATACAAGATGTCTTTAGTGAGAAAGTTATTTTTATATGAAAATGAGGAAAGTAAATGTGTTATACAATCATCCATACTTAAAATGTTTACTTAGAAAGTTACGTAACATTTTAAAAACTTAACATTTTAATTTTAATTCATTTATGAAGGTAGATAGACATAGAAAGATAGAGAGTAAAAAGAAACATACCGGTTAACAAAATCCAATCCAGCAGGATTTGAAGGAGATTAATAAATTAAAAATTAATTGACATTTTATAACGCAGATGGTAAATTTATAAAAAGAAAAAAAATCTGAAACAAATTAATCATTTTTAATATTTTCTTATCTATGCATCCGAAAATAATAATAATACGTTGTAGCATCTACCTTTTTTCTATTCCTACACTAATCATTTAATGTTTTAAAATATTATATAAACATTTTCTTGCATATTACATTAGTCTTCTTAATATTTGAATACTTTACCGTCGCATCTCATTATATATATTACACTAGTAACCTCTATAAAAAGGTTGTTGTATGTAACATCCCTAGTAAATCCAACGAAACTGAAAATTTAAATTTTTTTCTATAGTTTGTAATATTTTTTCTATCTTGTTTTTATACATAAATTGAAGTTATTATTTATTTTATGTCTTCTTTTTTATTCAATTTAAAATGTGACATGTTATTAAAAAGCGTCAATCTTTAAATTAATTTTCCTAACATTTAAACCATATGTTTAATGAATTTTCAACTCTATGATATATCTATATATTGAAAAAACACACAAAAAATCAAAATTATAAGGAAATAAAACTAAAATTAGTATTTTCATAAATAACAAAATATATGTAAGTTTTAATATGAAATGATTTTTTTAATGATAGATGATAACCGTGGAGTTAAAAAAATTTCTTTGGTAGATCAAATATAAAGAATAAATTAAATCATAAATATAATTAATATTTTAAAATATATATCCATGCTAGTTTACCTAAACTCAATAAAATTAGACAGAAATATGAATTGGTTCCAAAAATATAATATCACCTCTTTCAAATTATTCTTATCCTTTATGCGGACGGGAATAAGGAGAATCAAATTTGTTCTTGATCTGTCCACTTTGTTATGCCTACTTTATATATACATATTTATGTGTATCTAATTTTTTACATATATAAATTGAATAACAGACAATAATAGAAGAGTAATTTAAATTATAAAAAAAATATGATATATTTTTCCATGTTTATTAAAATTATGTCATTTGTTTAGCTAAATAAAATGTATAATTTTTTATGATATTATGGGACTATTTTTAAGTACTTAAATAATAGAGGGCCTTATTTAGTATTTCGTCATGGACCAATAAAATCTCAGGACTAGCCCTGAGTGAATCACATCGAAATAAGATGGATCCAAAGGTTGTGAATATATTGCACTATACCGTTGAGAATGACTTAAAGAGATTATTTGAATATATATATACTAACAAAATGCATCTATTTTTCGATAGTTTATCCATTTAAGAACTTCATAAGTATGTTTGGCTTGAAGCAATTGTGGAATGGGTGAGGATAAAATATGCTGAAAAGTTTCATGTTGGCTTGTGAGGACATTCATTGATTCTGAAAGTAGTCATAGTTGATTTTTGAGATCTCAGAAAGGATTACCTACAAAAGATTTTGTTTGTGCAATGTTATGACCAACAAGGATGTTGAATAAATTATAACCATATAAAATGTCATAGTGTGTGAGTCATCAGAAACCAACATCAAAGTGTCACATTGTAAACATTAAACACTAATAAATTTTGTGTAATTCAAAAAAGTCTTAAGAAATTTAATATAATTTGCTCATAAAAAAGATTATGAAATTAATAATACTCTTTCTACTTAATTTAGAAAGCATAAGTTGTGACTTTAACATTGTTATAATTAATTAACTAGTTACAAGAGCAAAACTAACTTGATTAAACCTTCTATCTATCGTCGTCAATCATTTTTTTCTCAATCACAATAATTAGAATCTTTGATTCTCTATTAGAATCCTGATGTATCCTCACAAGCTTTAGTCTTTTATACCGGTTATTGGATTAATCATCTATCCAAGACTTATTCATACTTAAAATTCACCATCTTTTCCTAAGAGTGTATTTTCCAAGAATAAACTCAAATCTTTCTCACAAACTGCTATTTGTTCCCAACTTGAGATACATTTTGCCTTGACGTAAATTTTTCTTAATTAAATATTATCAACGCTCCATTTATTATCCGGTATAAAATCATCCTCGGGAATATTACTATATATTTTCCCATAGAAAGAAAAAAAAAGATATTATATATTTGATTTGGAAGAGTACGACTTTTCATTTGGTTGTGCTTAGGCTAAGTTTCCTTATTATGTAGAGCTAGAATCTGATCAATTTGTTGAACTGATTTGGGACATTTAAATGCACTTTAATACTCCAACGGGTCTCCTTTGTTGGTCGCACAATTATGGGAACTTTCCTTGCACCAGTTCTTTAGTTCATTCTTTTTTTCATAGCTAACTTAGTATCCCGTGACTTAGACAGATATGAATTTCACATTTTATAATTTATAGGAGTAATTTTTATATTATTTTGAATTATTAATATATTATTAATTATTTAATTTAAATTTTAATCGATACATGTTACTAGATATGTCAATAAATATTTAAATATAATTTATATACACATTATCCAGAAAATTATTATTATTATTGAAGATGTTGTTCTAGGTAGGATTCCTTTCAGTATGGTGATGTATTTCATGCTTTTTTTTACTTTCTTTAAAAAAAAAGTAGATTTAGTTCATTTTTTTATTTGATTTTGATAACTGTGTTACTGGTATGAAATATACAATGATTTTATCCATGATCAATCTTTATAAAAAGTAGCATATATCCATGCACCAAATTCTTCTTTTTTATATTTAATTAATCAAGTGAATATGTTGATTTTGTTTCAGTTTCTACATTTAATTAGTTTGTTGCTCCCACCCAGTTGTTAAGATGGCAAAGGAGAAATAGAGTGACTAACAACACCCTTTGTCACACCTCTAAAATTGAAAAAAGGAGAAGGTAACATTAGAAATGCAGAAATGTTTTATACAATGTTATGCAAAAATAAAGGAAAATTGTAAAAGAAAAGGAGGAAAAAAAAATCAAATATCCAACAAAGGGAGGAGAGGAAGCATATAATAAGGAAGGAGCGCCTAAACTTGAAATAGGAAATAAAACTCATTAATAAGAACTTTCAAATTTATCATAATTTTCAAATATTTTTATTATTACAAATTACGTTTCCAAATTCAAATTTTTTAAGTCATAATAAAAATTTATACGAGCGTTCAAAAATTGTTACTCGTTACACATTACGTTCCTCAGTGCATTCCAAAATTTATCTTATTTAAATATGTCAAAAAAATAGTTTCGTTTTTTATTGTTTCTGAAAATAAATGCTGTAATAAATTATTTCCGTAAGTAAATATTTTCATTTAAATTTAAAATATGTCCAAAAAATTGTTAAAAACTAAGACTAATTTAGAATTCAACGTTAACATGACTATATAAAGGCCGCAAATAATCCTTAATACCGCGGCACAACTCATCTTTCACACATTTAACTAACAAGCCTGAAGTAGTTGTTCCCGTTATTGTCACACTACACTAGATACCATGGTTGTCAAAAACCAATTCTGTCACATTTCGTTGGCATTGCTTTTCTGTTTAGGATTCTGGACTTTTCAAGTCACATTCCGCACTCTCCAAGATGCCTCCATGTATGAGAGGCACGAGCAATGGATGGCTCCCTATAGCAGAGGGTATATGGATCCCCAGGAGAGAGAAAAGCGTTTCAGGATATTCAAGGAAAATGTGAATTACATTGAAGCCTTCAACAAAGCTGCCAATAAACCTTACAAGCTAAACATTAATCTATTTGCAGACCTCACCAACGAAGAGTTCATAGCACCAAGAAATAGATTCAAGGGGCATATGTGTTCATCATTTGGACAACCACTTTCAAGTATGAAAATGTGAGTGCAGTACCGTCCACAGTGGATTTGTCGGCAAAAGGGTGCAGTGACACCTATCAAGGACCAGGGCCAATGTGGCAAGTGCTTGATATTCATTGACATTCCCAAGACCAATTAAATCCAACGATTATGTAACTTTTAATTTACCTTTACTGTAGAATATTGACGGGCATTTTCTGCGGTTGCAGCAACTGAAGGAATTCATGCACTGACTTCTGGGAATTTATATCTTTGTCGGAACAAGAACTTGCTGATTGTGACACAAAGGGTGTGGACCAAGGTTGTGAGGGGGGTCTTATGGATGATGCTTTCAAATTCATTCAAAATCATGGACTCAACACTGAAGGCAATTACCCCTACAAGGTTGTTGATGGAAGGTGCAATGCAAATGCAGCAGCTAACCATGTTGCTACCATTACTGGGTATGAGGATGTCCCTGCCAACAATGAGAAAGCACTGCAAAAAGCTGTGGCTAATCAACCAGTTTCTGTAGCCATTGATGCTTGTGGCTCTGACTTTCAATTTTAAAAGAGTAGTGTTTTCACTGGTTCATGTGGAACTGAGTTAGATCATTGTGTCACTGCTGTGGGATATGGTGTTAGTGATGATGGGACTAAGTATTGGTTGGTTAAGAACGCTTGGGGAACTGAGTGGGGTGAAGAAGGGTATATTAGAATGCAAAGGGGTGTTGATGCTGAGGAAGGACTTTGTGGCATAGCTATCCAAGCATCTTTCCCTACAGATTGAATGCCAAACTTGATATTCTACTGCTCAGTAAACTTCGTACGCTAGGTGATTCTGCAAGCATTAGCTACATGCATTGTAGTTTCTATGGCCAGTTGTGCATATTCTCTATATTAGCTTATACTAATTATCAATCCAATAAAGACACTTAGTAAAACTGAAACTTGCGTACCTTTTATCTATTTTCAAAATCCACACAAATCTTCTTTGAAACGTTCAAAATGCTCCTAAAATCCTGCATTTTTCTCCCTTGGTCGTCATTTCAAAAATACAACAACTCATTCAAATGACATTGGTGTTGGTCTTGAAAATTAAGAGAAGAATGACTATTAAACATGATTCCAATCTAAGCAGTAAAGGTTGTAGTAAAATTAATTTTAAACTGTCAAACACTATTAAATTGTCCAAATTAATCTCAATCTTAAATATTTTTTCAACTCCTGAAGATCGTTTGTTGCACAGTTAATCCTAAGATCCTTAAGATTTAGATAGCACATATATTACTCTTGCTGAGTGGGATAGATATTAAGTTACTAAATACTGAAACACTCAATGGAAACCTAGTAATGAACTTCACTTGTCTTATTAACTCATTTCTAATTCACATTAAGCAGCACTCCTCATTATTAAAATCTCAGTACTACGTAGTGATAATACAGAATTCCACAGCAGAGCACTCAACCATATGAACAAAATTCAAACCAACAGGACAGCTGCTATTCTAAGCATTCCAAAAAGGAATAGGCTCAAGAATTTGGTTCAAGTTCTAATTGCTAGACTGACGCAACTCGGGACGGACAAAGTCTGCATCTGGTGGCACAGAAATGTCTACTGTAGGTCTCAGTTGAGCACAAACTTCAATGGCTCCATGAACTTGGTCTGACAGGAAGTTACTGATTAGGTCCTGGTTGATAGGTGCTCCATTGTCCACAGCCACCAAGGCCTGCTGGGTTAGGATGTAATCAAATCGGGGAGCCCATTTCCTTGAACCCAACCTTGCAGTGGTTGAACAGTTATCAACCATGAATGAAACACCACGAGCATGCATGAAAGGATTCAAAGAGTCAACAGACTCGATGACACTCTCGTTAATGATTTCAGAGTAAGAATGCCCCTTCTTCCTCAGGATCTCAATCTGGAAATTTCATAATCATAAATTTAAAAAGCAAAACAAAATGTCAACTTATTGTTCTAATGCTAAAAAAATAAAGATAAACAAGAAAAGAACACAAATATCAGAATTCATAGGGAAAAAATGATGACTAGTCAGTCACAATGCCAAAATGTGAAGATAAAGCTCATCTAAAAGTCTGCAAGCATCCGTGTATTTATCCTTGAATTGACTAAAGGGCATTATGATTTTAAAACACTAAAATATAAGAGTGAATATACCATTGCTCGCTTCGGAGATAAATATATCTTGGTCTAAAAGATCTTGTTTCCAAATTTATCAATAAAATAAGGACTGCTTGCCACAAGGGATATACATATATAAACTAGCAACAAAAATCTCTAACAGAATTAAGTGCACATACCTGGGCCATCATCAATGCCACATAGACCCCAGCAGTAAATGGGTATAATGGACCTAGATCACCAGCTGGCCTTGTAGAGCGGACACGCTCACCAACCTTCCACATCCGGGTCTGATCAATTTTACCCATGGGAAACGCAGGCAGACCCTCTTTCTCCTGTAAAATACAGGTATAGTTCAGAGTATGTTGCATAATGGCCAACTCTACATGGAAAATGAATATGCACTTACATAAAAGCGTCGCCCAGCCAAGACAACACTGCGAATCTCACTTCCAGCAGCAATATCCTCATAGCACTCATACAAAATTTCCATGCAGGGATAATATGAAGCACTATATGCTTTCTCAAATTCCCTCTTTTCATCTTCAGATAAAGCATTGTATACAGCCAACATACCCTACTTTTACAAAAATAAATAAAATAAGTTTATTCACAAGCACACATTCACATGAGCAGGGAAAAAATCCAAGAGACATAAATTCAGAACTAAAATGGGTATGAGATCACAACCTTAGTCGAGATTATTTTAGATATAGTTCCTGTAATGGACTCGACAGTATTGTTATAGGCCAAATCTTCACTCATTCCATGTTCAGTGTACCTCCTAAACAAGGATTCCACAATACCATGAACAGCACCAAGTAAAATGCCTATAAACCATAACAGCAGAATTAGACAACAAGACTTCAAAGACAAGAACATCAAGTAACTAAGAGAGATATTCTTGCCTCTCTCCCCAAAAATGTCACTCCTGTATTCCATCTCTAATGTAGTTGCAAATGTAAAAGGCGAACCAAGGGCAACAGACCATGCCAAAGCAACATCAGTAGCTCTGCCATCCACATCCTGCATGCAATGATAGAGCGCAGCCCCAGCAAAATAAAAATAAATAAAAATAATGATTGCAAGCAGGGACACCACAATGAGAGAGGGAAAACGAGAAAACAATGGCATGAGGATCTCACCTGGTGGACTGCAAAACTCGAATTAATTCCAGCACCATTTATCTCTTTGCCTTGGACATACAGCCTCCTGACAGAAGGACCCATACCTTTCGGGCAGACAGCAATTACACTGAAGTGCTTGGGAAAATCAAGTCCCATTGACTGTAAATGCCCAAGAAGAAAACCATGGGACAGCCCCAGTATGCTATTTGGTTTCATGTGGGAAAATATTTTTTCATAATTATCAGCCTGCATGATTAAAAAAATATTTAGAAAGACATGAAATATCATAAAGCTGCAAAACCACTGCAGCATTGTGCAACTTGTCCGCTTTTATTGCAAAATCAGCATAATTTGAGACATAAGGATATCATAACATCAACAACTTCAACACTTTATCAAAATGTTTTTAAAACAATGAGCACTGACTTCAATTAACCAACCTGTGCAGCATCAGAAATCAATAGCAACACAAGATCACTGCCTGAGATAGTTTCCCATATGTCACCCAAAGTTCCATTCTCCTCACTAAAACCAGCTGCACGAGCCTCATTAAAGGAACGAGAACCTTTCCTGAGCCCAACCTGCATTGCCAAAACACCAACATATAAATAACCACAATTACAAGAGAGATCCATCAATCAAAATTTTCTTCAAAAGAAACAAAGATATCAACCCAGAATCACCTTGACCACAATATCAGACTTTGCATCAGCAAGTGAGTCCCACAAATTCTGTGCCTGAGCAGGTCCCTGGTGAAGGCAGTTCAAAAAGTCTCGTTAAACAAAAGTTACACTCAGTGCTGAAACGAGTATAACAAATCAATTTTTGTTAGTTTTTAGTCCCTACAAATATAATGAATTTTAATTTCAGTCTTTCAAAATAATTGTTGGGGCTAGTCACCACAACATGACAAACCACAATTGGAATCTGAAAAGTGTCTGACATAACCTTGAACAGAATTGCCTGAGAAGATACCAGCATGGGAAAAAGAATATTGATTTTAATTTTCATATATTTAATTTTTTTTATAAATAATTTCGATCCTCGTTTCATAATGAATGAAGTCACATGCATCTAAAGTCATACTACATGAGATGATATATTTAGGTATGTCACATAAAAATCATTTCCCAAATTATTATATTTAAAAAAATTTGAATTTCCTCTCAGAAAGATTATTTGAATTCAATAACATACCTACACTGTCAGAAATCATATTTGGCATCACTTTTAAAAACTAATCATTAAAAAATTCATCAATCCTACTATATATTATCTATTCAATTTAAGAAGTCCAAAACCAAAAGAACAAATTTAGAAAAATTAAAACCAACACTTTGCCACATGAACTAACAAACTTATTAAACTTTTTCATTTTTTTTTTACCTGCGAACCCCATCCAATGACGCCAATCTGCTTAATCCCCTTGAAAGCACCCTGCAACAGAGAGAACAAATCCCTCCCTCCTTTCACGATGTACTGCACGGAAACAAATTACCAGCGGGGTCATTTCCGTCTCCTCACCAACTTACCGAAACAAAACATTTAAAACAGTTAATCATTTTTCAGTTAAACCCATAATATTGGCGCAAACTATGTATTTAGCGGAAAAATCTGTAATTTCCACCGGGTCCAAAATTCTCATAGACCAGCTGCCGCCACTCACTGCGAGTGGGATTAGTTTATGAACCAATGGAATGAAAAACACCCGTGGTGTCTAACCCAGACAAAAAGAAAATCAGTTTTCGGTTAGTGCGAAAAAGAAGCGAGGAACTCAGAACCTCATCGTGTCCAGCGAGGTTAATCTTCTCCTTCTTGAAAACTGAGGTTTCGAAGTCGAGCGAGGCCGGCGACGTGACGGCGGGTGCGGCGGCCACCATGCGAGCGCCGAGCGTAGCCATAGCAACGGGTTTGAAACGGAGCTTCGGAAACGCGATTTTGGGAACCGCGACGAAGCAGCTTCTTCTCGCGACGGGCTTCGATGATGAGAAAGTTGTTGTGGAAGTTGCGCAGAGTGTAGCAGTGGCGGACATTTTATAGGCGAGAAAAAGTATGTAGCAACACTGCAGCAGTGGCAAAAAAAATCAGTACAGCGAAACGGTGTGTTTTATATGTAGGGATTCGTGCAACTCAGCTAACGTGCGCCGCGTCGGCACCATGCAACGCAAGGCGTGCTCTGTTGCTGTTGTGGTTGTTTCTTATCTGCCAGCTGGATTTTTTTGTTTGTTTCTGTGGTTTGTTTGCAGCGTTATAATTAGTGTTGTTGTACTAGCACTCAAATCACAGCCACACGGGTTAAATTAAATCTTTCAGTGTGTATCCCTTTGTTGCGATTGAGGTTAGCATTCCACCGTGGGAGATTATTACATGATTTTAAAAAGGAAAAATTACCCATTTGCTTTTGTTGATGCTAAAATTATTTATCAGTGAGGTTAGTTGTTTTTTATCGGCTAATGAGTAATTCGATTGTTTAATTCAGTTGATTGTCGGTGACTAATATGACTCAATCTAAGTAGATTTTAGCTTGGTCTAGTGCTAAAAGCGACTAAAAACTAAAATAGTTGTTTCTTGGCAAACATAACTTGGCCCAATACAAACGACTACTTCATTTTTTAACTGTAACAATGATTAATCAGTCAAAATTTTCACTTATTAATAATTAGTTTACACAATGACTAATAGGTCACAATTTTCACACCAACACTTTTTTATAGTTAAATAAACTTTATGTTTTAGTTCTTACACTTAAAATTATCCTTTTTAGTTCTTATATAAATACAAGTACTTTTATAAAATGACAAAGATTAAAAAGTACAGTTTATATAACAACAAATAATAAAAGAGATATGAAAGAGTTTGTAAAAGAATTATAAGAGATTATTTTTAAGTGTAGGAACTAACACTCTATTTGATATAAACAATGGAAAAAAGTTAGAGGAGACGAAAATATGTATTGGCCGTTTGGTATGAGTGATTTAGATGAGAGTTTGAAACTCAAGGATCCATCTCGGTAATTTTTCTCATCTATGGTCTTGCTCATGATTTAGAGGAGAGTTAAGTTTGAAATTTATGGACCGTTTATGTGCTTAGCCACGATCACCAAAGCTATTCCCCATTGATACCGTTTCAGCTAAGCTCTTGCTCGTTTTTTTAACTGCTTGAGGTTTGGTTGTTATTCGGAACTTATTTTTTGTGTCCGGCCAAAATAAATTGTTTTGGAATGCAAATAATATTCCGATAATATATTCTGAAATACATGTATTAAAATACATATGTAACATTCCAAGGGCGGAATGTAACATTCCAAACAAGGGCGGATCCAGGTATACGAAGGGGGGAGTGCCCCCCTTAAATTTTGATATAAAATTACAAATATATCCTCATTATTAAAAAATTTCACAAATATAGCCTTTGTGACTCTGTCTACTATGATGTGCTTCTTCCTCTCTCCATGCTTCACGCGACCACACCTCCACCAGCACCACGCGTTCTGCTATTCTGTTTCCGAGCTCGGTGCTTCTGCTTCTCCGCTTCTAGGCTTCTGGTTCTGGACTCCGAGGCTAAAGGTGAAGGCTCCGACTCCAAGGTCCGAGCTGCCGACTGCGTTGCCTAGCTTCCGTCTCCACGACTCCATCGTCCACCTCCAGGTTAAGTTTTGATTTTGTTTTTCAATCTAGCCATACATGATACACATACTTTATATTTAATAGAATCACATAAACACAAAATCAAGCATAACCAAAACTAAACACAAAAAATGGGAATTAATTAGGGTTTTGAAAGAGAGGAGTACCGTGAATTTGATCACATTTCCGATTGTTCATCTCTGGCTTCAGAATGCAAGTTTAAAATTTGCTATCTATAACTAGAAAGATAATAGAGTAGACCGTACCGGGAATTTCGACGACAAGTCAATTGTGTTCTACTTTGATTATGTCCAAAGCTTAGTTTTGCCGTATTGAAATTGATCTCCCCTGCATTTGGTTGTATGAATTTATGTTAAATTATGTAAGTGGTTTCAGAATCTTCCCATTTAATGTATGAACATGGAAGAATTCTTAGTTTGATTAATATGTTGGCTATTGCTAATGGTTAAATTTCTTTGGACTGAATGAATTTATTTTACTTTATATTTAATATTGTAGTAACTAGTACATGATCTTCTAGAAAGGAAATTGATTCTCTCATTTTATTCTTGGGTTGATCTTCAAAATGTTTTAAACAAATTGTAGAAAAAAAAAGGATAGTTATTTTAATAATAATTCACTTAATAGTAATGTCATTTGTTCCCCTGTAATTTACTTGTATTATGGTTCCCGTGCCGTGGATTGAACGAAAAAGCTGATTGCGTTCCCGTGTTGTGTCGTGCCATGCTTCCCGTGCTCAGTGTTTCCCGTGTCGTGCCGATCTTTCGTTTGTACACAGTACACCCTCCACTCCAGAAAAGGTTAAGTTTTGTTTGTCTTTTTTCTCTTAAATTTAAGCATTTTTATGATTTAATTATTTGTGATATTATTGATATATAATTGATTGGATTAGGTACCTATTTTATGTTGATTTGGTTAGTTAACTAGTTTATAATTGGTACCTGTAAATGCAAACTGGTCTATGTGGAATTCATGACTTATATTATATAATTATCAAATAGTAAACATGTAAATGCAAACTGGTCTATCTGAGTGCGTTTTTTCTTGGGCATATTGTTTTTAGTGTTTTATATTACAAACTAAACTATTGTGATTTGTGAACTGCGTTGGAACAATTTTTAGTGTTTTATTTAGTGCCTACCTGCCTCAATTTTTAGTGTTTTATTTAGTACTGTAATATTGTGTTCAAATGAGAATATGGCTTAGATGTAGACTGATAGTACAATATGAATTGTTTTCATTATTTTATTCAATCTAGAACAGTATTTTGGTCTAGCTATTTGTTTGTTCCTTTAGATTATGGTTTATAATTATTTGTTCCTTTAAATTTTATTTACAAAATTTTTTTTGAGGACGTTACCCCTGAACTCCCGCCACTAAATATGCAGACATAAATAAATTTTTCTAAGTCCACCACTGGTGTTCCCCTTGATTATTTTTCTGGATCCGCCACTGATTCCAAAACAGGTATTCTGAATATATTTTGGGATTTTAGTTGCATTCCAAAACAGTTGTTTTAGAATGGTTACGTAAGTGACATGCATGTTTTATTTTCTTATATATTGTACCCCTCAACATGATTGCTAAAGTTTACAGTGTACATGTTAATGGAGGTGGGTCAAGGAATTTCGGTCTAGGGGAAATAGGCGTCAGAGGAAAGAAAGGCAATGTTGGGATAATTTAAATTAGGAGGTGCAGGAAGCAAAATGTGGTACGCAGGCGGCAACACTCCCCACAGTGTTGCTTTCTAATTTACTTTTGTTGGGCCTTAGGCCCCTGTAACACTTCCCACAGTGCTTTCTAATTTACTTTTGTTAGGCCTTAGGCTCTCTGCACACAATAGTTATTGTTGCGTGAAATGTCCAAATAACCCTTGTGTATTGTTTCTGAAATTAGAAAATCTCAACTGTAATCTGCTAAGGTTTGTAAAACACGAGGAAGCAAAACAATGAACAATAACGCCAACTACTTCATCTTACCATGTGCATAAACCACCTGTTGCTGCCACCGCTCCGACGCCACAACCACTTTTCAGCCTCTCCAAACACATCGCTTGCGATAAGGTCTCAACCGTTCCAACAACCCAGCCGTCACCGCTTCAGCCCCCGCCACCGTCAAACGCTCCGAACGCATTCACGCTCTTATTGCAAAGTCTACGACGCTCGCGAAGCAGCTCAAGAAGGAGAGCGAGTGGCTTAACGGATCTGAAATTTCATTTTAATTTTTGTAAATTTGGTCTCAAATTCTCCTCTTTTTATATTCCTATTGATGTTTTTGTTATGGTTCTGAAATTTTAATTTTTTTGTCAATATTGGTTCTGGATCTTTTCCTATGTAAAGATGATAACATGATTTGGACTTACAATTCTGCGATATTATTTTGGATTATGTGGGTTTCCAATAACCTATGCAAGTAGGACTTACCCAAGGTCATGTTTACATGAAGGGGGCATTTTTGTGGTTAGCTACTACAGTATTGTTTATTATATTGTCATATACTTTCGTATAGTAGCTAGATCAGTAACCATGGCTTCGAAATATTTGGTTTTGGTTTTGAAATGTTGATGCTTGACTTTAGTGAATTTCATAGAAGATGCTGCACATAGTTTCATAATATTCTTTTTATCAAAATAAAAGATCCTAAATGTGACTATGTATTAAGAAAAAAAAAGAGTGTGTTCAATTTTTTGAATTTCAAAAACACAATTTGAAAGTTAATAGTTGTTGTGGGGAAGACGAGGTTGGTTTTTAAGTTTTAACCAGTGTTATAAAAATCGGTCCGATCATTGACCCGATTGAGGTAGTGGGTTAGTGATCCAATTAGTGAGTCAGCAATTGGTTCGGTGTATATTAAAAAAATTTAAATTATATTATATATAAGTATATAAATAATATTATTTGATTAAGAAAAGTATACTAAAAAATTCAAAATAAGTTAATAACACAAGTAAAGTGTATTAATAAAAAATAAAGTATAAATAGTAACTACTTAAATTAAAACAAAAGTTCAATTTTTAATATAAATAAAAGGCAGAAGGAGTATAGTAAGTAAAAAAGGGGGTGTAGGAAGCAAAGTTGTTATGGATCTGGGCCCAAATGCAAAAAACCGGATTCCCATAAAAGCTTCTGTGTTGCGCAATTTATTCTTTCCATTCTGCCTTGCGTCGCTGCACTTTTTTGTTTTCTTTTTTGGCAGTTGTGCTGCACTTTCTTCTTCTTCTATGCTACTTCTGTATGCGCTTTCTTCTTTTCTTCTTTGGTTGTTGTCTTCTTCTATGCTTCTTTTATTCTTTTTGTGCTTTCAACAGATGCGGTTGGATTTCTATTCGGCCTCTTCTCTCTGGTTTCCAGTTCCGCCTCCTTCACAGTGTGCGCGAAGGCACGACGATGGCGGAGTGAAGGCGCGAGGATGACAACGTTTCACCAGTTCAGGTTCCAAAAATCGGCTGGGTCACCAAGTTCACACAAAACTGACTGGGCTTCACCGGGCAAAATCAGGCCAGATGCATAGCCGATCCAATCCCCAACCCGGCCCGGTGGTAGCACCAATTCCCGGTCTGATCGATCCGACCGGCCGGACCGACTTTCACAACACTGATTTTAACAGTTGTTGTGAGGAAGATGAGGGCAAAAGTATCCTATAATTTCATTAAAGAAGCATGTGCAAATGCATGTGAGGCATTTCACTTAAAATATGGAAGAGATTCAACTATAATAAGTCTTACCCTTTGTTTGGTTTACAAAAGAAAAGAAAAAAAAAATGAGATGATTTTTTGATTGTTTGTTATAAGAGAAAATGAAAAGAAAGAAAAAATGATATTTTGAAAATACCTAAAACTAAAACTGTTATATAAAATGATAAATTAATTATTTCACAAATTAAGATAACATAAAAAATAATTTTAACTTCTTATTAACATAAAATTTAATGTTTATATAAAAACAACTTAATTTAAATGCAAAATTTTTAAAATAGAAAACACTAAAACAAATAAGATGCACTTATAAAATAGCGTATAATTTACACAAGATTCATACAAAATTAAGCTAGTGTTTAACATAATATTCAAGATACATAAAATATACTTATTATTTTTTATATATTTTTATTAAACTTCTCTATATAAATTCTTATATGTAAGTGTGCACCAATTCTTATATTAATAGTGTGACACCTAATTTTTAATTGCCAAAAAATAAATAATATACAAATTGCACGATTGCATTTTGTACCATCCTAATTACATGTTATGAACTATCATACCATCATACAAGTTATCCTTCCAAAATGTTAGCAGTTGTTCTTCTACCAACAAATGTGTTTTTCATGATGTTCTTTTATATTAGAATAAGTTGTAGTGACCAATATAACTTCTTTTTAAATATAAGTCTTAACGTCTCATGTGAATGTATAAAGTGTTATTTGAAATGGATGGGCCTAGTTCCTTTATAATTACATCAACATCAGCAAAAAAATCACCCATCAACTTCTAATTCTTTCAAGACACTTGCAACAACTCGATACCTCATGTAAAGTATCTTTTGTCAATGGCTCTAAACCAACCCAAAACATAGTGTTGTATTAAAAAAATCATAGCCAACAAAGCACATATAACTGTAATGTCTCATTTAGGACTATCAATATTTTGCAATATCTGTAGTAGATAAACAATAAGCATCATCACTAACTTTAAAGGATAAGTCACCACCTGACAGCATAAAAGTATACAAGCTGTCAAATATCCATATTAAAGGCCCATATTAGAATTATGAAAAAGACTTAAATTATTAAGAGTGATTAGAAACACTTCTCTTACTTGGATTTTGCAGTGATATCATCATGCAAATCTTCAAGCTTCAGCTACACATATACCCCAAAAGCAAACGAAGATAGAATAGGTCATAAAACAAAGTTAGCATGTGATGTCCTTAATGTATACAAGCCAAAAAAGCTTTCAATTCCAATTCAAGTTATAAGTATGTAGACCCAAAAAAGCAATCATGATAGACTGCCACACAAAAAAGCAAGCTCTATGCTCTTACTTAATCAGTCCAGCATCACTCATTCTATTTCTTTTTATACCCTTTGAGTCAGAATTGTCAATTGTGTGAGGAGATAAAAACTCCAGTGCATCAAACACACTATCATTTGCTTGATAAGTTTCTACATCTTCAAAATAATCATTCAAGTCTATAGTGCTCCTTTACCATTGTTTAAGTCTTTCTTTTGCAGTTGTAGCTTGTTTACTTGTTGCTCTATCAACTTAATCTGCATTTTTTTCATCTTGTTGTATGTGGTTTTGTCTATACAAATTAACTCCATATGTAAGTTAGACTTGCTACTAAAATTTAAAAATATGAATAAGTTGTAAAAGATAATGTAAAAAAATGATAGTTACCTTAATCAAGTCATTCCAAACTTCCTCTTCAGTCTCAAATTTTCCAGTTATTTCATTCTATGCAAACCCAAAGTTGTTAAATAAGTCATACACCTCACCAAAGTGAGTTTTAAAGTTTTCATTCTATTTTTTATATGATTTTTTGTAAGATTTTGTCCAATTGTAGCTCTTAAGACTTCAACCATATTGATACATGCTTGTTATAACATCCTCAAAAAATTATACTTTTGGTTTATATTTAATTTATAGAGTATGATAATAATATACAAACATATAAAAAAAATCTTTACGTAAAATAGCCAACGGCAAGTCATACGTAAGACTTATAGGTAACATGAAATACACCTGGCAGAAAATTAACGTAAGGCCAGGAGATAATTTTCCAAAACATTAAATGAATGAATCTTGCTTTATTTAGTACAGTCATATGGATATAGGCAACTGAAGTTCAAATATTTAGCCAACTTACACGTACCTTAAGCCATAAATGAAGGAATATTTGTTATGATTAACTTAGGATAAAAATCTTCAAGGATAGTTACCTTGTAACCAAACTAAAGCCTAAATCGGTTATAACTCAATTAAATCACTTAAAAACCCAACTAAATAAACTAGTATAAATAGCCTTGCATTCAGAAATCACTGCACGAAAATTTCAGCTCTCACTCTTTACATTAAGTTCTTTATTTTCTACCACCTTTGGTTGAACCATAGTTTTACCCATCTTATATACTTCACGTAAAAACTTTCTACTCCAGCATCTACTCTCTACTCAGTTCATCAAACTTATTGGAGGTAGGCTAGGCTTTAATCTCTGATTTAGAATTTGTTAAGATTAAATTATGTGCTTAGTTGGCTAGACTTAGTCTTTATTTAAGATGAAAAATCTATGTTTTAAAGGTTATTTTATAATGAGGATATGGTAATTTTAAACCCATGATAGTTAAGAATTTATAATTAGAATTATTAACGTTTTGGAAAGTTATACGTGATAATTTATGCACAAAACTAGTGAAACCCGGCTAACCCAGACATTCCGGCCAACCCGGACATACTCATCCTTGCTATAGCCATCCAAGTTATGAATATCCCAGCCAACCCGAACATCCCCCTCCTTGCTATAGCTATCTAGGTTATGTACATCCTGGCCAACCCGGACTTACCATCCTTGCTATAGCCATCCAGGGTATGTACATCCCGGCCAACCCGGACATACCCATCCTTGCTATAGCCATCCATGTTATGTACATCCTGGCCAACCCGGACTTACCATCCTTGCTATAACCATCCAGGGTATGTACATCCCAGCCAGCCCGGACTACCATCCTTTCATAGCCATCCAGGTTATGTACATCCCGGCCAACCAGGACTTACCCATCCTTGTTATAGTCATCCAGGTCATGTACATCCCGGCCAACCCAGACTTACCCATCCTTGCTATAGTATCCAGGTTGTGTACATCTCGGCCAACCCGGACTTACCCATCCTTGCTATAGATATTTAGGTTATGTACATCCCGGCCAACCTGGACTCGGATATCCTTACTTATATGCACCCCTTATGATAAACTTAACCCAGCCAACCCGGAACTCGGATATCATTACTTATATACACCCCCTTATGATAAACTTAACCCGGCTAACCCGGAACTCAGATATCATTACTTATATACACCCCCCTTATGATAAACTTAACCAGGCCAACCCGGAACTCGAATATCATTACTTATATACACCCCCCTTATGATAAACTTAACCTGGCCAACTCAAAACTCGGATATCATTACTTATATACACCCCCCCTTATGATAAACTTAACCCGGCCAACCCAGAACTCAGATATCATTACTTAAGTACCACCCCCCTATGTTAAACTTAACCCGGGCAACCCAGACTCCTTAATCACTTTATAAATGTACCAGACATTAATCATATTTATCCATTCTGGATACAAACCATTCAGGTTGTACTCCCCGGTCATCCCGGACCTACTTTCCCAGGATATAACCATCCCTGGTGTAGTCATCCCGGTCTATCTTGGATACTCTTACTTATGACACACCCATCTATGTTAAACATACACCTATACATGTCAATCATACATGATTGAATCCAATACAATCATTTTGGCTACACCAACCCGGTCTTTGCTACCATGGTATATAATCTATATATTAATAAGTAAAAGAGAAAGTATTATGGGTTATTAGTTAAACCACTAACATGAATTTTTGTAGCTTGAGGATATTCAATTATTTTGCCCAAGTTGGTAGAATTTTGCTTGAATAAGGTATGTCATTTTAACCATCCTTCTGGTACGAATGATGAAATGATGGAAATATTTTCCATAAGATTTTATGTGAATAATGGATTTTGATGTGAAAATATGATGGATTCGAGTTTCTAAGTCCAGTACGAGATTTGTGAAATCGGACCTATGATACTACATCCATAATAAAGATGTAGAGAGATCAGGTGCTAATACATGGAAATTCATGCATGATTAGCGTAAGACGACCACAACATTCCTACATACTGTACATATGTAGAGGCCATGTGCACCTGTGACCATTTCATTTCATGCATTCATATAGTTGCATAATTATTTTATGGATTCATTTAATTATATTGATGATTTACTAACATACTAACGTGCTTGATGGTTTAGATTTTGCCTACTGAGAAATTTATTTCTCACTAGATTTATCCCATGTTTCATTTTAGATGGCATCGATCATCCTGTTCCTTGATGCACTGGACCTAGCATGGTATATAGATGAAGTCAGAAATTGCTATGTTATAACTATGCAGCCCGTCTTGCGTGTCCACTTCTACTTTGGAATTCACTTTCCCATTTCTGTTTTTAGTTAAGTGTTTAATCCACACGACCCCTTCTTGCAATTTGCTCCTGTGTATCCGAACCCGGCCACAGATCCCCTAATTGTGCTCAGTGAAGAGGATAGCACCGGAGAACATGTTTGAAAAGGGATATGGGTTGTGTATTTTGTAAATAAATAATAGTGTTTGGAGAACTATGATATTATGATGTAATATAAAAATGAAATGTAATGAAATATGATATATATATATATATATATATATATATAGTTTCTTTTTGTTCTTACCTCAAATACATTTAAGAAATGTTATAATACGTTACACATATTAGATTATTTAATAAAATTTAACCTTAATAAGAAAATAAATAAATAAATAAATATAATATGTAGAAAAAATTTTAGGTCATTACACTTGTGTTGTCCAAGCATTGGCTATTCCCTTTGTTTGCTTCTTCAATTAGAGCATTCAATAGCAACAAGTCCATATCATCATTCCAATGCAAATTATCTTTATTAGGTTGAGTGGAATCTAATGCAATATTTTTTCCTCTTGCTAGTATAGTATCTGCATTCAAATATAATAGAAGACAAAGAAAATAGTAGTTCACAATAATAAGCCTTACATATGTACAAAAATACACAAAATACAATAAAAATGTATAACCGCAACACACAAATACATAATAAGTTATATTGACAATTTGGTATACAATGTATCATCGATTTTGGTAGGCATTCCACCTCTCAACGGCAATGTTGTCTCTTAAAATTGTTCCTTGTCTATAGTCATCATCACCATGTTGGGTATAGGATCGATCTATGTCATGTTGAAGCAATTCATGATCTACTTCAGCAATCAAGGTTTCATCAACGTCAACACCCATAAGGAAGTTATGCAGTATACAACATGCAAGGACAGTGTCCCTCATGATGTCAAACGAATAAAAAGGTTTCATGCCACTTGATATAATTTCAAATCTTTTTTTAACACACCGAAACTTCTCTCTATGACATTTCGAAGTGAGCACAATGATGGTTAAATAATTCTTTAGGATTTTGTGGGTCACAAGTTGAGTACTCCTTCACAAGGTTGTTAGTATCGCACGATTCGATCTGATACATGCCGAAAACAATACGAACCGGACCACTGAATTGTTTTGAAGTTGAATCGCAACATTGAATCTTGAAAAATGTAATCCAAAGAGTCACGGAGTTGGAAGATAAAACCGAAAAGAAAAGAAAGAAAAAAGAAATCGAGAAGAAAGGCACAAAGAAGTTGCAGAGAAGAAGCCAAGACGCAGTGACGCACAGAGAGTTGAAGACGAAGTCTCTCCATCGTCGACGTCACAGCTTGGGGCAATCTCTGTCACCGGCGTCATCGAGGCTTGAGGTCCTCGCTCATGGTGGTTTCTGGAGACAAAGTCACAAACAAAGCACTGGAGGGGTAAAGGTGAGGCTGCGGAAGAGAAGACCGTGGCTTTTTATTTGGGAAGGGAAGACAAAGTGTTATGGAGATTAGGGTTTTTTATTTGGGCCCCAGATCCGATTTACTTCCTGCACTCCCTTTTTTGCTTACTTTACTCCTTTTGGCTATTTTTTTTCTTAAAAATTACACTTGATATTGCAATACTAGATACTGATAGTGATAGTAGTGATAATATTAGTCTTGAAATTTAATTACTATGAGAATAAATGGTTTTATATTTGGTTACTTATATATTTTGGTACTTGGATTTTTTTAAATTATGATTTATATAGTATTATATATTTTTAAGTTGTTTTTAATTTGTTTCTGAATCTTACAATTCGATACGATTCACGATTCACGATACAAAAAAATAGCTGAATGATTCACGATACGTATTGCGATTCGACAACCTTGCTCCTTCAAGTGATAACGAACACCTTTATATGGTGTAAGCACTCCACTTTTTAGCATAAATTCAACATCTCCAATATAATATTTTTCTACAAAAATTTTATTACACATTACGACTCAACATAAGTGAATTTCATGCAAAATTACATGCAACAAATACATCTTTTGTTGGATAGTCTTTTTTCCACGAAATCTAGGGGCTTCTACTTCACTTGAATATGTGTTCCATCTATAGCACCAATGTAATCCTTTATTATATTTAATAAGTTACAAGTTAGTAATGAAATTATATTCTAAAATTTTAATGGTGGAGATAACTAAGTAAATGGAAGACATTTGTACCATAAAAAATGATTAAATATACTATTACTTGATATTTGTGAAGGTACTTCCATACCTGAAGGTTGGACTAGGAATTCAGCTTCTAATGAAATTATGGCACATAAAACATTGTGAAAGTATCGACTAATTATCTCTCCAAAGCGATGGAAAAAGAATGACATGGTACGATTTTTTACATTATGACCTATGATGTGTAAGAATCTAGCCACTTGTTCCTCAACTGTGCATTGAATGATATCTTTCACGATACCAATCTCTCTAAGTTTATGACACCACAACATAAATGCTTCAAGCTTCATTCATATGATGTCTCCGCATTTTCCAGTGTCTACTAATTGTCTCATTAATTGAAGATGCTTACACTCCATTTGTTGATTTTCTTCATTAATTGGACTAAGTGTCTAGGAGGACATCATTTTAAGTACATGCAACGCAAGCACAATATAACATAAGAGGATCACATAACAAAGAAGTCTTCGCTTTCCCCATTCTCGCTGGAATTCACTTAAATTTTTAGGTCAAGCGACATGTGAATATTATTCAAATGATTTATCTCATACTGCAATTCACTTGTATTAGTAAGTGCAACACCAAAGTTTCCTTCGTCAACATTAGGAAAAACCATTTTTTTCAACCTTGAATAAATGGACTAATAACAAATGGAAAGTTTTTAACATATTTTAGAAACATAATAAAATAAGTACAAGGATGCATCACAATAGAATCAAACAAATTGTAAAAAGCATAGCAATGAAGATTGAACCGATCATAGGATGAAAAAAAGGAAATGAGATGATATAGTAATTAAATGACTAATAAATCAAGTAAGTAAAAGTCGTTCCCATTGTCTAATTCTAGTAATTCTCTATGTTTTTATCTAATCCAAAATTACTAATCATGGACATTTGTATTAAACTGAGACAAAACTATTGAAATAAAAAAATCTCTTTATTTATAATTAAAGGAGACACATTTTTAATTCTAGTAAAATCTAAAATACATTATAGGAGGGAACATTTCAGTTAGCACCCTTCACTAAAAGCAACAACAGCCAAGCAAAAAAAATACACGAATCAACAATTGTTGTTTTAGATTTAGTAAAATTTACCAAAACTATTTTACCTAATAAAACACAAATCCAGCCACTGGAATCACCAGAGACGTCAAATAGCTCTTTGATTGTCGCTGTATGAAAATCATATAAAATTTTGAATATATTAATATATTTTTATAAACTTAAAAAAATTATAAAAACATGAAATAATTATAAAATCAAGCAACACAACCCATTGAACACCTTCAAGGTCCTCATAGTAAATTGGTAAGTATTGCAAGTGATGAAATAATAAAAAAAGAAAAACAAAATACAAGAAACATCATGACAAGTTAATAACAAACAAAAGAAGGAAAAAACACATTAAATAAAAGTTGAAGAAAAGAATTAGAAAATGAGGAAGGAGAAGAACATCCGAAAGAGGGAAAAATTATTGCAAAGTAAAGGTATGAGAAAGGGAGAAAAGATACCTCGAGCAGAGGAAGAGAAACGGAAGCAACTTCTGGAAAAAAGAGAAACAAAAGAACATTTTTGTGTAAAAGCAACAATAATAAATAACAAAAAAAGAATGAAAGAAGGATCTTTTTGTCTTTTTAAATATAAATTTGAGTTTTCCCTCTTTTTACTTTCCAATTTGGGCATAAACAAATTTTGAAATGGGGTTCACATAAGCCAGTTTTCCTCTTTCATTTTCATTGGAAACAAATGAAAGAAATTAAAAAGAATCTAATCTTTTTGTTCATCTATTTTTTTTTCTTTAATTTTCAGCCCAATCAAAGGAAGCCTTAAATTTAGGGGAAATGAATGTAATTTATTCTTTTTTAAAAAGAAAAAGTCCAATTCACTTTTTGAACAATTTTAAAATATTTGATTATTTATGGTTTGGACCGTTTGGTTGAGTCCAATTAAGTTCTTTTACATAGTCCTGCTTAAGGATCATAAAAGAGGCATGTGAAATAAATTCAATTATTTTATATGATTTAATTTTAGAATGCCGTTTTATACATGCTAAAGATATCCCAAATTAAATAGAGTAGTTCCATCAACACTAACTTTTTAGGCAATAAGTATGTTGGACAAATTATTTGAGTTAATTTTTAATTTTTTATTAGTTGAAATGTTGGTTTAATTATTTGATAAATAAGATTTTAAAATAATTTTTAGTATTTTTTGAAATGTTACTTAAAGACTATATTCGACGAGGTATTTTAGTTAGTTTTAAACTTTTTTTACTAGTTAAAAAGTTTGTTTGACGGTTCAGTAAACATGTTTTTTTAGTAGTTTATGTCGTTTTTTTAAACGCTACTTCAAGTAGCATTTTTTAAAACATTAACTTTTAGGTTTTTAAATTTTTTTCATTTTTATCTTCAATATATTTATCCAAATTTTTAGTTGTCCTTTTAAATAAATCATTATTTTAATATTATTTTTGTCATTTTACACTTTCAGATACTTCAACAACTAGTTTTATCGAATATTTATTATTTAATAATATGCTAACTTTTCAACTACTAGCTAGCTTTCTTGCCTTTAGCTAGCTTTTCAACTAATTTTGTTGAATATAACCTATATTTGGCAAAACTAGCTAAACAACTAGCTAGCTAGAAGCTTAAAAACTATCTTATTGAATCAATAGTTTTTGATAAAATTATATGTTAAAGTAACTGGAAAATATAAAATTACATAAATAGACATAAAATTTTAACTTAAATAGGAAATATTGAAAATGAAATATAATAAATTGCCAAGGACAAAAGGAGAATAAATATAAAAAAATTAGAAACTAGTGTTTTATAAAGTCCTACTTTAAGGTAATGTTCGACAATGAATTTCCGCTAGCTTATAACTTTTTTACTAACTGAAAAGTTTGTTTGACTATTGGGTAAACAAGTTTTTATATTTAACAAACGCATTTCAGAAAACATAGCTTCTAGATTTTTATTTTTTCTTTCATTTTTATCCTCAATATATTTATCCAATTTTCCATTACCCTTTTGAAATGAATCATATTTTATTAGTTTTTAGGTTTAAATATATTTTTAGTCCTTGCAATTTTTTTTTTGTTTTTCGTCCTAAAACACTTTAGATAGCGCTTTGAACAATGAAAAAAAGGTATCTAAAGTGTTATAAGAACAAAAATAAAATAAACATAATTTGTAAGGATGAAATTAAAAAAAAGATAAATTATAAATAATAAAAAGATATTTAAGCCTATTTTTAATGTTATTTTACACTTTTCAGCTACTTCAACAACTAATTTTTATCAAAAATACTTATAATTTAATATGCTAACTTTTGAGCTATCAACTAGCTTTTAAGTTAATATTGTCAAACCTAACCTAAGTAGTGTTTCAAAAAATGTTAGAAGTTACTAAATAAAACTCGTTTACCAAATGATCAAACAAAATTTTTAGCTAGTAAAAAAAGATAGAAACTGGCTTAAATATCTTGTTAAACACACTTTTAATAGTTAAGAAAATTTATCATAATAGATTTGTTCCAAAATAAATTTTTTATATTATAATAAATCCTAGTTTACTATATATGTATAAAATAATGTATGATTTTATAAGGTAATTGTTACGAATAGCAAATATAGGCCCAGTTAGAAAAGAAGCCCATCCAGGACCAAGTCAATCCACCTGCTTAGCCAACACCAGAAATGAGGACGTGTTCTCAACTGCCCCAAGTCATTAACCGAATATCTCGGACAAGATCATGGGGGCATCACTCCACAAATAACTTCCAGGTTTGTGATTATAAATAGAGCTACATTCAGAAGAATAAGGTACACAATTCTGACTCTCTTCTACATTTACACAGTGCACACACCCACGCCAATAAAGGTGTTATTAGCATTGTGATCTTCTTCCCTGAAGTATTCCTTCTTAGATACCTTAAGAGAGAGAGTTTGATCATACATTAATTACTAGCAATCCTTGCTAGACATTCCTGTTCTTCAAGAGCAAAACATTGGCGCCATCTGTGGGAACGTTAAATTTCAACTCCCATAATCAACAATGGTGAATACGAGAAGCAACCCGATAGAAGGACGTCAGGAACTACCAGCTAATGTAGTTCCACATGAAGCTGTGCATATTACTGACATAGTTTCAGACACTGTTTTATCTCCTGCTCAGCCAAGAATGGATCTGCCAAACAACCCATCGGCTGTGAGGGAACCTGAATCTGCTGAGCGTTTCATCCATAACGCTCTCAGTTCCATTTTATCCCGGATTAAAAACCTTGAAAAGCGTCATGCTCTTCAACGACAAGAGGACATGAATAATGTGTTGATGCAAATTGAAGAACGCAGTGCAAAATGGAGGCATGAAGAGCAGCAACGCATACGATATTTGGAGCGACGAATAAGAAGTATGGAGAACCCGGTTCAAGGAGAGAACCATGAACACCCCATTCAATCAGATGTGCTTCGTCAAGCCAATCAAATCCCGATATTGAATGGAAATCAAACAATGCCTGCCGGGATGCCGAGGCCAATTGGTCATTTTGAAGTTGGAGGATCATCCCATCATCAGGCTCGGAATGACGATCCGGAACATCGCGATACTATTAACCCAACACGTGCCCATATACAAATGCAAGTCGATGGTCAGATCCCGATAATCGAAACCATACACCAGCCCAGAATAGAAGGTGGTGTATACAGGAGGAAATATCGACGGGGACAACAGAATAATAGCCCTTTCGTTGATGAGATTGTCAATGCGCAATACATTGAAGATTTTGATGGATCTTTGCTATCAAAATATGATGGGAGCCAAGACCCTCAAGTGCACATTGACGAGTTCGATATGCAGATGTGTGTCCGAGGTATTGACGAACCCATAATTCACGAATTTTTGTCACTACTTTATCTGGTGCTGCTCAGCCGTGGTTCCACACATTACCGCCTCGATCAATCCGAAACTCGAAGATTTCGGCCAAAACTTTTTGTTGAATTTTGCAACCAGCAAAAAACAACCGAAATCCGTGTTTGCACTGGGAAAGATTGTTAGATTCAAGAATCAGAAGACAAGTGTTGTTTTGATATTTGTTACATGCCCACTCATATTTTGATGGCATTTGTAATTTTTCCTTTTTGGTTAAGCTTGGTTCATTAAGGATAAAATCCTATAATTCTTTGTAGTCATTAAAGAAATCATGCATGCATGCATTCACACTTAGGTTAAGAATCATATTAGTATATGCAAATAGTTAGAAATACATTTGTAAATCTAAACAAGCATAAAATGTTTTTTTTTACTGTGTTAAT
>CM023952.1:13613464-13629171 GCA_013407115.1 Glycine latifolia | reverse complement strand
TTCAAGAATCAGAAGACAAGTGTTGTTTTGATATTTGTTACATGCCCACTCATATTTTGATGGCATTTGTAATTTTTCCTTTTTGGTTAAGCTTGGTTCATTAAGGATAAAATCCTATAATTCTTTGTAGTCATTAAAGAAATCATGCATGCATGCATTCACACTTAGGTTAAGAATCATATTAGTATATGCAAATAGTTAGAAATACATTTGTAAATCTAAACAAGCATAAAATGTTTTTTTTACTGTGTTAATTGATTACATAAGTCATATAATCGATTAAATAAGGCATCTGCATAAATCAATTTAGCCTGATGAACTGGTTTAATCGATTACCAAATATTTGTAATCGATTAAATAAGCTCTAGAGTGCTTTGGACATGTTCTGACGTAATCGATTAAAGTGCATTATAATCGATTACCTCTGCTTGTAAAGAATATTGGTATTTTTGGCGTAATCGATTACATGGTCAAATAATCGATTATTATGTTCGTTCAAGATTTTCAGAACTGAGATGAACAATTTAATCGATTATTGAGACAGAATAATCGATTACTGATGATTAAATAATCGATTACATTAGCTAAATAATCGATTACAGTCTGTTAAATCTGTTTTTTTATAAATAGACAAGCTGTGTCACTGAAAAAAAGAGATCCAGAAAAGAGAGCATTCGTGACTATTAGTGTGATTACATTCTCAAAAGGTTCAGAAGAGTTTAAAAAGTTGATTTTACATGTGTTGATCATTGAAGTTAGATTCAACATGGTTGCTTAGTAGAAGATCTCATTGTGTGTGACCATTCATGTAAAGAAGTGATTCAAGAAGGTTCAAGATTGAGTTTCATGCATCATTTCAGGTTGTATAATTCGTTCATATCATTTTAAGTTGCAAAGGAAAATAAGGTGATATCCTTCTTGAACATTAATCTTTGTTCTTTGTAATTTTTTCTTTTGATTACTATAATTTGTGTTGTTTTTCCATATAACAGTTGGGGTTCTTTAAAGCATTACTAGAAAGGGTTTTTCTAGGGGTTGAACTAAGAGGGGTTCTCTAGTTCTAGGTCTTTTGATAAATCTAGGGAGTAGATTTAGAGTTTTGCCTAGGGTGGGTGAAAGAGACCTTGTTGATTGATTGTAAAGAACTAAAATCTGTTATTGGAACTCTAATTTGGTTTGGATTAGAAGGTAAACTGGATGTAGCCTCAGTGGTTGGAGGTGAACCAGTATAAAGTTGTGTGCATTTAAGCTTTGGTTTACATTTCATTGATTTCTTGAGATATTCAATTTTGTGTATCAACTCAAACTTTGATTCACCACAAGAGTTAATTGATTGGAGAAGATAATTGTTTTCTAAATTTGTTTTTGATCTAAGATATGATCCAAATTAATTCTTCCGCTATATATTGTTTTGTAAGAAATTTTAAAAAAGGGCAAAAAACCAATTCACCCCCCTCTTGGTTTATTGGATTAGGTATTCATTGTATTTTCAAAGATATGCCAACAACCTGGAGAGACATTACAAAGCTACTTAGATCGCTTTAAAGAGGCCGCTTTACAAGTACAAGGTTTGGAAGAGAAGGTGCATGTGCATCTTCTATCAGTCGGGCTCAATGGATCATCACGATTAGCCAAGTCAATATACAAAGATCCAGTGAAGTCTTTGTTAGAATTCAGAGCGCGATCCAAGAAATACCTGGAATTAGAACAAATGGAGATCGCCAATACAGTCTTTAGAGAGCCCCGGAGGAAGCCTTCCCCGCCAAGAAACCGACATTACCAGGGAAATTTCCATCTCGGCCAAAACCCTGATCCCGGTTTCAGGATAGGAAGATACGAGACCAAGTACGACAAATATACTCCGCTAAATGCATCCCGGTCTCAAGTATGGCGAGAAGTTGCCTTAACCGACATGAAAAAAGTAGACTGACCTCGTCCAGTTTTTAAGAAAGCCGGGCTCGATTATTCCCGTTTCTGCGAATTCCACAACGGACCCAGACATACTACGGACCAATGTTGGGACCTACGAGATGCAATAGAAAAGTTTATCCACAAGGGCAAGCTAAAGCAATATGTGATCAGAACCCAAGGCCAGCGCAACAAGCGGAAAGCCACACACAATGAAGCCCAACCGCAAAAAAGCCGGGATGAGGAGAGGAACAAACCTGATAACGCCAAATTCATGGAACTAGAGTTTGAGTGCAACGTCATCTCCGGAGCCATGGGAGGCGGAGGTGATACGGCTAATCAATGGAGAAAATATCTCAAAGAAGTCCTTTCAATAAGAGATCAACCCAAGTTCAAAGGGAATAATAGCAAGGCCGAGCTCCCCTTACTTTACTTTACAGAGGACGACATGAAGGATGTGGTTCCCGGACATGAAGATGGTTTAGTAATAATCGGGACACTAGTTAACTACCGAGTCAAGAGAATATTCGTCGACAACGGCAATTCAGCCGACATCATCTCTTGGAGCGCCTTCAAGAAAATGAATTTGGACGAGGAAGATCTGAAGCCATGCAAAACTATGTTAATAGGCTTCAATGATGAGAATACCGGAATCAAAGACTCCATTGACCTCCGACTGACGCTAGGGACAAGGGAAGCCTTAGAGTTAGAAAGAGTCACGTTTGTTGCAGCTGACTTCTCCTCACCATACAACGTCATCCTTGGAAGACCAACCATTCACAAGTGGAATATGCTGATGTCCACTAAGCACCAAAAATTGAAGATGGTAGGAGGCAACGGCAAAGTGATCACCATTCGTGGGGATCAAAAAGAATCCTGCCAATGCTATTACAATACTGTGAAGGAAAGTGAAGGCGGCCCATCCTCACCACCCCAAATCCGCAATGGAGACCGGCTGGACGCGAAGCTGACGATTGTTGGTCTAAAAAACCGATAAATTTGGTGGAGCTCGATGTCAGGGAGGACATTGAAGAATGGAGGCCAAAATCGGTTGACGAACTTGAGGAGGTTCAGATAGGAAGTCACCCAACCCAAATCACGAAGATAGGCAAGATCGCTGATCTAGCCATCAAAGCTGAGTTAACAAACTTCCTCTGAGAAAATCAAGATGTATTCACGTGGAAGGCCTCTGAGATTCCCGGAATAAAGCCAACATTCTGCTGCCATAAATTGTCTATGTATCCCGGCTCAAAACCGGTTGCCCAGAAGAAGAGAAACCTAGGCCCGGAATGAAAACAGGTGCTGGAAAAGCACATCACCGAACTATTGGAAGTCGGTTTTATACGAGAAATCCAATACACCACCTGGTTATCCAATGTGGTAATGGTCAAGAAACCTAACGGCAAATGGCGAGTATGTGTAGACTACACCGACTTGAATAAGGTATGCCCTAAAGATTCATACCCGATGCCGAGTATTGACCAATTAGTAGATAATTCATCTGGGTTCAAGTGGTTGTCATTCATGGATGCTTATTTCGGGTATAATCAAATTGCTATGTACCCGGAAGATCGAGAGAAGACAACGTTTCGAGGAAGTGAAGCTAACTACTGTTACAATGTGATGCCATTTGGTTTAAAGAATGTTGGGGCCACGTATCAGCGTATGATGAACAAAGTCTTTGCCGAACAACTCAGCTGCAACATCGAAGTATACATAGATGATATGATAGCAAGGACGAGGGAGACCGAAAATCATATTCATGACCTAGAAGAGACTTTCCAAAAAATAAGGGCGCACAATATCCGATTAAATCCACTAAAATGTGCTTTCGGTGTCACAGCAGGGAAATTCTTGGGATTCATGTTGACCCACAAGGGGATAGAGGCGAACCCGGACAAGTGCAGGGTCTGTTAAACATGCAGTTCCCGGCTAATAGAAAGGAAATTCAACAGTTAACAAGACGGATAGCCGCGCTAACACGTTTCCTTCCAAAATCAGTAGAAAAAGCTATTCCTTTCTTTCGCCTTTTGAAAAGGGAAGCCAACATCGCACGGAATCCAGAGTGTGAAACAGCCTTCTAGGAAATTAAGAAGTGTCTAGCTTCTCCTCCAGTATTGTCAAAATCGGAACCCGGCGAAACGCTAATCCTTTACCTATCAGTAGGGGAAGAGGTGGTAAGCGTTGTATTAGTCAGAGAAATCAGCAAGTCCCAATCACCAGTATACTTCGTAAGCCGGGCCCTTAAAAACTCAGAATTGCGGTATCAAAAACTGGAAAAACTCGTGTTTGCACTCCTCATAACTGCGAAAAGACTCCGCCCATATTTCCAAGGTCACACCATTATAGTTCGAACTAATCAACCAATCTGGCAAATCCTCCATAAGCTGGATTTGGCTGGCAGAATGATGAGCTGGGCCATCCAGTTATCTAAATTTGACATCAAATACAAAGCACGACATGCCATCAAATCTCAAGCGTTGGCCGACTTCGTGGTAGAGCTAACCCCGGCATATGGAGGCAACACAGAAATCTAGAAATTATATGTTGATGGTTCATCTAATGCAAAAGTAAGTGGAGCCGGCATCATAATCGAGAGTCCGGAAGGACTAACCATTGAGCAGTCTCTACAACTCAATTTCCCAACATCAAACAACCAAGTTGAATACAAAGCATTTATAGCCGGGTTGATGCAGATTAAGGAACACGAGGCACAAAAGATAACCGTGTTCACCGATTCTCAACTTGTCACATCGCAAATTGAAGGGAGATATCAAGCCAAAGGTCCTTTACTGATTAAATATTTGAATAAAGTTAAGGAATTTATAGCCGAATTTGATGAGGTGGTGGTCACCCACATTCCTAGAGAGGAAAATTCCCGGGCCGATATATTGTCAAAACTGGCGAGCACTAAAGGCATGGGCAATCACCGAACGGTCATCCAACAATAAATCTCCCGGCCAACTTGTGTCATGGTGATCTCAGCATCCGAGGATTGGCGAAAGCTGGTTATCAATTATCTCCAACAAGGAACAATACCAGACAAGGAGATCGAGGCCAAGAAATTAATCCAGGATGCAACCTTGTATTCCATAGTAGATGGCGAATTGTATCGACGAGGCTTGCACACCCCAATGTTGCTATGCATAGGACTAGACCAGTCTGAATATGTCATGTCCGAAATACATGAAGGCATTAACAGCCAACACATGGGCAAGAGCCTTGGTAACATTATTGGCCGACAATGAAAGAAGACGCCAAGAATCACGTAACAAGGTGCGACAATTGTCAGAAACACGCAAAGATCATATGGTCTCCTCCTACCGAACTAACGTCAATCTCCGCCCCTTGGCCTTTCTTCAAGTGGGGAATGGATCTTCTAGGGCCCTTCCGGGCTACAGAAGGTCAAATGAAGTGGCTAATAGTCGCCGTCGATTATTTTACCAAATGGATCGAGGCTGAGCCTTTAGCCATCATCACCTCGGCCCGAGTACAGAAATTCTTTAAAAGAAACATCATATCAAGGTTTGGGATCCCGGCGGAAGTCGTCACCAACAATGAGACTCAGTTTACCGAAAAATGGTTTCAGGAAATGATGGTTAGATTCCACATCAAACACCACTTTGCATCAGTAGAACATCCACAATCTAACGGACAAGTTGAGGCCGCGAACAAAGTCATTCTCGATAGTCTAAAGAAGCGAATGCATGAAGCTGGCTCGAGTTGGGTAGAGCAGTTGTATTACGTCTTGTGGGGACACAGGATTACAACTCAAACATCCACTCAAGAGACCCCCTTCAGAATGACATATGGTTGTGAAGCAATGATACCCGTGGAAATCGGCCAACCATCCTGGAGGAGAAAGCATGTACTCCACGAAGGAGAAGACACAGACAATGAAACATTGGTCGCCGAGTTAGAACTTAGATGAAGTCCGGGTTACAGCACACCACCGGGATTTAGCTATGAAGCAAGCCACGGCCAAAAAGTTTAACAGAAGAGTGAAACTGAGGTGCTTCGAGGAAGGTAATTTAGTTTTACGTCGAGCCGACATCGGGAACAGGAATGCCCTGGACGGAAAGTTAGCAGCCAACTGGGAAGGGCCATACCGGATAGCACAGAACCTCGGACAAGGGGCATACATGTTGGAAACGTTGGATAAAAAGGCGATAAAGCGCACCTGGAACGCGGACAAATTAAAAATATATTACAGCTAGAATGCTCGGCTACCAGTTCAATTATTCCTAATAAAGCCTCATTATGACATGAGCACTTATCTTTCATTTTACAATATTGTTCATAATTCATGTGTTTCTCTTTAATTGAGCGTGTGAGCCGGGGTCGACCAATTGGACGCCCTTAACTCGTACAAACCTCTTTCATCGAGATCATGAATCTTTGTAGTTTCTCAGATTATTAATAAATATTCTTGTTTCTACAAAACAATTACAAATATTGTGCTCAGCACGTGATATCTATTATCCTAAACAATGCTAAACATGTAACCAAACCCTGATCAGGTTAACGTTATCACTTAGCGACTATTACATGTTTATGTTGCTTGGATATAGATCGGGACGAATACTACCGGGAATAAAATACCGACATCTAGCTTGGAAAATATTATCCTTGGCGTTAGAATCCAAACGAATATAAACCATGCAAATATTGAAGTTGACTGAAACTAAAAAGTATGAATGCAATTATAAAATATTGTGTGACTTATAGAAATAAATCCGGGAATAAACCCGGGAAAAGAACCTTCAAAAATTACAAAATAACTGGCATCTCGGACCTTCAAGTAATTATGTTCCTGGAGCACGAGCCGGGCTAGAAGTCACCTCTTCCCCTTGTGGTACATCCTCATTCGGTGGAAGTATTGAATCTTCACAAGGGGAAGGAGGGATCAATCTGTCACCATCCACATAGGCATTAACGTACATGCCCGCGGTGTTCAGCTCAAGCCCCGGGTTCAGGCAACGTATTTGACTCAAGGTATTGTCAAAAGATTCTTCTGCGGTCGTAGCCAAGACCCCCCGCATCTCATTAGCCTCCGCCTCGACCTGCAACAATTTGCAATAAGCCACATCTCGATCCTCTTGGGTTTTCTTCAACAGCGTGTCTAGCTCCTTGAAGTTCCCATTCAAGACCCTCATCCATTGCCAGACTGTATCCAAAACTGTCTGGGCACTTTTAGCAGTATCCAAAGCAGCTTGGAGTTCTTGACAGAGGGTAGCGGCGGTATCCTGCGAGATAAGGAGCTCTTGGTGAGTTTTTTGAGTCTCCTCCCGAGATGCCCGGAGCTCGTCCAATAACTTGCCATGCCTAGATTTCAGGGTGGCCAAGCTTTGCACCAAAGAAGCGCACTTCAAAGCATTTTCCTCGATAGCACTGAGCTCCTTAAGGTCATCATGAGAAAGAAGACTCGAGTCCGAGAAGCGTCTTGGGGCCTTAACAACCCGGATCACATCCTTGTTAACTCCTCCTTCCCATAGACATCCCGTCACCGGCATGGGCGTTGGAGTAACATGAACGGCCAGAGAAGGATCGGACGATATGTCCCCCGAGGTCGTGGAAGAGGCCGGGTCAACTCGATCAGCCGGGATTGCAGTCGAGGCCGGGTTGCCTTGGTCAGCCGAGGACAGTGCCACTCGGGATGCGTCATCAACCTTGCGTTTTCTTTTGAAAGATTGAAAGTGGGGACGCTTGGCAGGGGGCAGAATCCGTTTGGCCGGGGGATTGGTGGGAACTACCACCACCGGAACAGCCGACCCCGCAACCGGGGTTGAAGATGTGGGAGCCAAGGCAGAGGGCTGCAGTTCCATAGCACCAGCTACAACAGGAACAAAATAGTTAGAGCACATCAACTAACATCACAAATCAATTTAAACATGTCCATACTTAGTTCAAGGGAGAGCCCGGAATGGTAAGCGCGTATATAGGAAGCAACATTTAACAGGACATAAGTTTCCCTATATGCCATAATCTGAGTAATTGATGAAGCCTCGGAGTCTGACAAATCTGTTTCCTCGAAACGGTAAGAGAAGGGCGGAGATTCGTGATGAGTGTGGGTCCAATAGAGTGGAAACTGGCACTCCGCGTCCCGTGATTCAGGAGATGAAAGAAAGAAAGGTTGTTGGCCGGGTTCGGTGACAACCTTGAAGTATTTATTTTTGAAATGTTTGAAGGACTCAGCACATACAATAAAGAGTTTCTGGTCGGAACGACCTCGGATCGAAGTCCATCCCTTTTTATTAGGCGGTTCCCTATCCGTCCTAGTAGTATGTACATTGAAATAATAAAAGAAAAGACGAACTGTACAAGGAATCCCCAAGTGTTGGCAGAAAAGCTCAAAAGTCAAGATGGAGGCCCAGCTGTTAGGATGAAGTTGGGAGGGAGCTACATGCAGATGTTCTAAAACTAACATTTGGAAGTCTGAAAAGGGGAAGTGAATGCCTAGATGGGTAATGACATCCTTATAGAAAAAGAAAAAGTTGGGTTCATCCCCTTCCCGAAAAGAATAGATGGGTTCATCCGGGTCAGGGGCGCGAACACAAAAACCATCTTGATGGCCAACCGGGAGTGCGACAATGCTTCCCGGATCCAACTCAGAATGGGTACATGCACCCTCGTGGGTTACCCAGGAGGATTTCTCAACTAAGGCCGATGAGGGGCTAGAATGAGACTCGGCAGATAATGATTCAGCAACCAATTCCAGTGAGGATGTATCCATAATTACCTACGACAAAATAAAGAACATCAATCAGTAAAAAATACCTGAGGGAACAGTCGCTAGATGAGAATCAAGATTTGACGAAGTCCGAACCAACGCCGGGGCAGCTCTGTGAGAAGCCGGAATCCCGGTCCTAGAGTCCGGGTTAAGAGTTGAGATGGGAACCCCGGTCCTGTTTGGAAGAGGCTTAGAAATAACAACCGGGTTATGCCGACATGAGTCAAGCAAAGCTTCGGCTCGGTTATCTTGACCAATACTTGCAAAATACAAGAATTCATCAAGACATTTAGAGCATGGCTCAAATCGGGTCTCAAATTGGATTCTTGGCACATTGTCCCGTTCTAAAGAACCCAAGGGGGCAATATTAGAAGACACGGAAACCCCAGGGGGCACCCTAGATTCTACTAATCTTAATGATGTACCAGACCTTTGTGGAATTAACCCTAACTTCGATGGATCAGGGGGTTCAATGATCCTAGTTTTGGAACCACTAGGACCAGAAGGGGCACGCAAAAGGGTTTTTTCTTGTTCCTCTTCTGGAAGAGGAAGGCCAAATAACCAAAATGCAGACCGAGGGGGGACAGTTCTTCGTATACGTGCTTCCTCCTCAGGAGAGAATTCCATCGGAAAAGGCTAAAATGAAATTCAATGCGCAGAAGGAAGAAAGAAGAGACTCGAAAGTAAATCAGAGGAAAAAGCGAAAATAGACGAAAGACAGAGGCAACTCAAGAGCACGAACCAAAAGCAATAGATGGAAACCAAAATAAATCACAACAGATGTAATGAAAAATAAACACGAAAGGGGAAGTGCAAGATACCTGGAGTGGGAGAGAAATCCTGAAGAAATATGAATAGCGGAAAGAGGAAACGAAGATGAAGAGCGAGAACGCAAGCACAAAAGCAATAACACGCGGATGGGAATGTGAGGGAACTGACTGATGCACAAAGAAGCTATAAAGAAGAAAATGCATATAAAGCCAAAAAAAAAAAGAAAATAACCGCCAAAATATGAAACGCTTGGAGTAGGTAACTGGCGGATGTGAAAAGACACGTAGGGGTAAAAGCGTCAGCTTTCTATAGAAAGGAAATGATTAAAGTGTGCAAAGAAATGACAGAGCATTAAATGATCAGGATACGTGTCACTTCCAAGGACGAAAACGCTTCATTTCCTGATGGTTGCAGCCGATCAGCTACTGCCGAAAAGGCAGCAAGGAACAACCCGACAATAGCCGCGAATCCTATCCTAGACGGACACTGAAGACCGGGCTAGACATCTCGGCATGGAACTAATGGACCGAACATAGAATGGGCCTATCAAACGGTGCATCTCGATCATCCAGAATGCTTGATAACCGGGCTGGGGGCATCTGTTACGAATAGCAAATATAGGCCCAGTTAGAAAAGAAGTCCATCCAGGACCAAGTCAATCCACTTGCTCAGCCAACACCAGAAACGAGGATGTGTTCTCAACTGCCCCAAGTCATTAACCGAATATCTTGGACAAGATCATGGGGGCATCACTCCACAAATAACTTCCAGGTTGGTGATTATAAATAGAGCTACATTCAGAAGAATAAGGTACACAATTCTGACTCTCTCTACATTTACACAGTGCACACACCCACGCCAATAAAGGTGTTATTAACATTGTGATCTTTTTCCCTGAAGTATTCCTTCTTAAATACCTTCAGAGAGAGAGTCTGATCATACATTAATTACTAGCAATCTTTGCTGGACATTCCTGTTCTTCAAGAACAAAACAGTATTGTCACGGGACAACATAATATTCATTTCATCCAAAAATATTAAATGATATTATTTAATTTAATTATTAATTCAAATCAATATTATTCTCTTAATAGATTCTATTTTATTATTCATTCTATTAGAGTTATATTCAATTATTATTCTATTTTTATAATTTTTATTTTTAATCAATTATTTCATTTCTCTTTTAACATTTTAATAACAATTTTAATATTACTTAATAATGTACTACCAAAAATGGTCGATAATTTTTTTCATTCTCCTTTTTAGTATGTTTTTTAGTTAACAATATATCTGTTTTAGACAATATGTATTAAGCTATATTAGTTTTGAATAGCAAGGGTACACTTATATTTTGCATCATGTAATTAAAAATTATAAGAAATAAATAAAAAAGGAAATATTAAATTTTTTAAGTATATTTAAACATTAACTGATAAAAATATGTTCAAATTATTAAAGAACATTTAAAGTTTCAATAATAGTATTCACTAATTTAGAATAAGTTTTTAGTTTAAATCAAGGAATAGTGTGTTGTCTAAAGTGTGCTAAAGAACATTTAAAGTTTCAACATTATATTTTAACATTTTTATTCTATATTACTATCGTTAACTATTATATATATATATATATATATATATATATATATATATATATATATTAAAATATAATAGATAAATACATTAAATATTATAATATATAAAAAATTATAAATTATAAAATTAATACTCGTACATGTCATAAGACAATAAACTAGTATCATGGAATAGTGTGTTGTCTAAATTGGGTTTATCCATCAAATCTGGTCTTATTTAACAGTTCATTCTGATGAATTGTACTGTTTAGAAAATTTTATTGAGTCCTGTATAGGATAAATATTTGTTTTTATATAATTAAAATTTATATACTTTACTAGATATTTTCAGTTACTTAAAAAATTATGTTTTTTATGTTGTAATGTAATAAATATTTTCTTATTAATTACTTTCTACTTTTTCCTTTGATGCTAGTTGACATCTAGATCGATCTATCTCAATAAAATATAAAAATTTGTGACCCTTGTTGTATCCTGAGTCACTTTTTCTTTTTTAATGAAAAAGTTAACTTCAGTTAAGTTTAGTTAGTAACATCAAATACATGGTTTTAGTGTTTTACCCCAAACTTTTTTCAGATTACGGGTGACTTTTACGCACTGAAAAATTTTATCCCTTTAAAATTATCTTGATTAAAATAACTAAAAACGTTTGTAAATTCAAGCGTCGTAGACATTGAGCGCGCCAAACTTGAAATTCGTACGTTAGCCCTAGTGAAAATTTGGTTGATGACTGTAAAAAAAAAGGTTGATGACCATGCCATCAGAAAAGTAAATAAAATATTTGAGAAAATGAAACTTTCATGGCCATTAAGAGAAAAAGTGTGCAAATCTAATTGGATATGTCCACTTAAAAAAATTATTTTGTGTCAATCACTTTATGAGGATCATAGATTATATTATAAGAGAAATCCTAACACATTTTTTTCTATTCTTTCTAACACTTTCTTTAATTATTATTAGTTGAAATTCAATAAAAACTATCAATTTTGATAGATTAATTTTTTATTTAATAATTTTTTCCTGATTTAATAATAGGATCCATTAAAATTAATTATTATTAATAAATTTTCATTAATTATAAAAAAAAGTATTCGAAATAGAGTGTAAATAAAAGAAGGTATCGGTAGTATTTCTCGTATTGTAAGTTTAATGTCAAAAGCTTGTGATTAAAAAGGGTTCATTAAATTAAAAAAGGAATTACATGGATCTTTAGCCGATAGGTATCATCCAAAATTGACTTTTTCCCCACAAAAAGCTATCAAAATTTGTTTATTTAGAAATTATGCTCCAACACGTTCTCCAACAATGCATCACCCCAAAAGAAAATCCAAGCACAATGCGACTAATTGCACTTCGCAGATGTGGAAGAGACATAAAAGCAAATTGTAGCAATAAGAAAACCAATTGAGAGATCACATAAGAGATCCTCCTTATCACTGCTAATTCGATATCGTTAGTACTATTAATTTGATGTTAAATAATGGATAGTATATATACCTCAAAGACTTGGCTCTCATGACTCAACAAGATTCCCTTCAAAATTTGCTAAAATCAGCTTTTATCATTATCCAAACTCTTTTTGTAGTGATGGTTTATTTGCCGTCTCACTGTGCGTGTGGACAAATTAATTGTTCAGTTCCAAAAATACTAATTTGGGTAATATCAATTCCAACAAACTCACCTAACAGTGAATCTTCAGACTTCAGCACTAGAACTAGGTCTAGCAACTAGGATGTCTTTACAGGGATTGAATTTGAAGACTTTTGGCGCAATATTTCTGGATTTGCTGATATATGCACTAGATTTGAGTGTGATTTGGACACATTCACCTTAATTTTGATTTACTAATAAATGGAGTTGGTGTTTTGAACAAATTAAATTTTTGGGCAAATTACACTCAGTTTTTCTGAATTTAGAATTTAATACACTTATATCTCATCCGTTAAAATGCATTACTTTCGCATCCCCCCGACGATGTTAAATTTGTAATGAAATGTCAAAAAAACCATTCCACTAAAACTAGTCCAAGAAGCTCAATACCACAATATCTTCCTAGTTCACAACCCTTCTTGCATCCATCATCTATGTGCCACCCTCCACAACCACCACCGCCCTCCGATCACTCTTTGATGTTCCCTTTCACTTATATTTCCATCGATACTGGTGTCAGCATCACCTTTCTTCTAATCTGACCTCCTTGCTCTCGTGTAAGATGTGACATCCTCGCCATCAAATTTGTGCACTCTCTCGTTGCCATTGACATCGACATCTCTTTGTCGACCTCGATATGGTCAGTGTTGATGGCGGAGACGTCGGGGAAAAAGTCCATCCAACACTTGCACTCCTCCTCCTAGAGCTTGAGGGAGATAACGTGTGATAACTGATGTCGTATCGCTTCAAAACAATTAAACTACGCTAATTCTGTAGCAGAGGATTAACCTAGGTCGACTCAGAGACACAATCAATATGGTTCCAACTTCAATTCACTAGTAAATAATAGGGAGATTTTAATCGAACAGTTTGCATGCGATAAATGAAAATTGTAGAAAAACGTAGCAAAATAGAAACTAACAGAATTGATAAAAGGTATTCTAAAACAGATTAAAAAGCATCAATCCAATTCACCAAATCAAGCAATACGAATTATCATAGTTCTCAGATAATTATTTTGTTATGAAAGTTCATTCAATTTCATTAGAAGCAGTTCAATCGAATTAACCCCTAAATTAATTAAAACCACAAACCTAATTGAAATATCATCCAAATAATATGTGATTAAAATTTGAAATTAGGAAATGAATCCATAACCTAATACGTTTTCAATCCTAAACACATTCATAATCATGAAAATCGAATAAAGGATTGAAGAAGAAAGTGAACATTCACACAAAATTTGAAATACCAAACCAGAACTCAAATTCTCCTTGCTTGGGTGGATCCTTGGATTGATTGATTGTTTAACCTTTCATGATCATCATCAATGAAAGTCCCACGAAATTAGTGCAAGAAAATGGAAGAACAACAATGAAAATGAAGAATAATGAAAAACAATGAAGAATAGTTGAGAGAAAATAAGAGAAAGAGTTTTAATTCTAAAAACTTCTAAAAGTCACTACAAAATATGTTTGTGCTAAAATGAAGTTGTTAGATTCAAGTGTTTGAAGAATTAGAAGAATCACAAGAAGTGTTTTGATATTTGATTCATGCCCAATCAACTGTTGATGGCATTTGTAATTGTTCATTTGTAGTGTTAGTTTGGTTCATTAAGGGTATGATCTAATAATCCATTTGCAGCTATTAAATAAAATTAACAGACATGCATTCATACTTAGGATTAGAATCACTTAAGTATACACATTCATATAGAAATGCATTGATAAGCTTGAAACATGCATAAAATGCTTTATTACTGGAATAATCGATTACATAGGTAAATAATCGATTACATAAGCATTCTGCATAATCCTGTGAAATATATAAGGTGATTTAATCGATTACCAATTAATCGTAATCGATTAAATAGGCTAGAGGCAAAAAGTAAGCCTCACTGGAATAATCGATTACACAAGGATATAATCGATTACATAAGCCTTCTTCATAATTCTGCTTAGTTTTAGAAGTGATTTAATCGATTACCAATTAATCGTAATCGATTAAATATGCTAGAGGCAAAAGTGAAGGCCACTGGAATAATCGATTAAAAGTTAATATAATCGATTACTTTGATCATGCATACTTTCCAGAATTGTTATAAACACTTTAATCGATTAAATGGTCGAATTAATCGATTACATTAGTTAAATTAATCGATTACATTATCGAAATAATCGATTACAGTCTGTTAAATCTGTTTTTTTATAAATAGCATGCATTGACTCACAATCTCAGAGATTCAGAATTCGAAAAGCTTTCATTACTAAAGTGTAGTAACATTCTCTGAGTGCTTTAATGTGAAGAAAGAGTCTTTTTCATTTGGGTTGTTCTTAAAAGAGAGAATCATGAAGCTAGAGTAAAGGAAGGAGGTTCTTAGTGAACATTCATGCATTAATCTGTGCAAGATCATTCAAGATTGCATGTTCATTCAACATCACAGGTTTTAAATTTCGTGTAATCCCTTTTCTGCTGCAAAAGGATTAAGGTGATGTCCTTCTTGAATCTCTAGTTCTATTATTTGGGAGATTTTATTTGTTTTGTTTAGTTTGTGTTGTAACTTTCCATGTAACATGTTAGAATTCTTTAAAGCATAACTAGATAGTGTTTCTAGTGGGGAGAACTGAGTGGTGTACTCAGGTTCTAAGTCTTTAGATAAATCTTGGGGTTAGATTTAGAATTTTACCTAGGGTGGGTGAAAGAGACTTGGCTGATTGCTTGTAAAGAATTGAATATTGTTAGTGGAACTCTAATCTGGTTTAGATTAGAAGACAACTGGATGTAGCCTCAAGTGGTTAGAGGTGAACCAGTATAAATTTGTGTGTAATTGTGTTTTGATTTACATTACATTCAATTGCTTGTGGTATAATTTTGTGAATCAACTTATACTTTGTTTCAGCACATGAGTTAAGTGATTGGAAAAGATAAATTTGCTTATTAAAAGTGTTTTGTTTAAAGATACGATCCAAAGTATTTCTTCCGCTGAGTTTGATTTTGCAAGAAAAGTAAAAAGTTATTAAAAACCAATTCACCCCCCCCCCCCCCCCCCCCCCC
>CM023952.1:13542105-13613364 GCA_013407115.1 Glycine latifolia | reverse complement strand
CCCCCCCCCCCCCCCCCCTCTTGGTTTATTAGATTTGGTGTTCATTGTATTTTCAGAAATGTGTCCATCCAAATAACTAAAATCACTAAAATATAGTGACTGGGTTAGTAGGAAAGGATGAGTCATAATTAAGCCCAACTAATCTAACTAATTGCTAATTACACCAATTTCGTAGCCCAAAATTCAAGTGCAGTGTTTCTGACTTCCAAGCCTAAAATGACCCTTAAAATGATAGAATTGGCCTTGGCTTATCTCTGAAAAAATTGTAGATATTTCCCTTATCTTTCCAGGGACTACTCATATGCGTCATTTGAAGTTCTATAGAGCTCTCTAAGTTCTGCACAAGGAAGATAGCTTAAGTAAGCAAAATCTCCGAAAATAAGCAACAATGATCAATTAAGTCCACCTATTTGCCTAAGACAAAAACTGAATTAGAATGGGAAAATAAAAGTCCAAGAGAAGTCAAATATGCTAAGAAGAATAGAAAAATATTAAACTAAAAAATACTCAATCAACGTGCACGAGGCCCTTCTAGATCTACGTCGAGAACCTAGAAATCTTGTTTTGCATTCGTTAACCATCTCCAAATCTGACCTCCTAGGGACTCCTTCAACCATCACCACTGTTGGATTGAGATATTTGAATTTAAAGCTACTTTGAATTCATTTGAATTTTCAAATCTGTAACTGATTATAGATAGGAGAAATATTAGGAAGTTAGTTTTAGTTTTTTTAAATTTCAAATCTTATCAAGAGGTTAGGATCTATATGTATAAATACTTTCATTTGATGGGAAAATAAAAGCACTTCAACGTAGCATGTCACCAGAGCCAGCAATGTTCCACGAAACTATTGTTTTTTTCCTTAGTCTCACCTCATATTTTTTCCTCCTCACCCACCCTTTATTCAGTTTTTTTTTACCCATACCTGAAAATTTCTTCATGCCCTCTTTCCCAAAATCCTAATTTCATCATATCTCTAATTGCCTTATCTCCCAAATGGATCCTCCACCCAACTCTAATTATGACACCACCAATTCTTCCTCAACAAACCCCTCTTTTACCCCAAATATTGTGATTCATCAAGATCACTCTTCTTTCTGATCCTTCCTATGATGCCTAGGTTACCGACAATAAAAGAGTCAAAAGTTGGCTCATTGATTCTATGAACCCTAGCCTTATGCAGCGATTTATCTGCCTAGAAACCGCACATGAAATTTGGGATGCAGCCTCTCGGACATTCTACGATGGATCTGATGAAACCGGCTTATTCAACCTGAACTAGCGATCGTTCTCCACAAAGCAAATGGGTAGACCTCTCTCTACCTATTATAATGAACTTCTCTCTCTGTTTCAAGAAATCGATCATCGCTTACAATCCTCCAACACTGTGGACGGTGTCATCCATGGTCGTTCAGCCCTTTCTCGCCTTAGTGTTCACATTTTTTTGGCTGGATTGGACTCTGACTTTGATAAAGTTTATGGAGAAATTCTTTGGAAGGACCCCAAACTTGACCTTGAGATCACGTATGCCTATGTCCGTTGTGATTTCCACCAACGCCAGACCATGGGTGCTCCTATACCAACTTCTAATGGCACGACGTTCCTTTCTCATCAAGCCTGGGCTCCTAATCGCCCTCACAATGACAAACCTTATGGTAAATCATCTTCACTTGTTTGCTCTAATTGTGGTAGTTCAGGTCACTCCAAGAAACGCTGCTATGAACTGATCGGATATCCTGATTAGTGAGATTTTACAAAACGTCCCTGCAAGAAACTTCCAGACAGAACATTAACCTCCTCCTCTGAGACTTCCTCTTCTCCTCCCCAGGCAAATGTCGTGCACGCAGACATATTGGGTAAGCATTTTGTTTTTTCTGCACAAAGTAGGAATTCTACTTGGATTATTGATACAAGATCCTCAAATCATATGGTTCGGGACTCCTCCTTGTTGCATGATTTTCGATCTTGTTCCCACTCCTTTATCTCTACTGCTGATGGGGGCACTTCCTGTATTACTGGTCTAGGATCCCTAACTTTGGCCCTTGATTTCACCCTTCACTCAGTTCTTTGTGTTCCCAATTTGGATTTTAATCTATTATCTGTTAGTCAGTTGACTACTGACCATAATTGTTCTATTGTTTTTGGACCTACCTTTTGTTCTTTCCAGGACATCCATCAGAGGAAGATGCTTGGTTGTGGTGTTAAACATGGGGATCTTTATTATTTGGAACTTGGGACACTCCTTCTGTCTTCAGTGACTCGGGCGTGTACCATATTTAATAAATCACAAGCTTCTGCTGACATTTGGTTATGGCATCGTAGATTAGGTCATTTGTATTTTGGGTAATTGAAAAAATTGTTTCCTAAGTTGTTTACATCTTTGAGTCTTTTTTATTTCCACTGTTCTATTTGTAAATTGGCTAAAAGCCATTGCGTTCCTTATTTTCCTAGTTTGAATAAAAGTAATTTTCCTTTTCAAGTTATACATTCAGACGTCTGGGGTCCTGCCAAGGCTCATTCACTCTCCTGTGCTTACTACTATGTCACTTTTGTGGATGAATGTACTCGTATGATTTGGATTTCCCTTTTAAAACATAAGAGTGAGGTGTTTGATGTTTTTAAAAAGTTCTATAACATGGTCAAAAATCAGTTTCAAACTTCTGTCAAGATATTCCAATCTGACAATGGCATGGAATATCTTGGTACTTCCTTTCACGAGTATCTTGACTCCCACGATATCAAACACCAAACTTCTTGTGCGTATACACCCAACAAAATGGGTTGGCTGAACGAAAAAATCGACAATTATTAGAGGTTGTTTGTGCTTCTTTGTTTGGCATGCATGTTCCTTGTTGTTTGGGGTAAGGCTGTTATTTCCACTGCATACCTCATTAATAGGACTCCTTCAAGTGTCCTAGGTTTTCAAACTCCTTTTGCAAAACTTCAATCATTTTTTTCCACCCCTCACACATCTAATCTTGAACCTAGGGTTTGCGGTTGCACTGCCTTTGTTCATATCCCTAAGGTTCTTCGTAACAAACTTGATCCTTGTGTCTTTAAGTGTATCTTTGTTGGCTACTCTGATCTTTAGAAAGGTTACTATTTTTATGACTCTGTTCTTCAAAAAACGTATATTACTATTTATGTTTCTTTCAGGGAAACTGAAGCATATTATTCAGGGGAAGTGTCCCACCCTTCTTCTCAGGGGGAGAATGTAATACCCATTGGAGAAGAAGTATCAGTGGACTGCCAGACCTTCATCCCTTCGGTGGGTCACTCTAATGTCCCAATTCCTAATCCACATGATACCACACCAATTATCAGTCAAAATATTACTCCACCTACTCTTGAAATCACAGATTTAACACCTACAACTACTGCATCTGCTTTGGATGATCCAAATCCAGAACTTCCCAACTCTATTGAGGTACATTTTGACCCTTTACCACCATCTCATAATCTGCTTGAAAACACTGTTTCTATGCCTAATACAAAAATTTAATGCTCTACTATACCTACCGAACGCATTCCACGCCAGCAGTATAACCCAAATTCTAATGCTAATACTAAATATCCAATTGGAAATTATGTTTCAACAAAGAGACTCTTTGAACCTTATGCTTTAGCTACTAATAAATTGTCTAGAATCTATATTCCTATTAATGTGCATAATGCAATTGCTAATCCAAAATGGAAGGATGCCATGAATGTGGAAATGGAGGCACTACAGAAAAATTCAACTTGGGAAATAATTCCTCTTCCTGAAGGGAAGCAGACATCAGTTACAAGTGGATATTTACTTTAAAACTCAAAGCAGATGGCAGTTTAGACAGATATAAGGCAAGACTTGTAGCCAAAGGATATACACAACGATTTGGCATTGACTATCAAGAAACTTTTGCACCAGTAGCAAAGCTTAACACTGTCCAAATTTTAATTTCCATTACAACAACAAGAAATTGGCATTTGAAGCAGTTTGATGTTAAAAAATGCTTTCCTAAATGGTGATTTGGAAGAAGAAGTTTATATGGATATCCCACCGGGTGTTAAAGGAGCAAGAGGAAATCAAGTGTGTAGATTAAAAAAGGCCCTCTACGGTTGAACTAGTCCCCAAGGGCTTGGTTCGACAGATTTTCTCTTGCAATGAAGAAATTCAGTTACAAACAAAGTAACTCAGACCATACTTTGTTCACAAAACCCAAGGATGGAAAGGTAACTATATTGATTGTTTATGTGGATGATATTATAGTAACTAGAGATGATGATTGTGAAAGAAAATTGTTAGAAAAATATCTAGCAACTGAATTTGAAATGAAGGATTTGGGGCACTTAAAGTACTTCCTTAGCATTGAAGTGGCGAGGTCAGATCAAGGAATCTGTCTATCACAGAGAAAATATGTACTTGATTTACTTGCAGAGACAGGGATGCTGGCTTGCAAACCTTGGAAACTGTTGGTTTCAAAGAAAGCACCTGAAGAATGGACAAGAGATCAAGCTTGGTTTTGAGCTTTCAACATGCCTTGAAGACTTGAAGAATAAATTGTAATTAATTGTAAAGGAAGAAGCATCTCTGGTGATCCAAGTGCATAGCATTCATATCATGCATTTAGTATTTCAAATAGAGTCATAAAATTAACAAGGCTTTGCTAATTTGATTCAGTGTTTAAATTGAAACTAAGGTTTTTGGAAAAATACTGTTTTACACTATTTAATCGATTACTGAGGCATAATAATCGATTACTTTGTTCTTAGCTACTTCTGGAAAACCTATCAAGAACAATGTAATCGATTACATATCGGATTAATCGATTATTTCACCTTAACTTACTTATAAAACAGCATTGAGAAACATTTTAATCGATTACCAAGTAACTGTAATCGATTACAAAGGCCAAATAGAAATCTCCTGGTTTATGAAGCTCACTGCCTTAATCGATTACCAATACTTGTAATCGATTACATTATACACCACTGGTTCACTATCTGTTATAAAAAAATTGATTACCAAAGTCCGTCATCGATTACATAGTTCATTTGGCTAAGTTCTGATTTATGAAGCTCTCTGCCATAATCGATTACCACAAAACCGTAATCGATTACACAGTGCTTTTCAAGCTGTATTCTGAACTTCATGTTTTTCTAAAGCTCACTGTGATAATCGATTACGCTATGGAATAATCGATTAATTAGTTCATTGCCATAACCCAGAAGCCTATAGAACATATTAATCGATTACATATAATAAATAATCGATTACATATGATAAATAATCAATTATTAGGCGCTTGTAATCGATTACAGGCAGTTAGAAACATTTGTTATAAATAGAACTCATTCTGTGCCTGATATGTAACTTGTCAATTTCGAATTCTAAGCTAACATAAAGCATTCTAAATACTTTTTTGAGGTTATTTGGGCTTTGGGTGTTCTTGCTCACATCAAATTACTTATGGGTTCATGATTATGTCTTGAAGCAAGAATGTTCTTGAAAAAGCTTAAGGATTGTGCTTTTCTGAGTCTTGTGTAGATTTTTTAAACCTGATTCACTCATTCATTTGCATCATTTATCATTGGATCATCAGGTGATTTCTTTCCTTAGCTTTGAAGGTGTACTCTATTTTTATTTGTAATTGAATTACTATTGTAATTAAGGTTCTTGCATGTAATCTAGAGAAAGGGTTTCTCTAGGGGTGTGCTGAGTGGATTCTCAGTGGGTTGATCTCTAAGAACCTAATAGTGTTTTAGGTTTCTGAACTTTATCTAGGGTTGATAAAGAGAGATTTGTATAATTCTTGTAAGACAGAAAATTGCAATAGTGGAACTCCATTCTAGTGTTGAATGGAAGAAAATTGGATGTAGCTTCATAGTGTTTGAAGTGAACCAGTATAAATCTTTTGAGTCTTGTGTTTAAATTCGTGCTTGACAATCTTCCACATATATACATTGCTGAATTATCTTGCTAATCAATTTAACTTTGAATAATTGCATACCTTGGACTGAGCAAGTGATTGAATAAATATTTTTGGATTCAAAGTGATAAAGATTCTAAGGGAAAACTCTGATTCTCCTAAAAGAATTTTAATTTACCAAGCCTAACCAATTCACCCCCCTTCTTGGTTAAGTGTGAAGTGTTCCTATCTTTTACAGAAACCCCAATTAAATTAAACCACACACTTAGGATTTATCCTAATTAAATTCAGGTAGACATTGAAAAATACCAAAGACTAGTTGGAAGATTAATATATCTAGCACACACTAGACTTGATATTGCATATTTTGTCAATGTAGTTAGTAGATTTATGCACTCTCCAAGTGAAGATCATATGAATGTAGTTTATCGAATCTTAAGATATCTAAAAGGAACACTTGGAAAAGGGCTATATTTTTCAAAACATAACAAACTAACTATTGAAGGCTTCATTGATTCAGATTGGGATGGGGATAAGACTACAAGACAATCAACCTCAGGTTATTTTACTTTCGTAGGAGGTAACTTGGTTACTTGGAAAAAGCAAAAAACAAAAGGTGGTGGCTAAATCAAGTGCAAAAGCTGAATTTAGGGGCATGGCTTTAGGAATTTGTGAATTACTGTGGGTAAAAGGTGTTTTAAAGGATATTGGAATCAGTTATGATGAACCAATGAAGTTATATTGTGATAACAAGGTAGCCATACAGATTGCACACAATCTAGTTCAACATGATAGGACTAAGCATGTTGACGTAGATAGACATTTTATTAAAGAGAAGCTGGACCAGAAAATTATTCAGTTGCCATTTGCAAAATCTGAAGATCAACTTGTTGATGTGTTGACCAAAGCAGTATCTACCAAAGCCTTTACTGAAGCGATGAACAAGTTGGGCATGATAGACATTCATGCACCAACTTGAAAGGGAGTGTTAGATTGAGATATTTGAATTTAAAGTTATTTTGAATTCAGTTGAATTTGCAAATCTGTAATTGTTTATAGATAGGAGAAATATTAGGAAGTTATTTTTAGTTTTTTTAAATTTCAAATCTTATCAAGAGGTTAGGATCTATATGTATAAATACTCTCATTTGATGGGAAAATAAAAGTACTTCAACGTAACAACCACCATGGCAACAACCACCGTCGTTGCCACTCCCTGCCATATTCGACCTCACACCTTTATATGAACCTTAACTCCCTTGAAAAACTCCATGCATCCTTCCTCATCCACGACCCCCCGCCTAATACATCCTCTTCTTCGTCATTTTCAAATCATGCACTAAATTGTGCTAAAGGAAGCAGTTGACGATGAGAGAGATGCATTGGATCCAGATCTGACATTGCCGAAGGCCCTTAAATAACACCACACACTCGACCTCATTATAGTGGCCCAAAGAGAAAGTTTCAATTATTTTTTGTTTTTAAGGTATTATTGTTCAAAAGATCTGATTTTTTTCTTCCTTTGTGCAATCTTTGTATGAATATGAAGAGGAATATTGGTATGAACTTGATGAGTAATGTTTTGTTGTTGTAATTGGTATGAATCAAATGTGTAATATTGGTATGAATTTGATGAGTAAAATTTTAAAATGGGTTTGGTAATTGAATCTGAGAACTTCTATTTGTGCAATCACGGTATGAACTTGATGAGTAATATTGTCGTTGTTTTTGCTAATGATGTCATTGTTCATGGAGCCGTTATTGAAGAGGTGTTATGTTGTTGATGATGAAGACAAGGTGCAATGAGAAAGATAAGGGTACTTTTGTCCAAAAATTCATTAAACAAGCATGTACATAGCATGGGATAGATTTCGATTAACAGAAGGAACATTGTTATGGTGTAAGGGATGCATCTATAACTGAAACACAAAAATTAGGGAAAATTTATGTAGGAATTCAATAACAAGGGAGTGTGAGTGTAATATAAATAGATGGAAGACCAATGTAATATGCTCTAAATTTTATTATGTTCACCTATCACCACTTTGAATTAAGAAATAAAGGATGAAAGTTTTGGATTGTAAATTAAATTAAATCTGTACATAAATAGAGTACTCATACTATCCAATATAGCTTGGGATAATAAATTAGAACAATTGACTTAAAAACATAAGACACTTTGTTAAATCAAAACAATCGAGGATATCATTTATCCTTTGTCCTAACAAATACCATCTTAGAAAACAAAATAATTTTGAAGAAATCAATTTATTGATTAAATTATAAATGCTTTGTACTTCTTATATACAAAAAATCTAAGGCTTAATCGTCATAACTATTAAATAACAATCCAACTTAAAATGGTTATAACTACCAACTAACTTAACCACTAATAAACTGTAACGCCTGACCACTTGTAGGACCAACGACTGTCCCCACATACCAACACAAGACTTTTCTTGTGCGCTTTGTCCTCACTCACACACTTCCTGAGAAACTTCCCAGGAGGTCACCCATCCCAGAATTGCTCCAAGTCAAGCACGCTTAACTGTGGAGTTCTTAAGTTATGGGCTACCGAAAAGTAGATGCACCTTGTTGGTATAGGTAGTACCTATTAAATCCTTTAAGTTATCCTCAACTGTACAGTCTCATGCCTGCACAGCCTCTGGATCCCTCTCGTTCGGGTGTGTATTCGATTCATTCATGTACCCCTTCCGCTGGAAGCCTACCAGGAGCCGCTCCTTGTCCGTGCCTCATTGCACCGGCGATCACTCCCCACCCTCGTCAGCGCCCGGGATGTCACAGAAACAAATTAGTCCTTCTCATGTTGACATGTCGATGTACTATCATTAGCTTAATTAAAAATGTTAATTTACCTAGACCTTATGAGTATCGACAAAATGTACTCATAATAAATAAGATAAATACTTATTTATTGAATGAAACAAAATATTTACCCCAAATTTTTATGAGAATAAATGTAATATATGGTATTATAATGTCCACCCTATTCCTACCCCATGTACATACACACAACATATATGTATTACGTATGTATGTATTAAGATATCTCATATATAATATATGCTAAAGATAAATTCTAGTATTATCTAACTATTATAACAAATCCATTTTAGTGTAAACTTTTAGCTGGACATTTTTATCCTTGATTTTGAATAAGTAACTATCGTAAAATTAATTGTTCATGCCATGTTTCATTTAACCTCTTTCCTTTCTTCCTATTCCTCTCTCTTTTTTTTAAAAAAAAAAATTTTATAAAAAAAATACAGAGAGAGGCATAGAGTGCATCTGTTCCCTTTAGTATTATTATAAAGATCTTGTTTTTTTTATAAAAAAAATATAGCAAGAAGTATGTATTCGTAGTGTTAATTTTTTTTTCTTACACACACATATATATATGATAGGAATTCACCATACTGTTGCATCAAATTAAGGAATGGGATGATATAATTAAATAATTAAATTTCATTAGACATTTGAGTAAAAAGTTTTGCACCCACACTGTATTTAAATTAAATACTTTTAAAAATAATTCATACTCTAATAAAAATATTAAATTACATCAAAATCTTATATTCTTTTATCAAAAGATGAGTTTGCATGTATTATGATAAACATAATTATTTTTATTAAGTTTCAGTGTGTAACGTTGACCTATAAAAATATGAAGTGTTACTTCTAATTTGAAGTTGATAATTCGTTTTATAAATTCATGGATATGTTGTTATATCTTAAAAATCTAGATTAATCGAAATCTTAGTTGTGATGTAAAATTGCTGAGCTAATAATATTTAATAATTGGATGTGTATATACCACATTATCTTCTTTATCGAGTTGTTTACAACTCATTAGTTAAAGAAGAAAAATATAATTTATTTATATAAAAAATCAAATACATATCCATAAAAAAGTCATATATATATATATATATATATATATATATATATCATAAAATGAAAAAAAAAGTGAATTCACGATTAGGGAAATATATAGATATTATGCTATCATTTATTAATACGATTTAAATTTATTGTATCATAAATTATAAAGAATTTAAGTATTTCAAATCGGGGTGTTCGCAGGTCGGTTCGGATAGGTTTTGGTCAAATTTATGACCCAACCCAATCAAATTTGATCAGTTCGGTTTTCAGAAAAAAAAAAATTTGAAACCCAACCCGTTCATGATCGGTTCATTTCAGTTCAGTTCAACGGGTTACCCATTTAAATTTTTTTTAAACTACTATTTTATATCATGATTCTTTCAAATATTCAATACAATTAACACAATATTATCAAATGTATGAAAGTAGTAAAATTGATTCATTTAATATCATCAACATAATATTCTAAAATAGACTTATAATATAAATTAAAACAAAAGATTCTTGAACAAGATTTACCATAATAGTCTGAATCACAACTATTTCTTACAAACTAAGCTTTGTTATAACCAAATTTGTTGTAATCAGATTTACTGAAACAAATAAATGAACAAAATATTATTCATTAATATTATAAACATGGTAAATAAAATATGAAAAAAAAGTGAAACAAATAACAATATACTTGAAAATAATAGATTAAGAAGTTTCAGCACTTGCAGTTTCAACACTTGGAGACTCAATATTAGCAGTATTTAAAGATTCAATATTTTCTGCTTCATTTATTTCAACTTGCAAGTCATTAACATTTTGCTTAGTAGATCTAAGCCAATTTTGGGCACAAATGAGAGCTTCAACAATAGTAGGATTCAAGGAATTACGAAATGAATCTAGAATTCTACCCCTTATACTAAATGCAGACTAAGATGATATAGTAGATACAGAAATAACCAATATATCTCTAATCATATAGGAAATAATATAATATTTGGATGCCTTCAATTTTCACCAATTCAATATGTCAAACTCAGGGTGGTAATCTTCAACACCATCCTCCAAATACTTATCTAATTCATTTTTTTGCACATCACCCTGTTTTTTCTTGATTTTAATTCTAAATTCATCATCTCAATCATCATCCTTATCACCTTTGTCATCATTATGTTGTGAGACCATGTTTGAAGCCAATGTACTAGAATTAGCCGAATTGCTACTAGAATGAGAAATGAGATGTTATAGTACATATTGCTGAATCAGTTTTTGAATGAGGTTTTTCAATTTTTTTTTCATCATGTCCATGTTCTTCTCAACACTATACATACGATTAAAACAAAATTGAATGTACTCACATTTATAACGAGAATCAAGGAACATAGCAACAAGCAAAAGGTAGTTAATTTCACCACTTTTCCAATATTTGTTAAACTTTAACTACATATTTGTTGTCATCTTTTGTATCACTATGTCATCATTATAGGGAAAAAGAATTTTTTAATTTTTAATTTTTAATATATATATATATATAATAAAATTTATATTATTATTACGGGTTCACGGATCGGGTTAACGGATCAACGGATCTATAAATCTAAACCCGTGACCCAACCTGTACATGATCGATTTTGATCGGATCGGTTCGATTTTGACTCAAATACATAAATGACCCAACCCAAACAGTTCGGATCAATTCGAATCAGTTTGGGTTCACGGATGACTCGTACCCGTGAACACCCCTAATTTCAAATAAGATTACGTGCCCAATATTTATCCTCATCCTTGTCCAAAAAATATCTTTAATTTGTTATATGGAGGACAAAAGGGTCATTTGTCCCTTTTCTAATTGACAAGTTGGCTCGTTAAATATTGCAATTTGCACAAATTATAGCGAAGCTGGGAGAATGTAATTTTAGGGCCGGCTAGGGTCCCACTTTTGTGTCAGGAAAAAAAGGAATTAAACTATACATTTTGGTAGTCATAAATTAATTTTAAAATTTACTTTCAAAATTATCATTTTAAAAATATAGTATAAATTTAAAGATTAAATACTGAATTTTATATACAAATAAATTCTTTTTAAATTTATGAATAATTTATATCATATGATTAACTTTTAATATAATAAGGAGTGTACACATGTCAGTGTGGGTTAAATTTGGTCAAACTCATAACTTTCCAATCAAATTTAAACGAATTGGTTTGAATTGATTTTTCAAAAAAGAAAAATAAAATTCAAATCGAACCAACATGTTTCTAATGATTTAGACATGTCAAAACATTTAATTTTGTTTGTTATGTTTTAAAATGCAATATTTTATTAGTAATTATTTTATTAAATGAAATATAATAATACATTACTGGTAATCGTTATGCATAGTTAAATAGTGAAAAAAATAAAGAAAGAAATCACATTATTGTCAATTTGCCATCATCATCACATAAACTAATATACTATGTTAAACATAACTTAAAAATTAAAATATAATAAACAAGCACCACACCCGCAAAGCCTAAAAATAAAAAAAACTAAAACTATTACATCATAGTTTGAAAATTCAAATGTTCTCAAATAGTCAAATAAGTAATCCAACTGAAATTTCAACTAAAACTAAGATAATTTGAAACAAATTAAAAAATAAAACTGATATTCTACAACTATGTTTGTTTCAACACATTTGAACAAATTACTTACATATTATTCTTACTAAAATCCGGAAAATCCACGTGTGAGCTAGGCGTGATCAATGTGGATCCCAATATGCACGTTGGATGGGGAGTCAATCTTGTTTAGAGGAGGGACCTATAAAACAAAGGAAAGACACTCTGGCGTTCAAGTAAGTACATCAATTATAAGAGAATAACTTAGTAAGATAGTAGAGAGATTCTGAGTGTATAGATACTTAGTCTTGAGTATGAAGTGTATGATAAGTGTATCTCGAGTGTTTGTGGAATGAGTAAAGGTTTAGAGAGAACCTGTATTTATAGCGTGGAGTATGGGTTTTGTATCTCGGGTGTTTGATAAGATAATAACAGATAATAGCAAATAATTATCTAATTAAATATAAGATAATGTGTACCTTATTGATATCCTGTTACTTGTAGATAAGTAACAATTTATAGATAACTTGTGAAGATATGATATGATAAGATGGTTACAGCCATTTGAATTACCAAACATAGTTGATATGTTGTTAATAAGGAGATACGCATAGTAGGCGTCTGTGCTCCTATAGAAGATCAATGTTCGCGTTCTTGTAGCAGGACTGACGAGGAGGGCAGACACGTGTGTCCAGGTTGACACTTGGAGTGTGAATAGACACTATTAGTGTAACAACGTTGACATGGAGGGTGTCCACGTGTATAGTAACCTTGCAGTGATGGCCACGTGTAATTTTATAATTTTGGATGGTACACATATTATATAATAATAATAATAATAATAATAATAATTAAATACAAATTAATGAGTCAGGTAAGTGAGTCTAGATATTAGAACCTTGATCAAGTCCAACACTCAATGAGTTTGATTGATTCGGTTTAGATCTGACCCAAATATAAAAATTAGTCAACACAAATCATTTGAGTTGGTATGAATCAATTCAAGTTCATAAGTGACTCATACTTAAAAGTTTCTTAAATTTAAAACTAATAAAATCCTTGTATAATAAAATCTTTTTTACATTTAAATAACTTCAAGAAAGATTAATTAATTTTAATATTTTATCAATTGAAATAGATATAATTTTAAATTCGAACGTACAAATTTAATAGTTGATTTTACATTTAAAAAGATACAAAATAAATAAATCTTTGAAATATTAAATTATGTAATTTTATTATATTATCAAAATATCCTAACAATATTTTTATTTAGGGTCTCAAATATTAAATACTCTTGAGTTGATGTTGAATTTTAATTAAGTTATCTAATTAAAAAACTAATTAAAAATTTTAAGAGCTTAAAATAATCATGTGATGAATTAATATAATATTCTCCCGGGGACAGATCCAAAAATCTATTAAGGGGGAAATAATTTTTTTCTTACTTCGTAATTGTTTAAATGTTTAACTTCTAATAAATATATTTTTTAAAATGTTTACTATTTTTACACATAAATTTGAAATTAATTTTTGTTTTTAAATGATAATAGTCTTACTTGTTATCATAATAACAATAAATACAATTAATTTTTATATAATTTTACCACTAAAGGAATAGATAAATTGGCATGTGATTATTTCAATTTAACCAAAGAACTTAGATTTAAATTCTGAATATGCAGTTACATTAAATATTTAAAAGAAAATTTTTATCACTCATGATAATTCTATTAACTTAAACCAGAATTTCTGGTGTAGGGTACATGTTTTTTATATAAAAAAAAAAAAAGTTAGGGCCCCTGCCCGTCCCCTCTGCATTTTTCTTGTAATTTCTATATAAATTTAAAATAACTATACGAGAGCAATTTAAGTATCATAATTCTGAGTTTGACTTTGGTAAAAAAATAAAAAAGCTGAGTGTGGCTCCTTCTTTAACTTAGAAAAAAAAACATTGAACACTTCATTGATTCCCCTTTTAATGAATAGATTTCAAAGAGAAGAAATCTCTAAAATAGCCATCTTCTATGCTGTTGAGAAGTTGGGTAGGTCTTGACAATTTTTATTGCATAAAATGCTCTGACTATAAATGTTTTTTTTTTTCACAGAAGCTTATAAATGTTACGAAAACAAGAAGTGGTAACATGAAAATATTTATTCATTACACACCTTAAATGCGGACTGCTGCAAAAATCAATTTTGATAGTTTCTAATTTTAAAATCACCCTATCGGAGGCTTTGAATGAACAAGTATAGGTCTTAATTATTATTTTTCCTTAAAAAAAGAACAAATTAATTGATTCTACATGATTCTGGCACGGGTTAAGATATTGAAAATCTAACAATATATAGTATCTGAATATAAAATAGTGCAAAATCTAACAAAATATGGTTTCAGAATATAAAATAGTGCAGGAACCACACCCCAATATCTTGTTGGGGGCAAAGAACTACTCCAATATAAAATGTGCGTTCTTCCTTCCTTAACAACACAGGTCAAGTGTTCTGCAATCTTACTTAGTACCTTTCAGATCTTTTCCCATTACTTCCTTTGCCATCTTCATATGCTGTCACTGACAGTTTCAGTCACTCACCAATCTTTTAGTTCCAAACACACACTCCAAACCCACAGTGAAAAAGAACAAAACATTCCCCACTTCCCATTTCACTTGATATTTGTGAAACTACCTACCCTTTTGAATAGTAACTTAATTATTGTTATTTGAGGCATGGAAATGGAAGATTTTTTATGGGGTGGTGGCATTGGTGGAGATGCCCCTAAGAAGAAAAGTGATAGTTTTGAAGGAAGCAATGGTGTGATTGGAAGTGGGTGTGGTTCATCTTTCTCTCTGGTTTTGGATAGGGAGAGAGGGGAGCTTGTGGAGGCACCTGTGAGATTGGAAAGGAAGGGGGTGTCCACTGAGAGAAGCATTGAAGCTTTGAAGAGCCATAGTGAGGCAGAGAGGAAAAGGAGGGCAAGGATTAATGCACATCTTGACACACTTCGCAGTGTAATTCCGGGTGCTATGAAGGTTTGTTCAACATAATGCTTTTTTAGGCTTCATTTTTTGTTTTTCCCCTTTTTCAAATGATTGAGAAAGTGTTTAAATAATTTGAGTAAATTGTCAATAGTATTGAATTGAGTCATGCATGAATGGTAGATCAAACTTCAAAGGGTGTATAATAATGATTTATTTTACTTTCTTCACTTTTACTGGCAATTGCATTGTGAGCATAACTTGACAAGTCACAGTTTGATGGATTTGGTACATATCATGTTTGCATTCATCTTCATCAGAGCTTTAACTTTTTGGAGTATTTTTTGAGCAATTAAACTCATTAGCACTCTCTTCTGCTTCCATTACCATCTCAACTTGTGTACGAATGAAGTGTTGGGAACTTGAAATTTTGGTAAGTAACTATGCTAGTTGGTAATTGAATTGTTGCTTTTGATTGTCAAGGACTCAATTTGAGTTTTCTTTCCTAAAAGGGGGGCGAGAGGAACTTGAAATTGTGCTTATAGTTTGATTTATGCTCAGATGTCAGTGGAAATAAATATCTCAAAGAATGCATTCACTGTTTGAAGTTTTGAACATCTCTTTTTTTACTTTTGAACATATAGATGGACAAAGCCTCATTACTCGGTGAGGTTATTAGACATTTGAAAGAGCTGAAGAAGAATGCAGCACAAGCTTGTGAAGGTTTGATGATACCAAATGACAATGATGAAATAAGTGTTGAAGAACAGGAGGGTGGGTTGAATGGTTTTCCTTATTCAATTAGAGCATCACTATGTTGTGAATATAAACCCGGGCTATTATCTGATATAAGACAAGCACTAGATGCTCTTCCTCTTATGATAACAAGGGCAGATATTGCAACATTGGAAGGCAGGATGAAGAATGTCTTTGTGATAATTAGCAGTAAAGAACAAAACTTTGAAGATGCTGCATACCGTCAGTTTCTTGCCGATTCTGTTCACCAAGCTCTTAAGTCTGTGCTCAATAGATTTTCTGTTTCAGAGGACATTTTAGGAACCAGGAAAAGAAGGAGGATTTCTATATTCAATTCTTCATCTTTTGAAGATTTTTTGTAAGATACCTTGTTAAGTAATTTAAATCTCCATATCCATAGTTCCATATCAAGTTTGAATGTCATGAGGAGGTGAGTTATAGTAATTTCATGTACCATGTAAACTCATGTATTCATACTGAAAGGTTGTTCTTCCATGCTTTATAATTTGCAAATGTACTTCTTAGAAGATAAATCATGTGAAAAGATAATGAACATCTTGTTTGGGATGTACAAATATTTAGGTGCTTTGACAGTATGGTTGATGGATAACTGATCACATCACTTTTAATCCTTTGATAAAGACAAAATGGAGTCTTCTGTGATATTGTACCTTGTGTACAGAAGGATATCTATTGTTATGAATTATCTTATATTAAGCATATAATAGAAATCAAACTATTGTAACCTGTTATTTTGAAAAAAGTTGGTAGTTTGAAGTTTAGCAATGCTTTCTACTAAATCTTATACTATTTCTTACTCCAAAACTCTGAAAAAATATTCGGAAGCCTAAATTTTGAATTCAGGAAAAGAATGAGATGATGGATTGGAGTCATGGAAGGGTGTCAATTATGCAATGATCAATGTGCATAGAGTTTTGAGTTCCCTCCCTTTTTGTAAGTGTATGTCTTGTTATTGTTGTACAATGAGGCAATGAAACTCTAACTCAGATTGCTGCGTGCTTAAAGAAGAGCCATAAAACAGGTGAAAATAATGCCTTTTTTTAAGAATTGGTTAATCAACGATAAATCCATGTATTGAGATGCTTAAAATTATTTTTACAATTGATTCATCATGCATGGCTGTTCCTTTTATCTCCTTATCAGTGTACTGGTTTAATGTAAAATCTCTCCTGTCTGTTTCCCTCAGTAGCAAGAGCAGCTCACAAGCTCTGCCTTCAATTTGATCTTATCTTTCATAATAACTTCATACATTTTAAGCAAATTTATTTCTCATGAATCAATGTTACCTAAAATTTAAATACTCAAAATAAAGAACATAGCACACCTTTTCTGGGCCAATATTTTTAGCATTATCAGATGTGTGTCGAATTGATTGTCATTGGCATATAATGTCCAAATACCATTTCCGAATTATAGTGAACAAAAGATGTTTCCCCGATTTAAACTTACAAAGAACATTTTTTTTTTCTTAAAAAAAAGGAGCAAATATCCTCTACTCTGAGAAAGATTTTACTTAACCACCGTCCCCAACTACTGGATTTGTTAGTGAAGGTTCCAAAAAAGAAAATCGATGATTAACAAAATAAATTTAATGTCAGACCCTGAAAACAATTATACATTACTATATCCTCCTGTCTCAAATATTAAAAAGAATATGTCACTCTAACTAAAAAAATTAGTTAACCACATTTAATTACATCAATTTTAATTAAAAATTAATTTTTTTCCAACTTAGTCTTTAGTCTTTATTAAAATTTGGTATCAAGAATAAAAAAGAATCATTGAAATTAACACCTTAATTAAATGCAAAATATTTTAGAGATAATAACATTAAATAAGATAAAATTACTCAAAATTTTCTTATATTTGATACCAAGAAAAATGTATTTTTTTTCTTCTTATAATTAACATCAGAGAGATAGTAAATAAAAACAAATTTGCAATTTATTTTTTTAATAATGACTTTTTTTACTCAAAATTAAAAGTTATCATTTCGGAGACTAAATTGTATATATAAAAATATTTAGAAATTAAATCATCACAGTTATCATTTTCAGAGACAAAATTATATGTTTATTAAAAAATATATTATGAGAAGAGAAGGAAAGAAACCCAAGTCATTTAGGAAAAGATTTTTAAATCCATGCGGTGTTCAGAATCAGAGACCATTACTGGCATCCTCAGTTTTCAATTCACTTAATAAGTCTCTTATTATTTTATAAAAAGATAATCAATAACAAATATTTAATATTTAAAAAACATAAGAAACTAAATATATTTTCATTTAATAATAATTAAGGTTTTTTAGATACAAAAAGAAAATTTAGAATTTTTTCAAAGGATATAACTTAAATTAATCATGTACTCTCCTTCCGTTCTTTTGTTTGCAAAAAAAATCAAATTTTTTTTCAAATATAAGTAAAATTCAACTATAATAGGAGATTTGTGTTTAATATCAAGGTTCAGTAAAAGGTAGTTTAGGAAAAATGTTTGTTTTATAATTGAGAATGACACAATTTAATGAAATTAACTAATTTTCTTAATAATAAGTATGAAATCAATTTTTAGTTGAGTTTAATATGTATGCATTGATATTGTAAAATAATTTATTTTACATCATTAGGTTTGTCATTCAACCAATCACAAATTATTATTTGAATTATTTTAAGATAATTATTTAAAAAATCGATAAACTTACCATATATGTTAGGTTGTGATTTGATGAATGTGTAAAAAAAAATATTGTTAGTGCATAATTTTTTTTTAGACAGAATATTTAGAAACAATAATTTTAAGGCTAAAATATGTTTGTGATTTTTAATAAATATTTGAATTTTATGTTTGCTCCTTAATAAATTTTTTCTTTGTTTTTGTTCCTTGATTAAACAATAATTTTATTTTTGATTCTTGTAAATTTTTTTAGTCTTCCAACTAAATTAGCAAATTTTGTGTTTGTTCTTTGATAAAAAAATTTCATTTATAAATTAAAAAAATTATCAGAAAACAAACACAATTTATTAATTTATTAGAAATTCAAAAAAATCTCAAGGAACAAAAATATAATTATTTTATTAAAAATTCAATGTAAACTTTTTTTTTATAAAAAACAAATACAAAATTTAAATATTTAAACATATCTATTTATAATATATAAATTCTAACATAAGAAAGCATATGCTGTCATGTCAACATACTGCTACAAGAGCTTATTTGCTCACATATCTATGTCTCAAGATTGTGCTTCTATTACATCTCTCTTCTAATAAGTGCTCTACAATTCCACTCCACTCGCTATCTATCTAGACCTAAATTAACTTATCAAATGTGGTATTCATTCTCTCCTCTTATCAAACACTTCATCATCAGAAACCAAAGGTTATATTTGTTCTCTCTCCCCTCTCTCATGAAATGATTCATCATCAGAAATCAAAGATTATATTCGTTCTTCCTCTAAATTCAATGTTCATAATTTTTTCTTTGACCCGTAATTTGGAGACTCTTTTCTAACAGAATGTCTTTGCTGCAATTCTCTTCATTCTTCAGATCAAAATCTGGGAGTTGCCAACGATTTCAAAATTTGGGTCACATGGAGATGAAGATGAATTGGCTAAAGGGAAAGAGAATGATGTATTAGACATGAATGCCTTGAAAGAAGATGTTGAAGAAGGGCCTACACGTAAGTAGATTTTTTTAATATTATTATTTCGTCAATGAGTGCCTTATGATGATCTAATTAACAAGTCTAAAATTGATGGCCGACAAAGAGAACTGAAATGATGAAAGACAAAAAAATAACATCTGAATTGCATGTGCTGAGATTTCTCAAATTAAATCTCTAAGAGGTGATAGTTGGAAATTCCAGAGTATTGTAGAAGAGAAAAAAAAAAAAGAGATTAAACTAGCTTTAGACGGCAAAAAAATTAAAATATTGTAGTTTTAAAAAAAAATTACAAGAATATTGTTATTTGAAACTTATTTATAAATTTATAATAGTTAATCGCGTACACACGGGATGTGTTCAATCACGCACAGGGAGGACGTGAATGGAGCTCAATCACGCACAGGGAGGACATGATTCATCAGGTGCTGACATGTGTCATTTTGAGACACGTGTCATTTTGCGGCGCGATGCGTAGAAACTTTGAAAGACCATAACTTTTGACTGGAATGTCCGATTGAGGCGAAATCGGTGGCCACGCGCTCAAAATTGAGAGGAGAAGCCGATGGCAAGTCAAAATATTTTCCCAAAAGAGGCCTCTAAGTGGCTCAAAATCACGATTTAATCGTCGAACACCCAAAAATTTTCTTGTTTTCTAATTTTTTATTTATTCAATTAGTGAATTGCATGCTATTTGTTATTTGTCTAATTACTTCTCTTAATTTCGAGCATTTCGAGATAAAATACGCCTCCATCGAATATTTCTATCAAAATTTATGACTATTCAAAGTTATATGCATCATTAATTTTAAAGCCTAACAATTGCTAAATGCACCCAGTTTTATAACTTTATCCATAAAATTGAAAATGGCTAATTACACCCCATTTTTTATTAAGTATAGTTCAATCTTTTCTTTTAAATCTTAAAAAATTATGAATGTTTTTTTGGCTACGAATAGCCTTTAGGGGTCTCTTCGGGTGCATAGCATTTTTTATTGTTGTGGCCTTACCATTCTTACCGAGTTTGGCACTGCTCTACCAATAACCTTAGCATATCCCTATTTCATGTGTATACAGATTAAGAAGCCACAGAAATGTGGCACAAACTGGTAGTTGAACTGGGCACTAGGCATTATTGGGATGATTCTAAGTGTACTGGTTGTCATAGGAGCCATTTGGGGCATAGTTGCTCAAGGCATAGAGGTCTAGAAAAGAAACATTCATAATTTTTTATAGGAACAAAAATAAAAAATAAAAAATTATACTGTACGTTTTTAAAGGATTTGAGTTTAACAAATTAAAAAATGACAACATTGTGCTTGCAACACTAATTTCAAAAATTGAACAGAATTATACTGTAAAATTAATGATGCATATAACTTTGAACAATTATAAATTTTGATAGAAATATCCGATGGAGGCGTATTTTATGTTGAAATGCTCAAAATTAAGAGAAGTAATTAGAAAAATAACAAATAGCATACAATTCACTAATTGAATAAATAAAAAATTAGAAAACAGAAAATTTTTTGGGTGTTTGACGATTAAATCACGATTTTGAGCCACTTAGAAGCCTCTTTTGGGAAAATGTTTTGACCAAGTCCCCTTTGGGGACTTGCATCGGCTTCTTCTCTCAATTTTGAGCGCGTGGCCATCAATTTTGCCTCAATCGGACATCCCAGTCAAAAGTTATGGTCTTCCAAAGTTTCTACGCATCGCGCCGTAAAATGACACGTGTCAGCACCTGATGAATCGTGTCCTCCCTGTACATGATTGAGCTCCATTCACATCCTTTCTGTGCGTGATTGAACACGTCCCATGTCTACGCGATTGACTGCCATAGATTTATAAATAAGTTTCAAACAATAATATTCTTGTAATTTTTTTTAAAACTACAATATTTTAAATTTTTTCCGGCGTTAGACAAACTGAATAGGTGACCTTATGTTATAAAATGTGATATAATAGTATCTTGGCCAAGTTCAAGTGAAGGAAGAAGTCCACAAGAATCGAAATGAGAGTAATATGAATATTTGTTTTTTGATCCATTCATAACAAACAAATATTCTTGTTTCCCAATTTTATATCATTCTTCATTATATATTTATAATATACAATTAATTATATCGTTAGTATTATATAATAAATATTTTATGCTAAAGGGAATAGAAATAGAAATAATAAATAAAATATCATTCCTGATATTTATAAAATTTTCTCTTCTTTAATTTTTCTAATATTATAAGAAAGATGAAAATAGAAGGGGAGGAATCTTGACTGCCTCAATCCCCAAGGTATTTGAACAATATAAATTATTTTAAAAAACTCCTCTACTATTCTTATGAAATTGTTATAAGATCCATTTGATTTGCTCCAAATTAGTCAAAGATAAACAAAGCAATTTTTTGTTAACTATAGTAAAACAAAGCGGTTAAATATACTTATAAAAAAAGGCAGTTGATGAATATATTTATAACAGCGTATATACAAATGATATGATTCTTTTAAAAATAATTCCTCTACGATTCTCTTCTCCCTTTCATTTTCATCCAATCGTTATAGGATCCATTTGATTATATCCAAATTAGTTGGAGATAAAGCAAAGCAGGTGGCTATATTTATGAATACGACATATGTAATAAAATCTTTAACGTATTGAATTAGTTGTTATATGTCTCCTACATTAAAATATAATGACAGAAACAGTTTTGAAATTAGAATTCTAATTTCAAAAACATTTTACAAGATATTTGGGGATTAGTTTCAAAACATTTTAAAACTACTTTCTGTAGTAGTGATTTCTCCCAATCTAATTACAAATTAAATAGACCGTGTAAAAAAACATAACAATATTACAAGATAAAATAAAAAATAAAACAAAATTAATAAAGAAAATTAAAACAAACATTTTTATTGCTTCCAATTGTGAATTTTATTTTATTATTATTTTATTTCAAGATGTTATATTATTAAATTATATAATTTAATTATATCGGTAGAAGATATAAGTTGTAAATAAAAAGTATATTGGTAGATTATACTTGGTCTTTTTAAATTAAGTATATTTTATAGTGTAGTTTTAATTATTAATGAATTCAAATTACTTTAAAAAAATACATCTAGGATATTACCATATAACATTATAACCCTTAAAAAAAGGATTTCACCCACTAAAGAGGATGTTATTGAAATTATTGTTACGTAATGACATTTAAGTATATTTTTCATTTGAAATGCAATCCGTTTTAACGTTACAAACTTTGTTAAAAGCATTTGAATGTCTTTTCTGGTTGAATTATGTTGTCATTTCTTCCATAATCAAATGGCTCTAATTTCAATTCATTCCATCAGTTTTGTGTTGTGTATTAAAAGCAAACTCTATTTTTCAAGGGTGTAAACCTCTTTTGCAATATATAAAGAATGACAATGTGAAACAAGACGCAACAAAATCGCTCATCTTTCTAATACTTCTGTCTTTCCTCTTCTATAATTTTTCTTTCTATCTTAATATTATTTTATTCAAATTAAATTTCAAAAAATTATTTTTAAGTTAAGTCTCTATGACCAATTTTCCTTTAAAATATTGGTTTAATTACTTATTTGATTTGTAATTTTTTTACCTTTAGTCTCTATACTTAAAAAAAATTATCCCATTTGAGTCTGTAAAAATATCATTTTAATATCTAATATATAATTTTTAGTCCCCATGGCAAGGACTAAACTGGTATGTGCAGGACCATAATGGGATGTTTCTAAGTAAATATGAATTAAAGGTAAATCTTCTGTAATTATAAGAACTAAATAAATAATTAAATATTTAATATTTTACATTCTTATTTTCTATTCAATTTAATTAACTATAACAATTCTATTTTAGATGAGTGTTCAATCAAATCAACTTTAAGTACAAAAATCTACATCAACCTACACAATTTTAAATTTGCAATGTTCAAAATATATAGGATATAAAATTAATTTTATTCTACTTCTTTTGTGGTGTCCAATCACATCAAAACATAATTATATAATTTGGTTCAGCTCGGCTGGTCGAACCGGTCCAATCAGAATTCAGTGACATAATCTGACCGATTTCACTATTGGATTGTTCAAGCATGTGACTCGGGATGACCTAATCAAACGCGGCCAATTTTGAGAAAACCTGACAACTCAATCAATTTTAAAACATGGATTGGGTTGTATACATCGTTGTTGCCACTCGACACCGTTGCATTGCAAGTCGTCATCGTTGCCACTTAACCACCGTCGCACTGCTAGGGAACTCGCCGCGCTGACCTCGTTGCTGATAACGTGAATGAAGATGTCGACCACCTAGAAGGGGTTGAACTTCAACGGCATTGTGAAGCGGTGATGATCGAAGAGGAAGAATAAGAGGGTAGCAGACTAGCAGGAAGAGAGAAAATGAAGCGCAGGCCACGCAACAGGAAGAGAGAAGAAGAGAAGATAAGGCGTAGGTCGTGCAACAGGAAGAGAGAAGAAATAAAATGAGGCATAGGCTGCGCACTAGGAAGAGAAAAGAGAGAAAATAAGGCGCAACAGGAATTGAGCATTATATATTGTGGGGATTAGGGTTTTTTCTTATTCTAAAGGCTTATATTTGGACTTGATCGGCTTGATCCACGTATTAGGAATTTAGGATGTTGCTTCTTGTACTCCTTTATTACTTTGTGCACTTTTTATTTTGCATTTCAAAATGGATTAATTGCTATTTACAGTCTCTTTTATTACTAATACACTTTATTTTGTGTTATCAACTTTAATACTTCAATTGTTATTTTGGATTTTTGAGTATGAAACTATGGGCGAACTTTTCTTAATCAAATAATGTTATTTATATACTTATATATAATATAATTTTAAATTTTAATATAGAATGGATAAATTATTAGCGCATCGGTTAAACCATTTACCCACTGACACACTACCTCAATCGGGTTAATGATTGAACCAAGTTTTATAACATTGCATCAAAACCTAATATTAAACTGCTTTATTTTAGTTCTTTTAAAAAATATTTAATATTTTTTTTTCTTACAAGTATGGTTCTCATAATGTTATCGCACTTTCCAAAAAATTTACTTGATTTTTCATAAATAAATTAATAAATATTTTTAAGAAATTAAAGTAAAGCGATTTAATATTTCCCCTTACAAGTGTGATTCTCACACCATTATGTTTTTCATTCATTTTATAATACACATTTTTTATACCTTATATAAACTATAAAAAACTTAAGTTAGTCTATTCTAAATATTTCTTTTTCATTTTACAAAAGTATTATACCTATTCTTCTAAATAACATACTTTGCACAAAAATAAAATGGACAACAATAAATAAACAACTACCATGTCCAAATTCTGCCATTAAGTATCGTGACTAGAGAATGTTAAAAACATAAAAGATCTTTATATGATATAATCTCTATAAAATCAGTATTAGATTCATAAGTGTGTTTTTACATGTTCTTGACTGTCTATTCACAATATTCACAATAGATTATAATTTTTTATTTATAACATTTATAAAATATTAGGAGATTAATACAATTGTAAAAAATGTAACTAGCCATCTAAGTACACAATAAAAAAAGGTTGAAAAATAATAAATTTGTTATTTATTTTCTGTAGCAAAATTAATTACATATCTATATTGTTTTGAACATTTTCAAGTTCAACGTACAATTTAAAGTCTCTTATGACATCTGTGTACGAACAATCACAATATTTGATTGAGATGTGTAAGAGTACCTTTAGTGATAGATTTTAAATTGAGATTTTAAATCATTTTTTGATAGACATTATAGTTTCATGTAAGATTGAAGATTTCTTATGACATTTTTTCATTAGTAAATCCCAAATTGAGATCTTAGATAATTTTAATGGGTCTCACATAGATCTCACTTTTAAATATTTAAAATTTAATTAAATTAAATTAAATTAATTAAGTAATTAATTTTAATTCATAAAACATGAAAAAATATATGAATATTAATAAAACATATAATTAATTTTAAGTAATTAATTATAACTTTTAATTTCATTTTATTTATTTATTTTTGTTTTTTTCCATCCTATAACATAAAAAATCATTTTTTTGAACTTCGTGTAGATTTTCAAGATTTTTGGAGAAGAACCGGATCTCCATGTAGAAATTTCTATTCCCTCTTTAGTGGTGAATCTAGGAAAAGAGAGATCTTCAACTAAAGATTCCTCCTCAAGATCCACCACTAAAATTGTTCTCAAAACTCTAAACATAACAGCTTCTGAAACTCCTTAACCTCTAAAAAGTAAACAAAGCTTACATCACCCCTAAATTATATAACATTTGCAATCACACTTTTATTCTAAGTTTTGTGATTATGCATTCTCAATGTAATTTTTTTATTATGCAGTTCAAAAATTATATTGATATAATTTTTAAAATATTTATTATAAAAATTAATAAATTTATCATACATAATGTTCTTATCAGAATCTGGAAATTTCATGTGTGGGCTAGACGTGGTCTAAGTGGACTCCAAATTCTGCATGTCGGACGGGGATTCAGCTTTGTTTAGGAAAGAGGCCTGCAAAGCAAAGGAAAGATACTCCGACGCTCAAGTAAGTACATAAATTATAAGAGAATAATTGAGTGTGAGAACTCGGTATAAGATCTAGAGAATAAGTAACTTGAGTAATGCATTCAAGTATTGTGTGTTTGATGTAAGATCTCGGTATAAGGTTGTATTTATAGTGTGGAGTGTAGGCCTTGAGCCTTTGTTTATTAGTAATTTGTAGATAAGATAATAGCATATAATAGCATACAATTATCTAATTAATTAAGATATAAGATAATATGTACCTTATTGATATATTATGATTTGTAGATAAGTAATAGCTTGTAGATAACTTGTGAAGATATGATATGATAAGGTGGTGGCACCTATTTGAATATCCAAGCATATTTGTTATGCTGTTAATGAGGAGATAAATACTGTTAGCGTTCGTTAGTGCTCCTGTAGAAGGTTGACATCCGCACTCTAGTAGCAGAGCTGATGTGGAGGGCGAACACGTATGTCAAGGTTGACACTTGGAAGATGAATAAACACTATTAATGTAATAATACTGACGTGGAGGGGACCCATGTGTACGTGACCTTACAGTAATAACCATCTATAATTTTATCACATTTAGATGGTACACATAATAATTTATAATTAAATAATAACATAAAATTATTTTACACAATGGTATTAATGCATAATCTATTTTCTCCTTTTATTTTTAAAATCAAGCTCACAACTTACAAGTTTGATTCTAAATGCATCTTTAAAAAAATATCTATACATAATGTTCACCTTTATATATAACGTTAACGTCTACTTTTACACTCATGTTCATTAGTTATATTAATTGTGCTTACAACCGTCCACAATATTCTAACAATCTTCATCATCTAAATTTTAACAAGTTAAATATATGTTTTCTATGTATAAATCTTTTGGTATTTATTATTATTATTTCAATACATATTTTATAATTATTTAATTTAAACTTTATTTTCTTAAAAGAAAAATTTATAATACCACTAAATTATATCATATAATTCTCGCTTAAATATGTTTTAAGCCTATAATAATTTAGCAAATTTTGTGTTGAGTTCTTGATAAATTTTTTCATTATATTGAATCTCTTATAGAATAATAATTTTATTTTTGTTCTTAACATTTTTTTAATCTATGATAAATTAACGAATTTTATATTTATTTCTTAATAATTTTTTTATTTGTTAAAGGAACTAATAACAAATGATGTTTTTTATTAGAAAAAAATATAAATTTATTAATTTATCATAATTAAAAATATTAAAAGAAATTATTACTTTATTAAAAACCATATACAAATAAAAGGCTTATAAAAATATAGTCCAAAAATTTAAATATTTATCAAAAATAAAAATATATTTTAACCTATCAATTTATTTATAAAACTTGTGCAACACTGGCGGGTAAATATATACTTTTAACCTAACTTTAACATCTAGAAGATATCACATTAGTGTTAGGGAGGTCAACAGGGTGAGACGGATAAATATATACTTTTTAACCTAACTTTAACATCTAAAAGATATCAAGATAAGACTTGAAAAATCCTTGAAAAATAGTTATGCAAAATAGATCTCAGACATAAAGTATTAAATGAAATATTAAATGTTATATTAGATCATGACTTTAGCTTATTGTTGTTTGTTATTTTATATACATATTTGCAAAGAAGCATGTTTTGATATTGCACAAGACACAACTTTTAACCTTTATATTTGTTTGCATCTAATCAAAATAATTATGAGTCCTGATATAAAAGGATATTACATGAAAAAGTAATATCTTTAATATTTTAAGAACATATAAGATTTCAATATATTTTCATTTTACTAAGAAAAATATTAGATACAAAAAGAAAATTAAGATTTTTTCATAGAATGTAAATTAAGATTTTTTAATAGAAGGTAACTCAAATTATGTATTTTATACTTTTATCAAATTTTCTAATGTACTTGATATATATATATATATATATAGAGGAATAATTAAATTACATTAGTATAACTGAAACGATTATTACATCATTCAATAACTAGACATAAAATGAGATTTTATTGATCGAACCGTTTAATTATATCTAGATATTATCAAGATTATCTGTGTCAAATTTTGTCAAAATTAAACTACAATACAAAAGTAATCAAATAATCCATATTTTATAATATTTTTAAAAAATTATATTACAGTTTTTTTAATTTATATAATGAGATAGAATTTAATTTTTTATTAATATGAAATTTTTTATATATATTATATGTAAAAAAGAACTTTTAATTTAATAATAAATTTTAAAAAAATATTATTCAATTAAAAATTATTAAATAATATAATAATCAATCAAATTATATCAATATAATATCATCTCATTATATATATATATATATATATATATATATATGTATATATATAAATATTGCAACTCATATTTAATAACACTTTATGATACTATCCAAAAGATGAAACTGAAACTGGAATTCTTATTCAACAGTGTAAATTTTTGTTAGATGCAATCCAACATTTTATGTTGATTTTGTAAGGAGGAAAAAAAATGACCAAGGTGACTCTAACATTACTTAATCTCTATAATTTTCAGAATTTTTTATTTTTTAATTGTTGAGTTAATTATGAATGATATGAGTTAATCTGCTTTTTTTTATATAGAAAACAAACATTCACAAATAATTTTTTGTGTATCAAAACTATTTTCATCCATCCGACAATTAAAAATTAATTCTTCTACAACATAAAAAATTTATTATCATTTTTAATAATTTCTCTCTATCCACGTGGCGAGCCAGAAGATATCACAGCAGAATTCAAATTCCAGGTGGCGAGAGGTTATAGGCGAACGAGATTGTGCGCGAAGCATCGCAATGCCTTCGTGGTTGTCACTTGCCACGGTGTGTGTCCCTCTTTGCAGTTTGCACACCCAACACCACACCGAGAAATATGGCTCAGTTGTCGCCACTTCAGAACCTCTCTGCACTGATCTCTGCCAGCGGCAATGCCACCACCGCTACGGCACGGTCTCCGAGAGGGCAGCACTGGGCGGTTCACTCGGCGTCGTCGGACACCACCGCCGCCGCCGCGGAAGTGCAGTTGGGTGGGTACGAAGAAGGGAAGCTGGAGCGACCCAAGTGGGCTGGGGAGACCCCTCTTTCACGTCTCGTTCAAGCTCTCATCTCCTTCAAGCCCTTGTTCTCTGTCCTCAAGCTTGGTGCTAGAAGGGCTTTGATAAGGTTCATCCTATTTCTACCTTCCTCACTTTCCTTCAACTTCTAAATTTTGCATAATTGCTTTAGTAATTTTTGCTTGAAAATTAGAAACATATATATGATGAGGGGTCTACGTACAATTGTACACATTTAATAAATTTTAACGACAAAGTAAATTTTATAAATCAAAATATTATATTAACCATTATGTATATCAACCTATCAAGTTTTTAATTTTAATCCTTTAAAGATTTAAAATTTGTAGTTTAAGTCACTGTTATTAAGTAACTACATTAACTGATGAAGAGATAATAGCGACATTGGCAGTCCAATTGAATTAACTTTCCGCATCATCAACAAGTTTGACAAAGTAATCACGCCCCATGTAATTTTTTTTTTGGATAAATAGTGTTTATAACTGTCTATCAAAAGGACTAAAATCAATAATCCTTTATCTTATAGGGACCAATAATTCACCAAAAAATTATAGGAACCAATAAGTTATTTAAGCCTTGTAGATATGATTAAAAAAAACACAGTTGTAGATATGAAATCTAGAGATAGATATTATTATCCAAGTGGCATCAATGAACTCAAAAAGGGGTGAATTGAGTTTATAAACTCTTTTTAATACACTTGAATTCCTTTTTATATGATAAATATGATAATGCATAAAAACCTTGATTAAAAAGAGAAAAAACAAACAATTAAGATCTCTACCAATATAAATGAATACATTAAATTTACAATAAAAGTGAAGAGATAAGGAAAGAGAGAATTACAAACTTGGTTTATACTGGTTCAGTCACTTCTTGTGCCTACTCCAGTCCCCAAGCAACTCGCTTGAGAATTTCACTATGTTTCAAATTCTTTACAACAACATAGCACTCTTACACCTTGGGATCCCTTACCCTTTGTGTTTGAGTCTCTCAAGAATCAAGAGATACCGCACCCTTGTTCTTACAAGGGATGTCTCACCCTTTGTATTTAAGTCTCTCAAGAATCAAGAGATATCACACTCTTGTTCTTTCGGGATGTCTCACCCTTTTTAAAAGTTTAGATAAAAAATATAAGAATTCACTCTCTGATTTAGATGAAATGTTACAAATTGAAGCACTAGAAAGTTTCTCAATAATGAGTATATTTGACCAAGTTTTTGATCAAGAACTTGATGAATGAGAATGATTGTTAACAAGATCTTTTCAAAAGTTTCTCATCTATATAAACGTGTTAAAATGATGAATATTTGTAGGCATAATTCATGTAAACCGCTAGGGATCATTACCAAAAGATGTAACTCTTCAAAACACACTTTTTGGTGCAATTTCAAATTTCAAATTTCAAATTGAAAAAAATAAAACTTTTATACCGTTAATTCTGGTAATTGATTACATGATGTGGTGTTCGATTACATTGATTCTAGTACTTGAAAAACAATTTTAATGCTTTTAAAAAAGAAACTTGAAGAGTTGATTTAAATTAATCAAATGGCCAAATATGGTCATTTGAAAAACCTTTTAACAATTTAACAATTTAACCCAAGTCTTGAATCATCTAATTGCTTGTTCGTGTTCAAGATTCTTCATATTATTTTACTTTTGCCTTTGTGTTGTTTGTTTTTTGACATTATCAAAACTTACAACATTACATAACCATAAATATGTTCATATATTTTATTAACTTATTATAGGTTATAGTAAATAGGTGCAATGAAATATCACTTTTTTATTATATTGTATGGAAATGTTTAGACTTCATCTAATTTATAATAATTTTAAATCTATACTTTTATTTAGAAACCATTTGGATTGATAACTTTTATTAAACCATATATGAGGTGTTGTTTTTGGTTGGTTGAGCAAAGGGACTTTCATGTCTCGAACCTAGGACCAATAACGGTATTGCAATAACCAAACCATTACACCAGGCTGTAGACAGACCCATATATGAGGTGTTAACAATATAATTTCTAACGCTTTCTTTTGAACACACATTTTCCTATTTTTAAAATCATGTGGGTCTTTCTAATTTGAGAATAGGATCCACCAAATGAGAAATGGGACCCCACATATTTTGTGGAACTCACATAAATTTCACTCAATAAGAGAGAACGTGTTTGGATTGGCATCTTACAGGTTACAACCATGAACGTGCATCATCCCATAAGCAACTAAAGGTTGCTTCTGCCTTATTTTACAAAATTGACATGATATTCACACCAACAGGCCCGTGGATGTTGAAAGAAACACCGGTATGTCAGAAAGAAAATGTTAGTGTGTGTTGTTAGCATTTCTCCCATTTATCTAATATATGAAAGGGATCCATTACGTCTATAGGAGTAAGTCTTGGACACTTACTCCCACTGAATAACTATTTATAGAATTTGAATATAATAAATCTAGCCGTTGAAATTATGTGATATTATTGTAACAATCATGCATACAAGATTATAGATAATCCAAACATTTGTTCATTTTGTTGACATGCCATTTACTTGTTACTACTACGTGACCTTCTGGTCAGGGTTTAAAACTTTTAAATTTTGGAAACAGCCTTTTGTTTATAGTGGTAAGGTTGCATAACAAACATCTACCAATTCCAAACTCCAGCAGATGGAATACACTGGGCCGCCATTTGTATTGTTGTATTGTGTCAGCTTTTGACTTTTCAAAATGGCTAGGTTACATTGAACTGATATTAGATCATGTGTTTATGAAATGAAGTTCTGCTAAGCATGATGTCTTTATTAGAAACTGAATGTGGTTTTTGATGTAAATGCACAGTACAGCTGAGAAGAACAACATACCTTGGAGGAAAATGGCACAAGAGATTTTAGAGTCAGAAGTGTATAGGGAGCTGGACAGCATTCAAAACCAATCTTTAGTGTATCCTGATTGTAAGTTTCTGACTTTCTTCTATTTACCTTTTGTGTTACCCTTCTGCTCATTGTTGTCTTTTCTCTTGCATGTTGTTGTAAATGATGGGGTGACTGCTTAATTCACTTCACAGATTATTTGAATCCATTCCATGCATATGAAGAGGGCAATCTTACATGGCTGGTATGTGGTAATTCTGAATTTTCTCATATGTCAATGGAAGGTTTAATTTGACAACTTCTTTCTTTGATAATCAGACATAGCATGTTCCTGTTTTGTAGGTGAACTGGTTGTGGTGCTTCTCCCAACACTTCTTTTTATGTTTCACACATTGCTTTCAGTTTTTCTATTACTTTCATTAGTTCAAATTTATTACTATTGAAGCTACTATTTTTCACCCACTGAAATGTAGTCATGGCAGAAACACCACAACAGTTAAAGTTTTGATTCTATTTATAGACGAGTTGTGTCAAAAGTTACACCTTATTGTTGTAAATTTTAATACCACTGCCTTTTCACCTGGCATCCATACAAGATATGCATGGTAGCAGACATTGCTGACTAATGTTTGTTGCAACATTGTCTTTTGGGTGGGTGGATCAATTGCACCTTAATAATATGCTTTGGTTAAAGCATGTGACTCTACTGTAGGTTATAATATTTGCAGATGATCAAATTTAGTGGCTTGCTTGTGAACATTAGTATCCATTCTTGCACTCTATTGATAAAATTATGAGATTTCCCATGTGTTATGTGTTCTTTTGTTATTTAGCAATTGTTTAAATAGGTGTCTCCTGGGCTTGCTCTTTTGTTAAGCAGGCTATTATGTGCAACATCATGTGAAATGGAAATCTATTACTAATTATTTTTTGTTGCCAATCTGAAATAAAACAAAATTGTAAAATCTGGATTCAATGATTATAGGCAGCAGCAGAAGCAGAGGCTGCTACAATGTCAATGGCCAGACGAGCACTTCCGGACGCTTCTTCAATACAGGAAGCAAATCAGATACTGCGTGGCAATTGGCTTCGTGCAATTGAACAACACCATATGCAGTATTCAGAATCATGTGTGATCGATGACATTCTAGATATTGGATGCTCTGTAGGTATAAGCACAAGATATCTTGCAGACAAGTTCCCCACAGCCAAAGTCACCGTGAATGAGTTTTTAATGGATGAATAAACTTGCTTTCTTAATATGGAGATTGGAAATGGAGAGTCAACATAACAAAAAATCATTCTTGGTCAACTTGAATTTACCAAGAATTAAAGAAGCCTTATACTTGGTATGGATGTGCTTTGCGTATTGTGATATATATGTTTGTTCCAGGGGCTTGATCTGTTACCCTATTTTCTAGCTGTGGCTCAGCATAAGGAAAAGAGAGCAATGCCTAGAAAATTTCCTATAAAATGGATACATGCAAATGGGGAAGACACGGGCTTGCCTTCTAAATCGTTTGATCTTGTCTCTATTGCTTTTGTGGTATGCCTTTTGTTTTCCCATTTAGTATGAGTCCTCATTTAAAGTTTCACCCACAAGGGTTGGATCTAAAAGAATGAATTAGTTTCTAATAAAGTTGCGAACTACAGTTCAAATCTTCACTGAGAGCACTAGCATTCAGTGGATTTTAATGTTTAGATTCCCTGACTATGTGCAGCTTCATGAATGTCCTACAAGAGTTATAGTGAATTTGGTAAGAGAGGCATTCCGTCTCCTTCGGCCTGGTGGCACACTAGCTTTGACAGATTTTTCGGTATATAATTCCATCATTAAGATTTTTCCTTTTTTCTTTTTTGGTTTCATGCTCCTATCACAAATGCTCATATTAATATTTCTGCCTTCTGCAGCTGAAGTCAAAGGTCCTTCAGGTATTGTGTTATCTTGTTTTCTGCTATATTGTTTCGTCTAATTAATACATTTGAGTAAAATATGTTTTTAGAGTAAAAATTGGTATTAGTCTAACTTCGATCAATTTAGTCTCTGAACTTTAGAAAAACAGTAGTTTTTGTCTCGAATCACAGACGATTTTCACCGTGAAGAGGAACAAAACCCCATTGGTATTTTGTAAAATTCAGGGACCAAAACTGGTCAACGTTGACGTTCGGGGACTAAAATCAAGTTTCACTGAAAGTACAAGGAATGCAAACATATTTTATCCTAAATATTTCGATGCCTTTTTCATTTGTTGTGCTAAACCTGTGGGGATTAACAAGTATTAGCACATGTGCATTGTTGTCTTGTAGGAATTGTCTCCGGTTCTGTTTACATTGGTTAAGAGCACGGAACCCTTTCTGGACGAGTACTACTTGACTGATATGGATGAAACACTGAGGGAAGCTGGTTTTGTGAACAGAACATCAATTCTTACGGACCCCAGGCACGTGACAATTACAGCAACAGTGCCTCAATGAAACATCACATCTTGAGATATTTTATTTGTTAAGATGCTTAAAAATGATTTTATTGATTCATAATGCATGGTTGTTCCTTTTATGTCCTTATCAGTGTACTGGTTTAATGTGGAATCTCTTTCTGTTTTTCTTAACAGTAGCAAGAGCAGCTCACAAACTTTGCCTTCAATTTGAGGCATGCGTATGCTGTGGTACTTGATAAATCAGTGCAACAAGCCCATTTTGTTTAGGATAAAGTTCAACTTTATTAAAAGAATAAATGTGGTAATGATTGAGCTCTTAATTTAACTACTAACGTGTTTCTATTCCAACACTTTCAAAACAATAACACTATGTTTCGATTAATAGAAACTGACGGGAAGGAAACAGGGAAAAAAAACTAAAATTTTGCTATTTGTTCAAGGGAAGGAGTAGAAAAGGAAATTGAGTGTATAACTCACTTAAAAAATTCTCCCCCCTCAACAGGTGTGAAAGTATGGAGGAGAGTTGCCTGCCTGCTTTTTTTAGTTGTTTTAAAAAATAAATAAATAACTCACAAAATATTAAAAAATAATAATAATAAAAGTTTTTTTTTATTTTATGAGTTAAATTTAATTTAAATAGTATACAAATATTTTGTTTTTTTTTTGTCTATTCCTTCCACTCATTCAAATTTGAGTTGAGAAATTTCTTAACTTCTTTTCTTATTTTCATTTATTCAATTTATTTTCACTTTATTTCTAGTGTTCTTTTTTTCTCTCTCTCTTTCATTTTTCATACAAATCATTTTTCATACAAATATAGCATAAGAGAACATTTTAGAAAGTTTCCAAAGATATTATTTAAACTTATTTTATCATATAAACAGTTAAGTAAAAAAATTAAAGATGTTTAATTAAGTTGAAACAAATAGCAATTCATATTAAACAAATGCTAACAAGTATTTTTAAGAATTAAAATTGGTGATAACTAACACCGATGTAAATAAATACATGTAGGGTCATAATCAGATATTCAAGAATGAACATCAAGGTTAAAGTTGTGCCAGGAAACATACTAAAGTTTGCACAATGAAGGCATGGTGTGAAAAGAAAAAAAAACCGTGAAGATGCTTGCGATAGACTTAAAAATAGGGGTGTTTATGAGATGGGACCGGTTAACTTGTGTATGTACCCTGTGCAAGTTTTGATAGGGTCAATTTTGTGGATCTGAAAATAAAGGTGGGTACACGGATTTAGATTTACGGGTGGGTTCACTAAGTTTGTGGAATTGCGGATAATGAATTTTTTAAAAAAATTGGCATACTTATATTAAATTTTTTTAGTATAATTCGTTAAGTTTATGTAACTAACAGTTTTAATGTGCGAACTCATAAACTATTTATTTAACTTATTTAAGTTCATTGTATAAGTATTATTATGTTGTTATATTAAGATTTTGATCTTTAATTAGCTTGTTATATTTAAAATGTTGGTATATTTTAGTGTGATAGATTTTAGTTTAAAAAGTTAAATCAATTTTTTCTTCTTCTAATTTTATATTATTTTTCACATTTTTTTTATATTTTATGAAAAATATTTTTTCAAATTACTTTTTGAGCTCACCGATTGATCTATTTATCCACATACTTTTTTTTTTCATTTATTTCACATATTAAGCTTATTTGGGCCGTCTAAAACCTAGGCTTCACAGGTTAAGCCTTTGACAAGCCAAATCGATTTGTATACACACCTCTGTCTGAAATTGACCCAATATAAAATTTGGAACAAGATTTGGTCAACCTAAATTGTTGGTATAGATCACAAGTATTTACTTGAGAAGTTCAATTCAACCCGAATAAGGATTATTATGAACAATAAAGTTCTTCCTCCGAATATTTAATTAACATTATATATAGCAAATCGTAGAATTAAAGAAAAATACATCAAGATTAATGTATATTTTATAATATATATTTTAAGATAATCGATATCAATGCAAATAAATATTATTTTAAACAAAAAATTATTTATTAAGTCAAGAAACACTACTATTAATTGATATCTACGGATAATCTATTCATCTTCTTTTTTTCTTTCAATCTATTTAAGATCGACGTTGTTAATTATTTAAAATGAACTTTTTTAGTTTAGTTTCCTCTCCTTACCTACCACTTCATTTTTAACAAAAAATAATTTTAAATTATCCACAGTATTAATCTTAAATGGATCGAAGGATTCAAATGAACAAATAAAAGATAAATAACCAAAATAAACTTAAAAAAAATAAAGGATTAACTTTTGCTTGTTCAAACTCTCATCTCCTTCAAGCCATTGTTCTCTGTCCTCAAGCCTGTTTCTAGAAGGGATTTGATAAGGTTCATACTATATTCCTCACTTTCCTAATGGTAACTTTTGCTTGTAAACTTGAAACCTATATATCATGAGGGTGGCTACCGTATGACATTTTATGTTCATTTTTACACACTTAATAACTTTTTACCACGAAGTAAATTTTATTGATCAAACTCAAGGCTGACAAAATGGACTTGGTCCGATGGTAGGCTTGTCTGGCCCATAGTTAGGATTAGGTTGGATTAAAAAAAAGCAATCCATATAGAAATGAGCCTTTCTGGCTGGGTCCGTATAACCCAACAGGCCAAATGAATTTGGGCCAGGCTGGCTTGATGGGACACATGCTAGCTCGATTAGTATTACATAATAAATATTAAATAAAATATAATAATTTATTAATATAATTTATAGTTTTATATTACAGTTTTATTTTTTAAAAAAAAAGGCATAATAATTAATTTTTTGCCTTTGGAAATCTTTTTATATAGAATTAGATTTTTAACTTTTATTTATTTATTTCTAAATTGACTCGAATAGACTTGGTGTCTTGACAGCCCGACATAGGGCTGGACTGGGCCTAAGAAATTCTAGCCTGAAAGCATATTAACCGAGCTTGAGTCGACCCATTTTCACTGTTTGGCCCAATTGACCGGCTTGGCCTAACCATCTTTTCAATCCTAATCAAACTATTGAATCATATAATTGGGTAATCATGTCATTTGGGTGAAGTATTCACTACCTTTGTCGAAGAAACTGACTAACCACCTTTGATAGTAACTTTTTACAACAAAGTAAATTTTACTTATCAAACTATTGAATCATATAATTGGATAGCCATGTCATTTGGGCGAGATATTCAACATTTTTTGTTGGAGAATCTAGCTAACCAACTCTAATGAGTCGAATCCAAACCTTGCTTAAAAGGTCTAAGCTCAGTTTATCAATTACTTGATGGTATTATTGAATCATAGATTGATATAATGTTAATCATTAATTCATTATGTATATCAAATTTTAGATAATTTAAACATTCGTATATATGTAATCTAGTAATGGATATTTAGATATATCTTACTTACATCTGATTTCCACTTTTTTTTTAAAATCCTATTGACCCTTTCTATAAATCATCCGTTGTTCTATTTTAATTTCCTCTTCTCATTTTTTATTTAGTCTCTCACATCTCGCACACAATTAGTTTTTTGACTGTTATAAATCACTCATAAGTTCCCACATCTTTCTTATTTGTCAAATGCATACACAGAAGTGTCTTTTTTTCTGCTATTACTAAATAGGTGCAATAAGTATCAATTCGTTATTATATTGGATGAAATCTTGTTGACTTCATTATTTTTTAAGAATTTTAAATCTATAAATTTTTTAAAAAACCATTTGATAATTTTTATTGGCAAGTAGTAAGTCTTGGACACTTCACCTTAATAACTATTTATAGAATACGAATATAACATATCTAGTAGTTGAATTATGTGATATTATTGTGATTATCCGTACGAAATGTTAGATAAATCAAACGTCAATAGACATCCCATTTACTTGTTACTACCTAGTGAGTAGTGACCTTGAGGTCAGGGTTTAAATTTTGGAAACAGCCTTTTGTTAAAAGAGTAAGGCTGCGTACATCTACCTATTCAAGCCCCACAAGGTGTGAGCCGTGCACACTGTGCTGCCATTTGTGTAGTTGATTTATTTTGTTGGCTCTTGACATTTCAAACTGGCTAGGTCACTAGTTTGATGCACGCTGCCAACTCCTAGTAGGAAAAGATTTTTGTTGTTGTTGTTGTTGTTGTGCTACGTTGAACTAATGTTTGATGGTATGTTGATGAAATGAAGTTGGGTCAAGCATGTCTTTATTGGAAAGTGAATGTGGTTTTTCGGTGTGAATGCATAGTACAGCTGAGAAGAACAATACCTTGGAGGCAAATGGCGAAAGAGATTTTAGAGTCAGAAGTTTATAGGGACCTGGACAACATTCAAAACCAGTCTTTAGTGTATCCTTATTGTAATTTTCTGACTTTTTTGTTTTTACTTTTTGTGTTACCCTTTTACTCATTGTTGTCTTTACATGTGCATGTCATTATAAACAATGGGGTGACTGCTTAATTCACTTCGCAGATTATTTGAATCCATTCCATGCATATGATGAGGGCAATCTTACATGGCTGGTATGTGGTGACTCGTAACTCTAAAATTTCCCATATGTCAATGGATGGTTTAGTTTGGCCACTCCTTTTTTTTATTAAAAGATAACTTATAACATGTTCTTGTTAGGTAGGTCAAGTGGTTGTGTTTGATTCTTCCAGCACTTCCTTTTATGTTACATAATACATACAGTATGTGCAGTTTTCCTAAGTTCAAAATTATTGAAGTCATGATGCTATTTTTCATCCACTGAAACATAGACGTAGCATAAACACCACAAAAGTTTTGATTCTATTTTAGACGAGTTGTCAGAAGTTCCATCTTTTCGTTGTTAATATACGATTGTGCCTTCGGACGTGGTACCCATCCATGATATTCATGGCAACAGACAGCTGACAAATGTTTGTTGAAACATTTTCTTTTGGCTGGAACTATTGCACCTTAATAACATGCTTTGGTTAAAGAATGAGTCTATTTTGTAGGTTATCATATGTGATCAACTTTAGTGGCTTGCTTGTGAACACAAGTATCTGGTTCTTGCACTCTATTGACAAAATTATGAGATTTTCCCATGTATTATGTGATTTATTGTTATTTAGAAATTGTTTAAATCCTAGGTGTCTCCTAGACTTTCTCTTTTGTTAAGTAAGCATCATGTGGATGGAAATCTATTAGTAATTATTTTATTGTCAAACTGAAAAAAAGCAATTATTATAAAATCTGGATTCAATTATTATAGGCAGCAAGAAGCAGAGGCTGCTACAGTGTCAATAGCTAGACGAGCAGTTCCAGATGCTTCTTCAACACAGGAAGCAATTTTTTTTTTTTTTGTGATCAATGACATTCTAGATATTGGATGCTCTATTGGTATAAGCACAAGATATCTTACGGACAAGTTCTCCACAGCCAAAGTTACCGTGAGTTTTTAATGGATGGATGAATTTTCTTTCTGAATACTATATATTGATGGAGATTGGAGAGTCAACATAACATAAAATTATTCTTGGTCAACTTGAATTTGCCAAGAATAAAAGAAGCCTTATACTTGGTATGGACGTGCTTTGCGAATTGTGATTGACATGTTTGTTCCAGGGGCTAGATCTGTCACTCTATTTTCTAGCTGTGGCTCAGCATAAGGAAAAGAGTGCATCGCCTAGAAAATTTCCTATAAGATGGATACATGCAAATGGGGAAGACACTGGCCTGCCTTCTAAATCATTCAACCTTGTTTCTATTGTATTTGTGGTATGCCTTTTCTTTTCCTATTTAATCCTCCTTTAAAGTTTCACTGTGTCACCAACAAGGGTCAGGTCTAGAGTAATGAGCTGATTTCTTCTCGTAATATAGTGAACAACAGTTCAAATCCTCAATGGGAGAAGTACTACCATTTAGTGTCTGACCATACCTCAAGCAGGATTTATACCTGTCAGAAACCTTTACAAAAGAAGTTTCAAAATATGGTATTTTTTTTATATACTTTATGTCAATCTAGTCAACAAAAACTGAGCATAAAGAGGTTCCTCTATGCTGTTGAGAACAAACTTTTCTTGATATGTGATATGATTACTGTAATCAAAGGCCGAAAAGGCGAAAAGGCATATGAATTTTTGAATATTCATATCATTGAAACACTGAATTCTATCTAGAAACTAATATTTTTCAATGTTCTTGCATTAAATCAATTGTGGATTTCCCAATTTCATATTACCACACAGTTGAGTAATCTTTTCATGATGAGTATAGCTTTATGCAAACATGAATTTTATTTCTCTAGTGGGAGTCTTTGGATTTATAGCTACATTTCAGGAAAGTGTCATACCATTGAAATAGCGAACAATAGTTTGTAGGTGCTACTTCTCTTGCAATTCACAAGTCCTAACCAACATCTTTTGAATGTGTTTTCTGACAATTAATAGAAGCACAGATAGATTGCCCTAACAACTTTTCATAAGATATTAGTGAATTTTAATGTTTGGAATCCCTGACTTTATTGCAGTTTCATGAATGTCCTACAAGAGTTATAGTGAATATAGTGAGGGAAGCATTCCGTCTCCTTCGGCCTGGAGGCACACTAGCTTTGATAGATTCTTCGGTATTTAATATCATCATTACATTTTTCCATGTTCTCTCTTCCGGTTTCATTTTCCTTTCACAGATGCTCATATTATTATTGCTGTCTTCTGCAAATGAAGTCAAAGGTCGTTCAGGTGTTGCATTGTCCTGCTTTCCTGCTTTATTCTTTTATAACCAATACATAAATATTTTGTAGGCTTAAATACAATTTTGATATCTCATCTTAATTTTTGGTGTCAATTTGGTCTCCTAAATTTAAATTTTTTTACTTTAACCCCTTGTATATTAGACTAAATTGGTTCTTTTTTAATCCAATTTTTTTCACTAACGATATTAATTTTGGCTGACATGGCATCTCCCACTCACATTTCACCAAGTTGACCATATTTGTGAGATAAATTGACTAAACTAACTTGGTATAATAGTGACGCTTTAAGGGACCAAAGTTTAGATCAAATTGAAACAAAAAAAATAAGATAAGGGATTATCTTGGTCTATTTTGAATGACCTTTTCTTCAATTGTGCTAAACCTGTGATTATTACCAAGTAAAATATGTGTAAATGAGATCAAGAGCAGCACAAAGTCCCTTTGGGAAATGCTTGATCTTGGGATTTAATTCTAGGTTAATTTTCTTGGAAAATTTCATCATCCACACATCATTAACTTAATACTACATTTACATTGTTGTCCAAATAGGAATATAATCAAACTTCTTTTTGTTGTCTTGTAGGAATTATCTCCTGTCCTGTTTACATTGTATAAGTGCACTGAACCCTTTATCGATGAGTTTTACTTGACTGACATGGATGAAACACTGAGGGAAGCTGGTTTTGTGAACATAAAATCAATTCTTACTAGCCCCAGACATGCGACAATTACAGCAACAGTGCCTCAACGAAACATTATCATGAGATTTTATTTTTATTTTTATTTTCTTGATACATAAACATCTTCTTTGGTTTGGCTTTTGCTTCAAGCAAGTTAGCCCTTGGTTGATGTATGTCCAATTGAATAGGGTGGTCCAAAATTGATTAAATTATGTATCCATGGTCCACGAGCTATTATTATTATGTTTTTGGTTTTCTAGAGTATATACCAAGATCTTGTGCAACATTAATTCCTTTGAACGTCAGCATGATTGTCCATTAACAAAGATGTACTTTTGTCCTTTTCTTGAAGCACCGATCAATTGCTATCGTGTCTTACTTATTTGGGTTTTGCTAACCTCTTGTGCTTTGTTTGCTTGTGCCTTTTTAATAGTAAACGTTGAAGGAAAAGGTAGCATAGATAACAACACAATACTTGTGTCTCGAATATGAAAACTGATTATAAAGGCATTATTCCCGGCCTCAAAGTTCTTTTTACATTAGAAAACACATAGACGACCACACCCAAGTAAAAATGAAATGAAAAATGATGCTTATTTTCCAACGAAGTGTTATGGTTGAAAATGTAATACTATAATTGAGTGTTTTTAAAAAGGATGGACTAGCATTTTCGTTTGAAATTGTTTGAAAAATCAAAGGGCATTATAAAGAAGGACTAGTTACATCAGTTAGTTAGTTATTCTCTAGAGAAATGTTATTGGGAAATTAGTGAAGAGTATTAGAAATGTTATTGGGAAATTAGTGAAGACTATTAGTTGTTAGATATTAGTATCTTAAAACTTAATAGGTATAACTGAGTTGACAACACATTAAATTAAATTTGTAAGAGATGGATCTGAATTTGATTCCACGTAATACTCCTGGGAAGGACAAAGAGTTTTAAGCGTTATTAAGTTCCAACGAACTGGTCCAACAAATCAAAACTTATGTGGGTAGGGGTGTAAATGAGTAAGTTATTTGTGAACTATTTGGATTCAACTGGTTAATTACTCGTTCAAGTTTGTTTGTTTGTTTAATTAAATAAATCCAAACTTGAGATTGAGCTTGATTATTTAAATGAGCTTACTTCAAACTTAGTAAACTCGACATTAAAAACTCATGAATAGCTCGTCTATATGTCTATATATATATGTATTACACAAATGATTTTTTGATGAATATAATTTGCTTCTTAAAAAATGTTAAATTAATTATCTAGTACATCTTTTATTATTTTTTTAATTTTACTTATCACAGATTAAGCTCATTTTACTATAAGTAGATAATTATCTAGTATTAAAATAATTATTAAATATTATATTGATAAAGTTAAAAAGTTATTTAAGAAAATTTTCATAAAAGAAAAAGAATTATGTTATAAATGAACTAAATAAGTGAAGCTCAAGCCTAATATTTCTTAAACTTGAAGGACCAAAATTATAATTTAATTTTAAATAAATAAATCAAGTTTGAACTATTGATTTTTTCACAAGTCAAACTCAAGCTTCAAGAGCTTGACTTAGCTTAGCTCAACTTGTTTACATCCTTACTTGTGGGGATACCTTAGGGGTATCATTGGGGAGCTTAAGACTCTAATTACATTGGTTACCAAATAAAAAAATAATATTAATTATCTCAAAGGCACCAGATATAATTTTATCTCTTTGTCACTTTATTTTTCAGTTTCTTTTTGGTTGTGACATCCTGTGTAAAGGGGTTTTTATTGTTAACAGAGACAATACATGAAATTACAAAAATTCTTATACCAATACCATTTTTCTATAATTGGTCAAATGTGTTTTTTTACCAAAAGAATTGGTCAAATGCTATGCACTTAACTTTGTGTGAAGCAAATAAAAAAAGTAAAACACATTTTCTACTTCGAACATATTAAAAAATGAGGTAAGAGGTGAATTGTTTTTTGAAAAATATGATAAAAGACATTATCACAGAAAATGGGAAAAAAATAGTAAGAGAGAAATTATAATATATAAATGATAAAAAATATCATTATCATTATTATAAGAATTAGAACCTCCAACTATAGCTATACCGCCAATGATCCGGTGAAAACTAAATCCATTATCCCTAAAAAAAATTAAGGCTTCCATTATAGGACAATTTTTCTTGAGAAATTAGATTTTCTTAATTTTTTTTTTACGATTGTTAAAGTTTAATCTAGCTGGAGCCTGGATCGATGCTCAACTATTTAATCACGAGAAACTAATTTCTGTTTCTTACTATTTTTTACTGGGTGTAATTGTTTTTTTAGCAAATTACACTAACACTTCATGATATTTTATGTAATTATATAAGTATTTCTTACCTTTTTAATCATTACTTTCACATTCCAAGTTAGGATTGACGAAATATTAGTATAATATTTTCAAACATATAAAAGAGTTATACTAAATAGGTATTCGGTCAAGATAAATTAAATGGTCCATATCCAGCCTTATTAATTAGATGGGTATTCTACCAAGATAAGCACATCCCACCGAATAGATATTTGGTCATGATTAGCAGATGTTACCTACACAAATCTCTTATTCTTAATAAAGGAGTAAACTGACAAGTGATTAATGAAGATCAAAGGTTTAGGTCACCTAATTTCACTTAAGGGAAAATTACCTATATGGTAATCCGACCACAAAGGTCCATGATCCAAGACCTGGAAAGATTTGTATAAATAGGATGAGACCCTTAATGAAAATTATAGCTCATTTCTATGTATTTATTATTCTAATTATTGATCAAAGCCAAAACGTGACTTGAACTTGGAATATCTTATGCATGTATCCCTTTGAGACACCCGTTCGGATAGGACATACCTACTACATAGGACAAGTTGGAACAAGGATTTTATCAATAGAAGAAAGAGTCTTTGTCACCATTTTGCAAGAACAAGAGTGTTAGTGTAATGTTTTTAAACTTCAAAGAAAGTTAACCTAGAAAAAAAATTAAATGTAATCTGATAAAAATTTAGGAAGTGTTAATGTAATTTTCTATTGATTTTGTTTTGAAAATTACGTATTGTGACAACTTCTAGACAACTCAGGGAGATATTTATAAGTCATACCCGAAAGGCCATTCTACCAAACTCCATGCATATCATAAACTAGAAAACCAACCGATAACCGATTAGAACCTTACATTTTTACCTCACAATTATCTAAATATAAAATAAGAATATTTAAAAGAACTCTTGGAATAAAATAAGAATGAGAATGTGTACTATTATCACGTAGAACATCATAGCAATGAAGAGTACACGTGTGCAAGGTAGGGTCATCAGAAGCTGAATATTTAGTGTGTACGTTTCCTTATTCTGTTCCTCCTCGTACACTTCTCCACACAAGTCACAATTCCTCCCAAGTTTATCAAACTGTTCCCAAGCTTTTCGGGTTTGGATCTTCTTCCTTTTTTTGTCCCTTTGGAAAGCTAAGGAATTGGTGGATTGGGGTATGACATGAAACCTTCTGCAAATTGTTCATAAGTTTCCTCTTCTCTGTTCTTCTTAGAACAAGTATTCTCTGATGACCCTTTTCATTATCCAACGCGCTACTGTGTTCTGACCCATATTCCAAATGGGTTTTGTTTTCTGATCAAAAGCTCTTTTCTTTGTTAACATATTGGCTATTTGTTATTATCGTGTTATACCCTTTTACTTTTTTTTTTTCTGTTTTATTTTTCTTTTGTTGCGTTTAGTTTAATTTGGTGAGTGCGTGTTTTTGTGTTTTTAATTTTATTTTAGCTTTTTATGAGGCAATTATATCCTCTTGCCTTGCTTCGGTGATTGTCCATGGTAATTTTGATCAATGAAAGTTAAAGTTCACATTTATTGATTTTTCTAGTTTATCTCTTTGTGGTGATGGGGAAAAGAGGCCACTAGGGTTAGAAGCTGTATACTATTTAGGACATTGAAGTTAAACATTCAGGGTTATGTGGTGAATTACTTGAAGGTTCTGGTATGTTTTATAAGATAAAGTTGTAGGCTGGTGCCGGTCCCGTTGTTGGTAGGTTACTTAACAGGTTGGACTGTGATTTGGAATTATTAGATAAGGACATGTCACATGTGTGAATGATTTTTCATTATTGCTTGGGCTTTTGAATGGATGCTTATTAAATGTAATTGTGTTATAGGCTGGAATTTATCTGCATCCATTTTACATATTTATGTTTTTATGATAAGCGATGACACTTCGTGATCAATATAGTCCCTCTGTTGAATGTATTCTTGCTGCTTCATGGCAGATAATCAAATAGAACCACCTTGAAGTTGAGACAAGAGTAATTGCATCCCTATAGTAATTAGACAATATCAGGACAAATTACTATTCAAGAGATATTATGATCACCATGGATGTAAAAGGTATAAGATGGGTTGGAAATATGTACCAGAAATTTGAGAATATGTTCCTGGAGGCAGAAGACGTGATGTATGAGGTATGCCTTTGTTGACACTTAACCTTATCCTATATCATTTAAGCATTGATTTAGGTTTATTAAGAAAGATGACTCAAATTACCGTAGTACACTGAACATATGCCATTCCTGGTTATACATGTCACTGATTGAATACCTAATTTTATGTTTTGCTTTCTTCGTTGCTACAGGTAGAGCCGCATCTTCTTCATTTCTATTTTCTATCTTTTATATCCCTACTATTCTGCCTGTTATTATTGTTGCAACTTACAAGCAATGAAGCAATGTAGTGTAGTCAAAGGCATATCCGCATATGGAAAGTGCTGGAAGGGGTCAGTACCTCTTGCTGTTGAAGCACGTCCCTTTTGTTAGGCGTGATGTGTGCATTTCCAGTTCTGGTTTGTAAAATAGTCAGAATATTATAAGGGATTGCATGATCAGAATGCTAAGAGAAAAACTACAGCTTAGGATTTTGTAAAATGAAAATGTGGTTTGTTTTTACTGTGATTGAATGTCATGCCGAATATATATGAAAAATTAATGCAAAATATTGCCTCAATGCATTAAAATACCCTTTCACTTTGTGGGTGCCTTTCTCCTTTGACTTTCTTTATTTTCACTTAAAGTGTTCGAATGCAACTGTTCTCTTATATTTTCTTGTCATCTATGATAATCTTTCTGAAAGCCTTTCTGTATATGATCATGATTTTTTAACAGTAATGGGTTAAACTGTTCTGAGACTGATAGTTCCCTACCCTGCTATTAATTGACCTTCTTACCAGCCACTATATTTCTTATATATGTTTGTTCTTTGGGTATAGGATACAGTTAAATACATAGAGAATCAGATGCAAGCTGTTGGGGAAAGTGTTAAAAAGTTATATTCAGAAATTGTGGGAGATTTACTTCCCCCAGAAAAGGTAGGCATTGAATTGTCTATAGATAAACATGCGGATACTGGGCTCTGTAAGAAGCCATTCCATGTTTATAAGGAAAGACATGCAAAAGCTGATACCAAGCAAACAACTGAGGATTCAAGGATTGTTCATGGTGTTGAGAATGTTGCAACACTTGCTGCTTTATATGATGGAACTTCTAAGGCTGATGCTTCATCCATGTTATCTTTGAGAAATTCTGTCAAAGAAGGAAAATTTAGTTCACCTTCAAGACAGTATGTTCGAAGAATGGATGTTAAATCAAACGTTCGCATTGATGAAAATCCAGTAAATAAGAAAATGGCTGCGACCAAGATAATCAACAAAACCACTTTGGCCGAAACAGATGCATGCAGGACATCACAATCTTATGAGATCTCAAACAAAAATCAAAATCAGAATCATGGAGTTACTGTTGCAAAGCCAGCTTCAGAAGAAGTGGCAAGGCTTGCTTCTGACACACACTGTTCTAATGAAATTGAAAATTCTTGTACCAAACAGTTCCCCAATGTTCCACTACTAGTTAAATCAGCTGAAGAGAAACCGGTTGATACAATTTCTTCTTCCTCTTGTGTCCCATTTGGAGAGCCAGTTGGTGAGTGTTTCAGTATCTCTTCTTATAGTTTCAAATTTTTCCTCATTGTTTTGGTTTATCAGTTTTGTTTCTGATGGATTTTTTCAGTAAATGTAGTTTCCCTGGTAGGTTTATCTATGGATAGAACAGTGGAGTCCAATGGTTATACTTATAATATAGTGTTTTATCTCAGCTAGGTAGTAGGTATTGATTCGATCATAAGTAGTTACTGAATTTAGATATTGACTCATAACACTCTGAAGCACTTACTCTGTTGGTATTAACTATTAATATAGATTATTCAGAACTCAGAAGTACTAACTGGTTTCAGCTTATGGACCTATTTTGGTTGAACTTGAAAATCGAGAAAATGTATCATGGTGCTGTTTGTTTTTTAGCTAATGTTGTATGAAAATAAATAAACATGAGACGTCCACATTTTGCTGTATTTGAAGGGTCCAATTCTGTTGAAAGAGAAGGTTTTCATCTTTAAGTTTAAGTCTGATCTATAGTATCTGATGAAAAATGTACAACTGGCACGCTGGCATGCTTTGCTTATTGCTTTGTGTTACTCTTTTTAAAGAGCTATATTTCATTTTTTAATTCACTGGCGAAGCCCTAGTTATTGGAAATGAATTAGGACTGATAGTTGTGTTACTTAGAAACCATAGAAAATTGAAAGTCAACAGTCTTTTGGAATGGAAGGGGTAGCAGTTCATTCAGCTTTCCCCAGTGAAATTAGGAAGTAACCATACAGATTAGAATTTTGCAGGTTGTGGGAATTGAATTGTGTGTGACATGAGATATGGTTATTTTATTTTGTTAAATTTATTACCTTTCTTTAACATCAAAGCCAGGATCAACTTAAAAAAATTTCGGTAACCATGCTCAAAGTTTTGTTAGATCTTTTATGGATTTGATTCTTCGCCTTTTGTGGGCTCTAGATAGGCAACTACCACCAACTGAATAAATTTATGGTTTATGGTAGCTAGTCCCTACATTGGTACTAAAATGCTTATCACTCTCAAGTCTCAACCATTTAGGTTATTGAATTACTTCATTTTTTTATTGATATTTATTATTTTCCCAATTTTCTTTTTGACTTAGTTTTTTTTATTGATATATATTTTTAGAGTAAATTACACTCGCACCCCCTGTGTTTTGCTCAAATTTCATCTGATATTCCTCTCTTTTTGCACCCTACAAAAAATCCCTTAATAGTTTAGCTCACATTACGCTTAGACCCCCTCCTTCCTAAACACCGTTTAATAATCTAACAGAAATTAGGCTCATGCTGGTCACATGACTTTTAATGAAAATTTATGTCTAAAATACTTTCATCTTTTTCCTCTCAACCTGAAAATATTTTAATACTCTTGCTTCTTTTTTGTTTTTTTTTAGGTAAACCCAACTTTGAACTCACTTTGTTGGTACGCAGTGTTAATACATTTCATCTCATTCTTTGTTCTACTAATATACATATGAACTGAATTCTGATTCTCAACAAACATTTTCATCCATTATGTTTCCCGTGGTCCCAAACATCAACACTATTTTTATCAACAATAATAAACAAATGATTTCCAGTTCATCCATTGTGTTTCCTGTTGTCTCAAATATTAACACTATTTTAATCAATAATAATAAACAAATGATTTTCAGTTCATCCATTGTGTTTCCTGTTGTCTCAAATATCAACATTATTTTAATCAACAATAATAAACAATTGATTTCCACTTCATCCATTGTGTTTCCTGTTGTCTCAAATATCAACATTATTTTAATCAACAATAATAAATAAATGATTTTAAAAATCATGAGTGATCCCAAATTGATCTCCCATTAAAACCCCATTCAGAAATAGGCAACAATAAACAATCAAAATTAAATAAAGAATATTAAAAAGTAACATATATACAAGGTCTAGTGATTACTTATAAGCATAACCTAGCGTGAACAGAAATTGTGGAACAGGAAGAGAAACAGAGTGCTTGTGAACGTCGAAGAGGAAGACAAATGAAGGTGCTCATAAACGTCGTGAACTAGAAGAGAAACAATGGGGAATTCGCGAATTGGAACATGAACGATGAAGAGCTCGCGAACGGTGAAGAGGAATGGAACGTGAACGTCGTGAGAGAAAGAGAAACTCACACCCCCTGGACGCTGAAGAAGAACTCATCAACAAGAGGAAGATGAACAATACTCTCTAATGGGGAAGAGGAATGAAACGTGAATAATAAATTCTGAAACTAATTGGGAAGGGATAATTTTGGTTTTACAATTAAAATGTAAGGGCAATTTTGTTTGCTCACATATTTCAATTGACGTTAGTTAACAGTGTTAATAGAGGAGGGTAAAAGTAATGTGCAAAAAAGGAGGGGTATAAGGTGAAATTTGAGGAAAACACAGGGGGTGCGAGTGTAATTTACTCATTTTTAATATCCATATACCTTCACATAGTGAGAAGCCTTCGGGTAGTTGGGTATGTTACTCGTTAGTTCAGTTAAGTTTACCAACTGGTTGCGTATTCTTTCATGATGTAGAATTTGATAACAGAATCATCTGCCATTCTAGGATCTTGCCCATTTGCCCATTTCTTTTCACATATTTTATCTTTGAGGATGGGATTGTACTGAAGGTTCCATGACATTGATGTGTTAGAGAGTCCTCATTAATAGGTGAAAAAATGTTCAGTCTAGTCTCTACAGCATATCTTAAATGGATTTTGCTCGTTCACTAAACAATTGTGTTCTCTAAAGAACATATGGAGAACTTGTAGCGCATCCATGACCTGAACATACTTTCTTACAGATAACATTATAACATTTTTTTAATTTCAATAAAAGATGCATTTGAATCCAATTTGGAATGCTTGATATTTTGTGACACTTGCATAGATATATCCAGAAATCACTCTGAAACCTGTTCAAAGTAAGTTTGCATGATTATAGACAGGCTATATTCCATCTCTCTGACTGCTAAGGCAGTGAGGCACATGTAAGCAGATAGCTATATTAAGTCTTTTCTTGCTTATTGTTCTGATGTCATGGTATGGTAACTGAATACTTTCTATGATTTAAGAAATTCAAATTAAGTTACAATGATTGATAGTTTGATACTGTTTTAGAACAAGGCCATAAAACCATGCAAGAAGATCATCTGAAGCTTGAGGAAGCCTGTGTTATGGTGAATGGAGATGAAATTCAATTACCTCCCAAAGCAGGTGGTAATTTAAATACTAAAAAGGTACACACTCCCACCCCCCTCACTTTATATGGTACATATTCACATTCCACTCTAACCAAAGTATTTTTCCCACTTTAAGAAAAAGGCACGGCAAACATTTTCTTTGTCTAAGAAGTCTGCGAGAAAGCAAGAGTATAAGGAGCTTGCAGCATGGCATATGAACAGTGAAAAAGTAAAGGGAGATTGCATGAAGAATTTAGATCCAACTTTACCACAAGAACAAAACAAATTACTGCGTCCTAGTATGTCTGAACCAGAATGGGAGCTTCTCTAATTCTAAATGCCAGGATGATCAAGTTGTGTTGATACACAAAGCCAATCCTACAAGTTTGGATTCACTCATAAGTCCTTGTGGAGATTAAGATGCCCAATTGGAAATTTAAGATGCCGAAATTATATAAATTTATACAATATTTCTGCTATCTATAGTCCTTTCCTAGCTCCTGAACTTTCCTACACAACCTTTTTCTTTTTCCTGCTCACAGATAATAGAAAAGGGTAGCTGTAAAAATTTGGCCATTGAAATGAGAATGTCTAATAGAATAAATGAAAAAAAAGGTAATATACATTTTGATTCCTGACGATAATAGATTCGTTTCTAAAAGATGAAAAATTAAAATTTAGTTACAAAACATAGCGACAAAACATTCCTATCGATAATTCTTTCCCATTAAGGTGTGTACCTATGTGGCATATGATTTTCCTACGTGGCAGTCCATATGTGCTGGTATGATGCCCTACTTGTTGAATGTGTTTGACTACAATGTCGGTATCTTTTGTTTGGACTAAATTATCAGTTTTTATTTATTATTTTTTAAGTAACGGCCTTCCCCTTCTTTACTGTTTAAAGGCCAATGCAGCGAGATTAATCTAATCCCCACATCATTACAATACGCCCGCCCTCTACACCAGATTTCTTCTTTTTTCACTATCATCCCTTGCGTCGGCGTGTAACTTGTTGCCTATGTGTTCCGACTTTTGATGACACTCTTGCAAAGCTCCAACAATGCCAACAAAAGATCTCTAGTTCAACGACAATACTCTATTTAACTTCATTTTCTCAAACAACACCACCACAATAAAATAAGAAAAAAAATTCAAACATATTATTGAAAATAGTACCCTTGAACAATATTTGCATATTGATAGTTAGCATCTCTAATAGAAGATCGAATTATGTGATTTTAATCAACTTTTTTTGGACTTCACAATGTCATATCATTATGGAGATTTCTTCAATTTTTTGCTCAGTAGAAGATCAAGATTTGTGATCTTAAATCACTTTTGGTAGGTCTCACAATGGACCCACCTTCTAATATTTATTTAAAATTTATTTTAAAATAATTATAACTAATTAATTATATATATTTTAATTACAAAAAAAAATTAACAAAAAAATAGAAAATATATGAATGACTAAAATATTTATTCATGAAGATAATTTAAACTTATGGCAATACATAACATTGATCAGAAAAAAATACTAACATCGACATTGAGCTAGAAAAATTAAATTTCATCATTATTGTCACCAAAAAGTTCTCAAATATGCTTGAAGTTGTCGATGAACTCCTCTTATGCATATAATGTCTTGTTTGCAGATATGCAACAAAGTTGGAATGAGCACCATGGTATACGTCAATGTTTGAAATGTCTTTGTCAACATAACGTCAAAGTTACCATTGTACGTATCTCATTCATCTTCAACAATCATGATATGCAATATAATGCATGCAAAGATTATGTTTTTCATGGTACCGTTTGTTAATTACGCGATGGACCACATATAATTACAAAATGAGATTTGAGCACACCAAATGCTCTCTCCACTTCATTTCTTGCCGCTTCTTGACATTTTGCAAATAACTTTCTTTTCTCTCCCTATGACATTGGGATGGTCTTCACTAATGTGGCACAATCAAGATAAATGTCATCTACAAGATAGTACCTCATATTGTATGTGGTTTCATTAATTATAAATTGCACTGGAGGAGCTCGACCTTGCAAAATATCATTAAACACATAAGATTGATATAACACATTAATGTCATTGTTTAAACGTGCAACTCTGAAATATGCATGCTAAATCCACAAGTCTTGTATTTATTGTGGGTTTTTTATGATCACCTCTACAATATTGGTCTTACCTTGCAATTGAACAATTTTTCCATTTCCAATGCATGCAATCAATAGAACCCAACATATCTGAAAACTCACATGCCTCTCCAATTTGTAGTAGGCGATTGATGGCATTGTTGTTAGGCCTTCTCATCTCCAAATATCTTGTTCAAACCTTTTACAAAAGATTCTAAGCATTCAACTACAGTGCCTTCTTCGATTCTAACATCCACACTATCGCCAGGTTATTTGCATGTCAATATACGAATGGTTGTAGTGCATTTCTGCAAAGGTGAAAGACCCCTTTTTATCAAATGCATCAGATCTCATTTGGAAATATGGATAATGAATACTAAGAGTGTCTATAATTTGAAGGAATAAGGACTTTTGCATTCAGAACCTTCGTCAAAATTGACTCTGTGTATGCGCAATTTTCAGAGAAGTATTCATTCATCAAACGACTATGTTTGTCTTCTTGATTGTGATTTATGTTTCTTCTTGTTCATTTGGATTGGTTGCTGCTCGCTACTTGTTGTTATAGCTAGCATAAGTATCTCATGATTTCTTCATCCGTGTTGTCTTCAAGTATTTCATCAATAATTTGTTGCCAAACTCTATCGAAGTCAAGGTTTGAAGCCATTTTATGAGTGAGTGGAGGTAGAAAATAGACACAAGAAGTTTGAAGGAGAAGGTGGGGTGTGCATGAATGAAAGAAAACTAAAAAATTAAATAGCATAATCAACACCGGCTAGTTTTTATAATGACTACTTTTTAACGGCTACTTAAAAGTTACAAATTAACAAATAACTTACATCATTAAAAACAAACTTCAACATTCAATTAATTGAAAATGTGTTACAACATAATCATTGGTAACTTAACACATAAAAAACAAACTACTAAACTAATAAAAAACTAATTAAAAAAAAACTTAAGCACACAACTAATTAACGATAACTTAAAACATAAAAACTAACGAGTAAACTTCTTTAAAATATAATTACAAGTGATTTTGTGTTTCCTATGTTGGTCTTCAGTCATGTAAGTGCCTTATAAACTTCTTTCGACATTACTGTAAGTGCCACGCAGGCACATACTTAACATTAATGAGAAAAAGTTAACAGTAGAATTGATATGTCGTCCTTCTTTCACTTTTAGGGACTAAATTTTTTTCATTTTTCAGGGACAAATTTATTATTGTTCTATAGTTTCATGGACAAAAATGAATATTTATCCAAAAAAATCACTAGAACTTTGAGCCTTGGTCTTGTATCAATTAATTAGTTCAGTAAACGCTCATATTCATTTTTTTAAATTTTTTGTCATGGGGACATTAGTTCTTAATCCTTATTAATATAAAATAGCATAATTTTTATGCACGATCAATGAAAAAAAATTATAATGAAATAATCAGAAATCATAGTAGATTAAATTTTAGTTAATTATTGTTAAAGTTAATAAAACTATCATACATGATAATTTGTGATTGAGTGATACTGTAAGTGCATAAACTATTTACTCATGAAAATTCCCTTTTCTTAAAAATCACAAGTATGGATGATATAGGTTCTTTTCAGAGATTAAAGTGTCCTTTGTTTAAGGAATAGTGTGGCTAACATTTGTGTTTTTTAGGAACTAGTGTGCAACTTGTTGTATTATTAGGAGTAATGTGTGTTCTTTGCTAAAATTTTCATAGATGAATTTAAGGTTTCACCAAATTAGTTTTTAATTTGATTATTGTCAATATGGAGGGACAATTGCTTCTTGCACCTCTCAGAGGACAATAATACCCTTCTTGTTACTCTAATGCGCACCCATTGTTGTGGTGACAACCCCTTCCCCATTGCACCAACACCTCAGCACCACCACTGCAAACTCTTTAACCCCATTGCACTGACATAAATCCCATCAAAATGCAAGGGAGTCATATTACCATCCCTTTATTATAGAATGACCATTGCAAATGTGTATAGGTATTCCAAAATACATTTCCAAAATAGGATTTTTTAAATTCCAAAATATAAAAAATCTTTTTCCGTTGTAGCTATTTTAGAATACCTATACACTTCCAGAATACCTATTCCAAAATAAGGTGGCAAACTTGTTCTTTGTAAATTTTCCTTTTACCCTAACTTGCCTCAACCTTGCATCACACCATATCGATGCAACCTCACCAACCTTGTTTAGATTGCAACGTTTGCTTCCTCAACCTCACTTCACGAGCATGTTCAGCGGTGGCAGAGCTTGTAGATGGCCTGAAAAAAAGTGTCAAAAGGGAGGGGATAAGTGAAGGTGGTAGAGGTCATTGTGATGAGGTCGTCTTGGAGATTAAGGGTTAAAACAGGATGGGAAGTGGCAATGATGGGCTTCATCCTTTTGGACTTTTGGTGTGAGTGGGTGTCGCTCATTTTTCCTCTCTAGTTGTGGTAGTGGTGCACGGGTGTTGGTTAAGGTTATTTGTGTCCACTATTTTAGGGGGATGCAAGAAGTAAAAAAGAGGGATACAAAAAGCAAAAGCTATAGGGAGGCAATGTATAGGCCCAACTACCCAAGTTTTGGTGGACACAACATTGGTAAGTGAATTTTGTTGGGTTTGGAAAATGTGCATAAATGTATTCCAAAAGTTTAATAAATTATGAAATCTTTTAGTTCTCAATTTGATTAAGTTCAATATGCACCTTAAACTGCTTATTATTAGTTATTAACCTATTTAACTAGATTTGACATATCTTATGTGAAGATATATTATATGAAAGTGAGATGATTAAATTTGAACCGTACAACCATATATGGAAGGTTAAGATTTAATATAAAAAAAGTCATATTACTTTAAAAAAAATCACATGACTTTTTAAGTGATCACATGACATTAAAATTTTGATCGTTCATATTTGGTTATACAGTCCAGATTTAATTCTCTCACTCTCATAAGATACATTCATCTTTTATATATATATATATATATATATATTATGCATTTATAATAAGTTATGAACACCGTTTGTATTTATAAGTAAAATTTTATGTTTGAATATTTTGGATATAAAAAAAAACATGATTTGTAAAACAGACATCACTAAAGGTGAAAAGAAGAGATCTTACTAAAATTGACCAATTAAGTTTTGGATAGTGATTAATCATCGACTTTAATTAATAGAGATTAATTATCAAAAAAACTAAAACGAATTAATATTTTATAACAATAACATATTAATATATAAAAAAATCTACATCAATATAACCATAAGTTTTTGTTGGACTATAGGACATTTGTTTTTATTAAGAAATACAATTGATTGTGTATCTTTTCTAACTAAAAAGTCCTATGTGAAGACTTTGATTGTTTTCTTTCGAAAGGGACTTATTACCAAAGTTATTATAATTGGACATGTGTGGGAAAGTCATGTAAGATAAATATGATCATTATTTTCATTTCATGAAGTGTGCACGTTTATCAAACTCCATACAATATACGTTACAAAAATATCCATTTCTTAGGAAGAAAATAATAATAAAAATATATGAAACAATCAATGTTGGGGAATAAAAATCACGAAAAAAAATTAATATAATACTTTTTAAATAAAAAATTATAAATTTGAGATGGTTTTAAAACTATTTATAAATATGGGATGTCAAACACGCTTAAATTAGGTTTGTTCAATAACAGTAGCAATTGACATGTATTTAAATTTGAATATATTTTCTTATATATAAAAAAAGTTGAATAGATTTAATATATAATTAAATATATTTTTATTTTTAATAAATATCTGATTTTTATGTTTGCTCTCTAATAAATTTTTATTTTGCATTGAATTTCTAATGAAACAACACTTTTATTTTCGGGTCTGAATATTTTGTTTTAGTTCATGACAAATTAATGAATTTTTTTTCTTAATAAATTAGCAAATTTTGTTTTAGTCCTGAGTAATAACAAATGAAAAAGAATTATCAAGAAACAAATATAAAATTTACTATTTTATTATGGAATAAAACAATATCAAGGACAGAAAACAAAATTATTATTTTATTAAAAATTTAACGCAAAATAAAAATTTATTAAAAAACAAATAAAAAATTAAATATATATTAAAAATTATAAACATATTTAAGCTCTATAATATATATCGAGATTAGATAGACCGATACCATTGAGAATTGAGTGAGAGGATTCCGTGTACTTGAAGAGAGCATGACAATATCTTAAACTTCTAAACTAATTGAATGAACACCATGTACTGAAAATCTAAAACTCTGTAAAAGAGGTAAGTTATTTATTTTGAATAGATCTTAAGAAATCCTTAGATCAATTACGTAGAAGTAGTTCATTCATTGACAAAGACAGAAGAGCATTGAGACATGACAATCAAGAATTGAAGATTGGTGAAACTAATAATGTTAATAATTTACGCCAGCTATGCAAGAGTTGATTTTATCTAGACTACGTTAATTAATAATAAGAATACAACTATAATAAATATAGTTGTTTTCCTTTGTAAATTATTTTTTCCATTAACTGACTCTTGTCTTCTGATTCATGAACTAGAAGCGGTACCTAATAACTTGATATCTCTAGTGTAGTGATATTCACCGACACTTGGGTAAAGCAAGCGTTGGGGAAAAAATAATACTACAAGCTCACTATAATTTAAGAGTACCCTCATTCCTCAAGTCCATAAAATTAATATAGACTAACTTTTGAGACCCTTTTGTGTCTTGATGCCATTGATGATTCTGTGTTATAAAATAAAACACTTGCTTTGACTTTTGAGCTACCGTAAGATCTCTGGGGGTTAGCTGCTATCTCAATCAAGAATATAGTTGTTATAATATTTTTTTGGTGCTCAAGATATCCTCAATTAAGAGTTAGAGACTAATTTCTCAAAGTAGATTTATTTAAAAGAAAAACTTCTCCGAATAGATATTATTTTATACATACTGACTGAAGAATAATGTAAGCATAAGGTCTATAAGCTTCTAAATAATGTTGCTCTAGGTACGATTTGAATTGTATCGTGCAAATTACATGACCAACTAATCTAGCATTAATATTTGGTTTGGCTGTGGCCATAAAGCACATGGCTTTTCTTAATAACCAAGTCAGGTTCATCAATGCATCCATTTGGTGCCTCCATGGATAATGCCTGCCATTATTGACCAATTAAATGGAAAGGGGAAAGACAAAGAGAAACAAAATCATGCTGAAGATAAGCAACTACTGGTAAATTCACTCATTTGGAAAACTTGAAATGGGCCAAGTATTTCGGCTGTACGTGGCCCACATGGTACAACTTGAAACACCATTTCTTGAACACACAACAAAATTATTTATAGACCAAAAAACAACACAATTACTTCACATTCTTTTGTCCATCTAAAGCCACTATATTTGGTTGAGAGCCAACCATGCATTTCAAGTACTTATTGGTTTAGCCTATTATCACCAAATTAACAACTCTAAAAAGTTGCTTTGATATTTGTTCATAAGAACACTATAAAGAAAATGCCATGGACAAACAATGTTCAATGTCGGGAACTATATATCTGCTTATATAACATTAAATATTTAACGAAACCAAATTAATACGAATATTATAAATCTATTATAACAAGAAAATGCATTATATGAACATTTAATAATTGATAGTATATATTAATTTTTATATTTATTAAATTGTCTACTAATATAATATATACATGTATCGTAATGTTAGTACTTTGGTATAATGAAATGTTTATACTAACATTATTTTTGTTATATAAAATTAATTTATATTAACAAAAACTTATTTAGCATAGAGACTGTTATATAAAAGACATTTTAAAGAAATTTGTTTGTCTTTTATATAAGATTTTTTTAATTTTTAAATGCATTAATTATTTTTTTTACATATTCTTACGTAATTATTCATTCTTCAAATATTAATAAGAAATAATTAAGCGGATAGAGAAATAAGAAAATGATAATATAAATAATTAATAAATTTAATGTAATTTATTAATTATTTATCTATTTTTCTTGAATAATTGACCATAAATTAACTGCTTAAAAAGAATAAATTAATTAAAAAATTATAATTAAAAATGGAGAGATTATATGAAGAAATGTTTTAATAGTGGAATACGACAACCCAATAAAGAAGGGTGCCCAGAAGTTATACTAGAAGGAGGAGGTCCTAATGGATGCCTATTGCCAGCAAAGCTGACAACGATGCTCAGAGTTTATGCTAAGATAAGAGCTTTAAGTTATATCTTTAAATTCGCATAATGACATGTGGATAGAAAAATCAAATTAATTGCTGTTGGGGATATACATGTTCCAGGATTTGCAAAGTTTTAATATTTTCATCTTAATTTGTTGTTATGATTTTTGGAGTTAATTATACCTTCTTCCGTTACGATTAAATATGGACCACTTTTCTCACTTGAGTTTATTTCTTAATTGGTAGTTGTCTAGGTAATTACAATTTAAAGTTGCGCGGCTATAAAACTAATGGAAGAAGAGACTTCAAAGTAAAGGCGTTATATATCTTATTATAGATTGCATGGATTAATTAATTTTCTTAACAATCCTAATCAACTTTATATACTATAATTTAAGTGGATATTTTGTTTTGTTGGTATATGTTTATGTAGATCTTCTTATAATGAATATCTAGAGAGCTTAATTAAAAATTTCTTATGATTTCTGCTAGTATAAAATAATTTCTTATGATGAGCACCTTGTTTCTATTAAAATGTTCACATAAAACTTCGGCAAAACATAAATAGAACTGACAATTTGCCTCACTTTTTGATAGCGATACGGGCAATTGTTATGCTTTTGATTTAATTATTGCTAGGTTGAAAAATATTCGATTCATTTGTGATGTGTAATAATTAAATTGACATATGATAGATCGATCTAAATATTGGTAGCATTAATTAATTTGACATCAGCAAGGGATAAAATGTCGATTGTCAAGCTCAAATCATGGAGTATGATTGGTCAACATCAACATCAACAATATTTTTAATTTAAGTTAATTGGAATTGGTAATAGATGAATTAAATAATAAATACAAAAAGGTTAGAAAAAAAGTGGAAGGGGAAGAGGAAGGAAAATGGAAAATAAGATAAAAGAAAAAAATGGGGAAGAATAAGAGGGAGATAAAGAGGAAAACAACTAAAAATGAATCATCTAAAATATAGAAATAACAATGGATCTAACCCTTCACCAACTTTATAGTTTTTCTTTATTCTGTTCTAAGACACATCGTCGGCCAATCTATATTTCACTCTATTAAGTCTTGTTTAAATACATTTTCCAATGTAAGTTTCGATCTACCTCTATCTCTCTTTGTGTCGAGCTCTTGGTATCAAACTTTTGTTCTTATATGGCATCCAATGACCGTCTTATTACGTGCTCAAATCACCTCAATCTATGTTCACTCATCTTTTCACTCATCGGTACTATTATTACCTTTTATTAAATATCTTCATTTCTTATCTTATTCATCTTCGTATAAGCACACATCCATCTTAACATCTTCATTTTTGTTACTCCTATTTTATACTCATGTTGCCTATGTGTTGGCCATCATTCAACTACATATAACGTTGCAGGTCTTATAGTTGTTTTATAGAACTTTCCTTTTAGCTTAAGGGAAATTTTGTGGTCACACAACAATGAAGATGCACTCCATCATTTCATCCACCTTACTCTGATTCTATGATTTACATCCTTATCAATCTTTTCATCTTTTTGCTAAATTGATCCCAGGTATCTAAAAGCATCTTTGTTGGGTACCTCTTGACCAAGTAGATGCGGGGTCTTGATCACTGTCTCTTACCAGTGAAAACTCACATTTTATATACTCAGTTTTGCTCCAACTTAACATGAATCCTTTAGACTCCAAAGTGTTTCTCCACAATTCAAGTTTCTTATTAACACCATCTTTGGTCTCATCAGTAAGTGCAATATCATCTGCAAAAATCTTACACCACAACACTTCCTCTTGAATATCTTTTGTTAGTTCATTCATTATTAAGGCAAAGAGATAAGGACTAAGAGCCGAACCTTGGTGTACATCTTCCATGATAGGAAAATAACTTCATGTTCCATTACAAGCTTTCACACATGTGGTAGCCTCATCATATATATCCTTGATTGCATTTACATACTTTAATGACACTTTTTTCTTCTCAAGAACCCATCATAAATAATTTCTTGGGACCTTATCGTATACTTTCACAAGATCTATGAACATCATATGTAAGTCTTTCTTCTTTTCTCGATACCTTTCCATTAATTATCACATCAAGAACATGACTTTCATGATACATCTTCCTGACATAAATCGAAATTGATTTACAAAAATCTTGGTCTCTCTCCTCAAGCGATGTTCAATAACTCTCTCTCACAACTTCATAATATAACTCATAAGCTTAATGCCTTTATAGTTAGAACAATTCTGGATATCTTCCTTATTTTTGTAAATAGGCACAAGTATATTTCTCATCCAAGCATCAAACATCTTATTTGTTTGAACAATCTTATTGAAAAGATTGATCAGTCATTTTATTGTCATATCCCTTATGCATCTCCACACTTCAATAGGGATGTCATTGGGTCTCAAAACTTTGTTATTTTTCATCCTCTTTAAAGTCTCTTTAACTTCATGTGTATTAATTATGCGCACAAATCTTCTATTCAGATCATCATAAGCGTCCTCCAAGTCCAAGTCCACATCACTTTTATCGTTTTTCCCATTGAAAAGTTTGTTAAAATAATTCATCTATCTTTCATTTACATCTTCATCTCTTACCAAAAGTTTTTTATTTTCATTCTTGATGCATCTAATTTAGGTGAGATCTTTACTCTTCTTATCCCTCATTTTTGTAAGTTTGTATATACTTTTTTCACTATCATTGCACTTAAGATTTTTAAACAAATTAGTGAAAACCTTACCTCTAGTGTCCCGCACTGCTTTCTTTACATTTTTTCTCACTAATCTAAACTTTTGCAAGTTCTCATCATTGGGACCACTAAATTGCATTGTATCTAATCACAATTGACGTGTATGATAAAATTGTTTTCATAAAAAAAAAACTTAAAATTCATAATTATCATGATTTTAATTGGTTAATAATATAAAATTGTTTATACTTATTAATGCATAAATATTAAACTTGAAATTTTCATCACCAAATCAATTTTAACTTGTTGTTATTGTTTTTCTGTTGTTGATTTGGTAGTGAGGTGATTAGTTAGATTTTTTTAAAACAACAAAAGGATATATATACATATCACTACTTTATGGACCAGTTAAGTGACATATAAGAAATATTAAGACAATAGATTACAAAATAATTTTGAAATTCGTAGATAATAACATGATGGAAGAAATTAGAATAAAAAATGACTTGATAATAAACATTTATCATAATCTTTTTTTAAAAGAAAACTTACTTAAATAGTCTTGAAGAATGATGAGAAAACAAAGAGCAAAAACAATAATGATTTGAAGATAATTTTGAACTTAAAACAATTCATACCTCATTCATTCATGATACACATATTTATAATACAAAAGAGATATTCAAGATAGTTTCAGATTAAAAAAAACTTTACTTCGAAAAATGAAATTTATTTTAATAATGTCTACTTTAAAGGAATTAGTTTCATGTTTCACACCAAATGCTAAGCATAGTGATTCCTTTATTTTGAATATTAATTTGTTCACTCAATGATAATTTATACAATTTTAGTTTACTATTTCTAATTAAGGATAAATTTAATATTATAATGAGAAGTATAAATCAAGATTAAAAATTATATTTTAAAAAGCTTACAATATGTATTTATCTTTCTATTGACTCTTTAATTAAATAAAATTTAATGGATATCATTTAATTAGGTCAAATCTTTGTCACTTTCTCTCTACTTTCCAATATGGTCCACACAAGTTTGGAATGGTATCCTTCTGACTTCTACTTCAATTTTCGTTTCTGTACTGTTTATAGTTATGTGGAACTGAGGAAAATGAAGGGGTCACATGGAAAACGATCTACATATCCCTTTTATTGAAAGGTCAATTAATACAAACATAATATATATATATATATATATATATATATATATATAGACATAAATATTTGCAATCATGCAAAGAACTTAATGATATTTGAACCTCTAATTAATAATGTACAACTATTATTTGAAACAAAAACAATTATAGATCTGTTATTTTTGCATAAAAAAAATAATACTATTGTGTCACTTTAATACATTCTAATTGAGTCAGATGTTACATTACACTAACAAAACAACTAAAAACAATTGGCCGACAAAAAAAATGTTGCTTAGCATAACAAATATTACTAGGTAGCTAGCGTTTGATATTAAGGTTATGTTTAAGAAGGGGTTTGTGAAATGATAATATTTTTACTATGTAATATTATTCAAATTTACAAGATTTTGGAAATAAAATCGATGCTGGAACTGTACTTAAATAAGTTATTAATTGAAGAAAGTATTTTATTTAAAATTCATACTATTCCAATTATAATTTGATAGATATATGTCTTTTCAGAAAGGAAGTATGTGTGTGTACACTAATGCCATGCGCGATAATTATAGGTTTTAATAACAAGTTATATGAATGAAAAGATTTTATAATAATAGCTATTAATTGTAAGAGTTTTTTTTTGTGAAAATTAATAGTAAGAGTAGTAGTTGTTATTATCATATAATTAATGAAGTGTGCTTAAGAGTATAATAATAATAATAAAAATAGTTATTATTATTGTTGTAAATATTTTTACATGTAATTTTATTTTCAGTTAAAATGATTTTTAATATTATTAAGAACTTCATAAATATAGTTATGATTAAAATAGTGTTTATCCCATTTATTTTAGTTCTCTCTCTCACTCAGAAGTTGGGCAAATAAAATTTCAAACCAAATAAAAACAAAAAAAGTTCTTAATTTATTTTAATTTCTACTTTTTTCTTTCATTATTTTAAATATCAAGACCTAATAATACATTATTTAAGAAATCTTACCTTAAAAAATAACTTTTGAACTTAAAAATCGTTGAATAACTTCAAAGTCTTAACTTTAAAATTACTTTTAAATTCTAATAAGGTTTGGTATCATCTTAACTAAAAATTCGTCCCAAATATATTGAACTTGGATATAGTTCACCTTAATTTCTTTGAAAACCTTTCTTTGGCACATGTGATTATAACTTATAAGTACTAAACATCCATCTTAATTTTTAAATTCATATCCTCTTGCAAATAGCACACGAAGAGTGACAACTCATGATTTGACTTGCAGAGTATTTTTTTTCTCTCTAAGTTTGATGGGTACTATTTATTGAGTCCAGCTTGGCCATGAACTGCTTTGAGCTTAGGGTATAACAACAAGGCAAGAGGATCAGTGGCCACTTGCCATTAATGAGCGTTTACGACTCCTCACTGCTTAAGCTATTGTACTTCACTAAATTATTTTTTAATATTATTATTCTATTCCTTATTCATTTTTAAATGTATCATCAAAATTTTCAAGCACGTATTTTATATATAAAAGTTCATATTAAACCTTTTATAGAGAGAAAAGATGTCATAATCAAACGACGAAGATACAGATAACACATTCCATCAAACTCACCTTTTCAGTCACGGCATATATATGTTCTATAACCTGATTAACCCATTAAATTTGAAGGCCAGGAACGTGACTTTAATTAAGATATTATACGTTACCAAAAGAATATTATGTTAGTTTTACTCAATTTACTCTATACAAAATTAAATCTAAAAAAATGGAAGCAGAACCAAGTTACGAAAGGATAGATATGGCTTATTCTACACACCTGTACCTTTTTAATTTTTTATCTACCAAACTATTCATGCTTCAAAATTATAAAATTATATACATAAGTATTTTTTAACACTGTAGCAAGTGTTAATTTGGGAATGAATGACTCCATTCACACCAAATTTTTTAAATTTCTTTATGCACCCCTTGGAAATTCGGTAATGCTAAAATCGATTTATGAATGGATTTTCTTAATTTAGTTCTTTTTCGTTTATTAATTCTTTCTTTTTATATTTTGTTTAAATTTCTTAATTTAGCAGGTGTTAGTTCTTTTTATATTAACGACTTCACTGACATGAAAACTATGGGCATAAAACATTATTTGAACCAAAATGTCTGATATACATAATCATATAGGTGTTAAAAGTTGTCCTTATAGAATGAAATTTAAAGTAAAAGTGATTTTTTTCTTGTTTTTGGACCTTTTTTATGCGTTTTTAAGCTGATTGGAGTCTTGAAAGTTGTATTATTGGCTTTATCAAAATGAAAACTACCGGATGAAAACATTATTTCAACCAAAATACTTGATACTCATAAACATATTGGTGCCAAAAGTTGTTCTTATGGAATGAAATTTTGAAGTAAAAGTGATTTTTTATTATTTATGAACACTTTTTTATGCATTTTTAGGCTGATTGGAGTCCTTAAAGTTGTATTATCAACTTCATCGACATGAAAACTATATGAATGAAACATTATTTTAACCAAAATAACTGATATACATTACCATAACCACATAGGTGCCAAAAGTTGCCCTCGTGAGATGAAATTTTTAATTAAAGATTTTTTTTTGTCTGGATATGGTTCAAATAGTTGCAACTTAAATGACCAAACTACCTTTGTACAAAAAAGTCATGGTTGATGATTAAAGCTCTATGTAAAAGGAATTCAATGACCTTGAGTCATTGTATTCTGCCCAAGTGCAAAAAAAAAAAAAAGCTGACGATTAAATTGTCTATTAAAGTTGTTGTATGGAGGTCGAAAATAATGGTAGAAATCCAATGACCTTGAGGCAAAGTTGTGTCAATTTCACACTATCCAAAGTTGTTTCATAATTAACTGGTATATGCTAGTGTTATTCAACTATATCTATTAAATAATGTCTATTGGTGTATCCACATATATCAACAAAACACCATCTAAGTTTTTTCATTATCCAATCCCAAAATAATGTCTACTAGAAAGCAAACTGTTCATGCTATTATCCATTATGATGGGGAAATGGGTGATTTTGCCGAAGGAGTGGAGTTCGACTCTAGAAAACATGAAATATTACATGTAACACAAGACATCACATTAGAAACATTGCGTAGAGACATACACCAAGGAATAAAACTCAAACAAACCCAACAAATTAAGGATGTGGTTTATAGATACCCTTTGACAGCAGTTCAAGGATTACTAAGGTACACGTCCATAAATCTTGAGGAAGACAGAGACATAGCTAGTATGTTCAAGGTATTCAACCAAAACCTATGTCATTATGGGTTTGAGTTGTTTGTCACATACGTTAATGCTGATACACTCATCCAAATTATCAACCATACCAGCCAACATATTTTAAAACATCCCAACAACCAATTACGAATAGTACCAACCAACATTTGATCTCAACCACACCCAAACTCAAGAGTATGAATGGGACACCAACCTTGCATCATACACGCAATTGTTGACTGACCCAAGATATACCTAGCTAACTCAATCACCAATCTATTCCTTACGCTTTAAGGAGTACGCAACATGCGTCATGGAGTTCCCTAATTGTAGATCCTATGCCCACATCGTAAAAATCTCAACTTCAGTACGTAGAGGATGATGCACCTGTTGAGGAAATTGGTCCATTTAGTGAAGATGAGGAAGAAATAAATTTGAATGACGATGAAGATGACACGGACGAGGATGACAACCAAAACCTAAATATCGACCCACCATCAAGTATTGATCTTGCCTATAGTACGTTGGCACACATGCATGACATAGGCAACAACGGACCTTGAGAAGATAATGAGTTTGGTCACTTGATGGACCGTCCAGAAGAACTCGTCTATGAATCAGGAATGCTCTTTCAAGGAATGTGATTTCCCAACAAAGCTAATGTCAAATATGTAGTAAATATTTATTGTAAAAGAACAACATATCTTACAAGGTCACAAATTCAGGGACTAACTAATGGATTTTGAAATGTATAGACAAAACATGTGAATATAGGTAAATAATTTTAAACTACATTTAGTAAATGTACGAATTAACTTATGCGTAATTTTAATATTTTAAAATACTAATATGTTATTTCTTCCAACAGGTTAAGAGCATTAGCAAAGGTATGTACTCAATATCAATGGGAGATAAAAATACTAAAAGAACTCCACAGTTATGTATTGACAATGATATCACAAGATCACATAAAGCTTTGGTACGATGTGACCAGTACAAGCATCATAGCAATTGTAAAGGAAGATGCAACTGTGTCGGTACCAACCTTCATAGCCCATATCAAACAATTGTACAACTACACCACCACCTACACAAAGGTTTGACTAGCAAAACAAAGGGCGATCGAGCAAGCGTATGGCAACTGGGAGAAATCCTTCAAGGATTTACTCAAATTGCTCTTAGCACTTCAAACATTTGTGCCTGGAACATTTGTTGAGCAAGATTTGAAGCCAGTGTATAACAAACAATGACAGCTACTTCCTTGTTGTGCAACGTACCATCCTTTTTTGGACATTTAAGGAACTTGTTGATGGGTTTGCATACTGCAAACCAATAGTTTAGGTTGATGATATTTTTCTTTACAGGAAGTACAAAGAAATATTGTTAGTGACAGTCGCACAAGATGGAGTCAACCATATCCTTCTGATTGCCTTGCCCTTGTTGAGGGTGAAACTATGAAAGTTTGGTATTTTTTCCTCCAAAATCTAGAAAGGCATTTGGCAAAGCAACACAAATTGTGTCTAATGTTAGACAGACACGTTTCAATAACATGTGCTTACTAGCAACATGGTATTAGGTGGACACCAGATAACTCGATGCATGTGTATTGCATTAGACACATTGCACAAAGCTTCATGAGACATTTCAACAAGTCAAGTCTAAGGAAAGATGTCATTAGCATGGGTAAGTTCCACAACCAAAGAATTATTATTTTTCACTAAACTTTACATTATATGGACAAACATTGTTAATGTATTTTTGTTGATCATATGTCTCGGTACGCCATGAACGAGCACAAATTTACATATTAATTCAACAATATAATGAAAGAAAATAAGTAAGCGACAAACTAGCTAGAGAAGATCCCAAAAGAAAAATACACTACTGCTTGGGATAATGAGCAATGATAGGGTCACATACAACAAATATTGTCGAGACCATGTATTTAGTGCTGAAAAAACAATGACTCTCCCGATCTTTGTGTTGGTCAATTGTAGTTACGAAAGATGCAACAAATACTTTGTCAAAAAGGGCATGGAAGCCATAGCAATGATGGTGTCAGGTAAAGAATTGGTAGAAAATGTTGACAAGATCATTGAGGCGAAAAAAAAGAGGCTAACTTCATACATGTAATTGAATTCAATCAACAAAGTACTTTTTTTAGTGGAAGAATTCCTAAATCCAAGGCAATGACATCTCCCAGAAAAATTTGTTGTAAACATTATTGAACAACAGTGTGATTGTGGTAAATTACAAAAATTAAAGATGTCATGTTCACATGTAATTACTACATATAGGTACATCCACATTGAATACAAACAGTTAATCGATGACATTTACCAGCTCAATTGTGTCCAATGTTTATAACTGATCATTTGGCCAAATAAATCAGGCATCATATTGGCCAAAAAATGAAGGGTCAACTATGCATCATTATCAAGAAATGCAGAGAAAAAAAAAGAATTGTCCATGATTAACCCATATACACAGCGAAATGGACCAAATAGAAAGGGAAAAACTAAAGCATTGTTTATTGTGCAAAACCGATGATCATTCCAAGAACAAATGTTCAAATAATCAGGGAAGCACAAGTCAAAATTGCTAACATACCAATTAAATTGTTGAAATTTCTGACAACTTATATTTTTGTTTTGTGACTACGGATTATCACAAATGCTAATTGTTAATTCTTTCAACATTTGTCTCTACTCATAATATTATTTGGTTGTTGCAATAAACTAATATTTAAAAAATATTAATAATTATAAAAAATTATTCTATCAATTAGTTACGTGTTAATATTTAACAATTATAATAATTTTTTATATTGTTAAAATATGATATTTAAATATAGTAATAATTATTTTTTTTGTATTACAAAATTTAAACAAAATATACAAAGAAAGAATTAATAAATTAAGAAAATTCGTTCATAAATCGATTTTAGCAGTACCGAATTTTCAAGGGGTACAAAAAGAAGTTTAAAAAATTAGGTGTGATTCGGATACCCATTCCCGAATTTACACTTGTTACAGTGTTAGAGGATACTTATGTATATAATTTTGGGGGAGGGTTAGTTTGGTAGATAAAAAAATTGAAAGGCATAGATGTGTCAAAAATGGGAAAGATATCTTTTGGTTCAAGACATGCTTTATTTATGTCACTGTGCCAAGAGTCTTTGTTTATATCTAACATTCTAACTTTGTTAGGAGATCAATGCATTTGCAGGGGATGCAACTTCTCAATTGATTTTTTATAAGTATATTTTTCTCTAGTTTTCAATCAAGAAAATTATATGAACTCATTCATTCTTGTTTAAATTTTTCAGCAAATGAAAACAATATTGTCCAAAAGGAAGGCCACGTATACTATATATCCTATACGTTGCACATGAGAATAGAAAGTACCATTGTTTTTGTACACTAAAAGCACAGCAAGCACATGATAGTGAGGGGGAATCACTCACCTGTGGAGTCAACAAACGTATGCTCAGTTTACATTATCCAAATCCAAAATGATGTTTGTGAGATCTTCACAGCATTGAAATATCAGCCAGCATGGCAGCTGCCAGGGTTAACTATAATCACAACTGAGGAAGGGTAGACCTAAATGATTCATATTTTTTATAGTACCATACACTTACACACAAAAGGTCAAAAACCACTCAAGGGTAAAAATGACATTTAAAATTGATTGATACAAGAAATGTTTTTGCCTATCATTTCTATAGAACATTTTTTGTGTATTCTTTAATTTTGAGAATATTTTTAAGACGTGCTTATAAAAATTATGAAAAATAAGTAAACAAACGTAAAATAATTAAATATAACCTTAAATACAATGATGACATATTTGATGTTTAAATTATAAAAAAATATTGATTTACTCATCTCTTTTCATTAAAAAATTATTACATAACCTTGAATCACTTCATATTCATGTCTTAACTTATATTCACGCAGTAGATAATTAACATTTTGAATTTATAAGATTTAATGATTATTTATCGTTGGTCAAGACTACAATATATGTAATAATTTCTTTTTATCTCTCTTATATCACAAAGACCCAATGTGTGTAGTTAAAGATTTGCATCATTATTTACATACAAAATTTATAAAATTTCGTGAATCTTATTTGTGTGTATGACGTTTCTAAGCTGTTTCTGCTTGTGCACATATTTTCCGTCTAATATTTGCTTGACATTTGCGGCAAAAAGAACAAAAGGAAGAGAAAGAGAGGGGGGGACACACGAGGAACGTCCGATACACAAATAACAGCCACGAAATTTTATAAATTTTGTATGTAAATAAT
>CM023952.1:13473670-13542005 GCA_013407115.1 Glycine latifolia | reverse complement strand
TCTTGGTGGCCAAAGAGTTGCCATTATTTTTTTAATCACAGTGATCATGATTCCAAGAATTTTAAAAAGCAAGGATTTGCATCCAACCCCACAAGCTGCCACAGCTAAAATTAAAAGAATCAACCCATTCAAAGTTTCACTACATTATCAAAGTAAAAAAATAAACACTAAAAAACAACAATAAACGAGGTAACCTAGCAAGTTGTTCTGTTCTCACATTCCATGTGGACTCATTGTGGAACACTTTTCTCTCTCTTGCAGACACGCTCACATTCCCCGTTATATAAGACCTTGATTTGGGGACAAGTTTCTCCTCACTCCTAGTCCTCTTTTTTCTCCTTTGAAAAAATCACGGAGGGATCGAAGCCCGAGAAAATGGGTTTGTCATTAGTACATGCTCTGTTCTTAACTCTGTTTCTACTCTGCCTCCAATCAGAAGCAGAGGATTTTGGTGCAACCAGGAAGCTCACAGGAACATGCAATTTGTTCAGTGGAAAATGGGTCTATGATGCTTCATACCCTCTCTATGACCCTTCTACTTGCCCCTTCATAGATCCACAGTTTAATTGCCAAAAGCATGGTCGCTCAGATAAACTGTACCAAAAATATAGGTGGATGCCAGTTTCTTGTCACTTGCCAAGGTACTTCTACTTCTCTTATTAACCATTGCACAAAAAATTTTAGATACATTTTTTTAAGTGTTGCTTATGTTATTCTTCAATCAAAATTAGAGTTTCATGTCACTAAGTCACATGATTAAAATATTATATAAATTATTAACATAAAACTACGACTCTGATTGAAGTACAACACACAGAGCATATAAAAAACTGTATCCAAGTTTTTTTCCTCAATTATTATAGTCTCTTATGTGCATTTTTGTTTTGTCATGTTATGGTCTTAGGCTAAGTGGGGTTGTGAGACTTTTGTGCAGGTTCAATGGATTGAACTTTTTGCAGAGATATAGAGGGAAGAAGATTATGTTTGTCGGTGACTCCTTGAGCTTGAACCAGTTCAATTCATTGGCATGTATGCTTCATGCTTGGGTGCCTAAATCTAGGAGCACTTTCAGCCAGAGGGATGCTCTCTCCAAAGTAGAATTTGAGGTTGGTTCTATTCATTCTTGTGCTTTAATTTACATACTTATTGCTTAGTGTTTTGATTTTTGAAACACTTCATTCTTTGGTGTTATTGTTTGTCCATTCATGTTCTGTCACTTTCCTTTTCTTGCTTTCAAGTTTTTGACTGAAAGTTGAAAACTTCTTTCAGTCATTTCCATGTTTGAACTCAAATTCAGCTACCCTTTAATCTGATCTAAATTTGGGTATTTGATGCTCAGAACTTGGCGTGGTGCATGTGCATAGTTTTGTGGTTACTGTGTGGCAGTGTGCACACTGAAGTAAGAGCAATAAAGGTTGGATGTGATTGGTTGGAGCTGTTGCTTTTTGCTGGGGACATACCTGAATGTTAATTTAAGAGAATAAATATTTGTGTCTTATTAATTATTAATATACTTTACTCAAAACAGTTCTCTTACTTTTTCTACCTAATTCAAACATTTCTGCACAAAAAAGAACAAGAAAGTGAAAAACCATAATATTTATTTATTTCAGCAATTTTGTATTAATTATTAGACAAGCGTGGAGTTTCATTTGCCACATATTCATTTGATTTTGGTAGAAAAGGAGAAACTTTTTTTCTTGCTTCATATTCAAAACTACCAACTTTTTTTTTTTCATAGAAAACCTCAATTTTTTGTTACATCCATAAAGACTATGAAAACCCAGTTGCTTTTAATAGAAACTTTATCAAACAAATGTTTCAATTAGAAATGATTTTTGTTTGGAGATCTGACTTTCCCTTCAATTCAGTGTGTTAATTCATTTAATTGACATCAATCAAAATTTTGAACAGTGGCTTAGCTTTCATCATTGGCTGTAACTGAATTATAAATAAGACAACGACTAACACCATTTTTCAACAAAACCGTTTGTCTTTCCATGATTGCTTTCTGCAAATGAAATGAATGATAATTTGATATTTGCCACTTTTTTTAGCCTCTCCTTCCACCAGAAAATCTTATTACATGCTTCATTATGCTTGTTTATGGTATAAGCTTCCATAATGCTATTTATATTTATATAATATTACAACAGATATATAATTATTCATAATTGCGTGAGGGTTAATTTGGTTCGAAAGAAAATTTTAAAAAATAATAGTTGAATCAGAAATTTTAAAATCTACGTGTACAACTGCGAAAACCAGAATTCCAAGAAAACATTTTATATTAATTTTAATTATAAACATATCATATTATTTTCACTTTATATTTTGTTGTCACTTTGAAAATAATAAAATGTTTTAAAATCAGAAAATAAAAAGTAAAAATATTTTTAATCATTAATAAAATAATAAAATATTTTTTCAAATTAGACTGACCGTATTCTTTGGATTTCTGGGTAACCTTCTAAAATAGCTATATAATTAATAATTTAACTTCCTATGACTTAGAGAATGGACCACTTGTGGTTGCTGACAGTTCTCTGCTTCTGCATTTACTCCACAAATCTAGTGAACTACAGAGTGTTAAAATTGGACCACTTCTTGGTGATTAGAAAGAGTCATGCTTTGCCTTTTATATTATCTTCATTTTTTTAAACAGAGGATTAGTATTCTCACTAACGGTAAAAAGTGAGATGATAATATTTGATTATAAATTCTAAGGCTATTCTTATTCTCTTCATATCTCACAAAAATAGAAATCTTGTATGATTATTGCCCTATCTTTTAATCATTTTTGAAGGGTGCTAACATATGCTGGCACTACTATTGTCCTATCTTATCTTGTATTATTAGTGCTAATAGATCAACTTATTCTAATAGTGATATTGAAAGAGTTATCTTTCATCTTAATTATTGATTTTTTAAATCTAATGATTAAGATTAATTACTCATTAAGATTTAAAAAAAAAGAACGGTGAAAATCAGAAATGAATATCACATGTTAAATAAAATTCACATCAATTTCAATCAATAAAAATGTGTAAAAAAAATATTATTAACATTTCTCATAGTTTTGTTAAGAAGACTGAGACATGACATGAGTGGAAAAGAATTTTGGTAGAAGGGATTGCTTGAGAACTGACCTTAAATATAAAATTTATCAATAAAAAAAAGTGTCACAATGCAAATTCTGTGTATTTTTTTCAGGACTATGGGCTTGAGTTATATTTGTACCGCACAGCATATTTAGTGGACCTTGACCGTGAGAAAGTTGGAAGAGTTTTGAAGCTTGACTCTATCAAGAACGGTGACTCTTGGATGGGGATGGACGTGTTGGTCTTCAACACGTGGCACTGGTGGACCCACACCGGAAATTCTCAACCGTAGGATCATTGTTTCAAATTTTCAACGTAGTTTCCAATTCCAATGGTTAATTTGATGATGCTAATTTTTTTGGTCCTGTGAAAAATTCATGACAGGTGGGACTATGTTCAGGTGAATAATAAGTTGTTCAAAGACATGAACCGTTTTCTTGCGTACTATAGAGGGCTAACAACTTGGGCTAAGTGGGTTCAGAGAAATGTCAATCCAACAAAAACCAAGGTCTTCTTCTTAGGAATTTCTCCTGTGCATTACCAGTAAGTTGTTAATTTCTCCTTCATTCTAAATGCTAATTCATCCATTTAAGTATAAAGGGATATTTAGAAGAGTTTTTTTATAAAATTTATTTGAATTTATAAACTTGACTTATATATAAGTTTTTTTTTAGTTTATTTCAATAAGATTATAAAGAAACTTATTAATATAAACTCTTTTTAAGTTAGTCTAATGAGACTTAGACTAATATACCCTTTGGTTTTGGTTTCTCTCGATCTTCTTTTTTATTATTTCAATTTGGTTTCTTTAGGTTTTAACAAAATTATTTTGGTTCCTTAACGTGTCTTTGTTAGATCAATTTGGTCATTTGGTCAGAGTTTTTTTTTTTTTTTTTGCACTAATACAGTGTTAATATTGGCTTATGTGACAAATGCCAATATGATGTAGCTCCTCATCTCAAAGATTGTTGTGTCTCACACTTTATGGGATTAAAGTAACACTTTTTGAACTTAAAAGGACTAAACTAAAATGATAATATTAAAAGTAAAATACGATACCAAAAGTGTATTATAGCCGAAAATTTTCACAAGTTTATGAATAAATTCTCATGTGATAAGCTCTTGTTAAATACAGCATAAAAAGAGAGCTCTTGTTAAATAAGTGTTTAATTAAGCTATTCATTGAAACATGCCCTTAAAATATATCTACGTATATTCTATGATAATGTAAATGTGCAAGTTTTTAATTAGTTATCATTGGTGGTTTATTTGTTGTGGTGATTTAGGGGGAAAGATTGGAATCAACCAACAAAGTCATGTATGGGTGAGACACAACCATTCTTTGGACTGAAGTACCCTGCAGGGACACCAATGGCTTGGAGGGTGGTGAGCAAGGTGTTGAACAAGATAACTAAGCCAGTGTATTTCTTGGATGTGACCACACTCTCACAGTACAGAAAAGATGCACACCCTGAAGGGTATAGTGGTGTTATGGCAGTAGATTGCAGCCACTGGTGTCTTCCAGGGCTTCCTGACACTTGGAATGAGCTTTTGAGTGCAGTTCTTTCTGGTTGAAAACAATCAGAGATGACAACTTTGTTTATTAGGTCCAACTTGTTAGAGGAAAACCAATTGTTTTCAACAGTAGGAAATATTTAATTTGGCATTTTGGTTCTTGTAATTGTTGGAGAATAATAGGGCTTGATGCTCCTAATTGTAAATGTGGAATATTAATTTGGCAGAAATTTGCCTTCAATTGTACCAAATACCATTTTGAATTTTGAAAACATTAATGTGAAAAGATGTCGTGGCTCATTGTAAAGTAGTTTATGAATTACCCTTTTCTAAAGCATTTAAGTAATATTGCAGTAGCAGAATATGATGCAGTGATGTTGATTGTGGAGTTGCAAATTTGAGCTATTATAATTTTTATGTCCCACCTCTCAATATGACCTATTTTAGTATTTTATAGGCTGACATGTCGTTGGCCTCTAATGTCAAATAAAGTGGCATGCAATTCCATGTGGGTAACAATATTGTTGGGCTTTGTAATTGGTGATGATTGAGGAATCAAATCTTCACCATTATTTGGATTTTAAACAATTGATGCCCAAATAATCAACTTAGGAAAAGTCTAATGGCACAGCCAGATGCAATTTCTGCATGCCAAAATATTTTAATTTACAAAAATTTCTTACATCTTTATGAGGACAATATTATGTATTTTCCAAAATTTATTATATGGTTCCGAATTATCATTAGTCTATCATTCTAATCAATTTTCATGTCATAAATATACAGATATTAACTAAGACTATATTCAGTAAAAAAAAAACTAAGACTATATTAGTTTTGGTAAAAGAAAAAAAAAACAAAAGCTAAGACTTTATTATATATGATGTCAACCAGTATTAGGTTTTTATGATATATAACTTGGTGTCTATATATCACTGCTCGTTACCTTAAGACCATGTAATAACTTCTCCTTTAATCCAACCGGCCTTTAGCTTACACCTCAAAATTTTCTGATTAATTTGGTTTCCTGAACTCTTATTTAAGAATTCTGTTAAAAGAATTAATTGCATCATTTAACTTTCTTTTAATGAGAAACAAACAAAAAAACGCTTTTTATTATGTCTCATGCCAACTCAGTTATAATATTTATTGAAACTATTGTCAAAATAAAAGACAATGTGAATTATGAAGAGAAGCTCATTAAATTATATAAATTCAACAATATGAACTGTTTGTCCTAAAAGAAACATGGGAGGAGATATTTTAAAGAGTACTACTGATCTAGAATATTGATCACTTCATAAATAAATAAAGTTAGAGATACTGATTTTAGAATATTCTTGTCTATATATTTTGTATAAAAAAATAATATCAGGATCTGTAAATATACAGAGAGCAAAAAAATAGATGAACTAATATGAGGCATTCCCCTAAGCTGCAACGTGTCTCAAACCTAAAGCATCACAACAAACCTTGGATAATAATAGCACACGACTCGTGTGCATGCTAAGCCAACACTGTCACACGTTGTAATGGCCACAAGGCAATGTACCACTTGTCTCTTCCCCATGCAAACCTCATCCAACACCACCCCTTCAAACCGACACACCCTTCTTTTAAACACCACACTCAACACAACAACACAAACCAAAACCGCACAAAACAAAACAAAACAGTGTCTTTGATTACTAGAGAGAGAACAATTAACACAATGGCTTCTGAGCAAATGCATCGCAGAGAGAACAACAATAGGGTGATAGAGAGAGAGGTTCACGCTGAGACTCACAGAAAGGAGTCCCTTGCTGATAAGGGGAGGGTAGTGATAGAGAGTGAGAAGAAGGAGAAAGAGAGAGAGTTGGCTTCTGATAGAGCCAGCTCTGGGAATATAGTTAAGGACAAAGAGGTTGAAGAAAGAAGAAGTGGGAGAGAAAGTGGTGGTGGTGTTCAGCATGTGAGGAAGTTTGAAACAAAAGGTGAAGAGAAGAAGGGTTTAGGGGAAGAGGCTGAACTCGAGGGAATAACAAGAGTAGTGGTGGGAAGAGAGTGCAACAAAGAGGAGAAACAAAGAAGCATGCCAAGAGGGAATGTAGAGGCAGAAAAAGCAAGATCAATGGAGAGAACTAGAGAGGAAGCTAAAGGAAGAGAACAAGCTGAACCCAAAGGCCAAATCAAGAAGGTAAAATAAAAAAACATAAGCTTCTAATATTCTTTGTATGCCAACTGAGCCTCTCTATAAGTTAGTATTATAAAGTTAAAGAAAAATTATTATATTGTCTGACGTCATCACGTATTTATAAATTGTTTGACATAGGCTAATCTTTCTTTTTACTAAATTAAAAAATTCAGTTATGTCTTATTTGGAAATTGTCCATGATCATGCACACGTGTGATCCTAAACATATAATAATCTCTCTAAAGGGATCTTTATATCAAGTTTTTAATAAAACAAAATTTTTGTTTTTTTATTTAAAAATTTATCAGAAATAAACATAAAAAATTTTAATTTTATCAAAGATTCAAATATTTATTAAGAATCATAATTCCTAAAATAGACAATTTAATTTAATGTATTTTATCTGTTGTGTTATGGGTGCTGTCCGTTGGGTTATGGGTGCGTATTTTATCATATAGACAATTTAATTTAATGTATTTTATCTGTCCGTTATGTTATGGGTGTAATGCGAACTATTTAATATATTTTATTGTCCGTTGGGTTATGGGTGCGTATTTTATCAGAGATTTTGATTGTATCAAATCTATACTCCTGTATGATTCTTGTTGAAGCATATACTCCTTGGACAGGATGCAGGCGAACGATTTCAAAGCATATTTATTTTAATTCATGGTCTATGCAGGCGAACGATTTCAAAGCATATTTATTTTAATTCATGGTCTCTAATATTCTTTGTATGCATAGTAAGTCTCTATCACTTAGTATTCTAAAGTGAATGAAAACACTTAGTCTTAAGTATTCATGATTTGACATCAGCTAATCTTAACATAATAAATAGTTAAATTTTATTTGATCTTTTTACTAAATTTAGAAATTCAGTTGTCTTATTTGGAAATTGACATGATCATTAATACGTGTGACACCCTAAATATACATTAATCTCTCTCTAAAGGGATCTTACTTTTTGAAAATAAAAGATGAGTTTTTGTAATATTAACCCTTCACCCTTCATTTTTTAATGGAGCATGTTAAAAATAATATGAAGTTGTGATAGAAGGTTACTTCACCTATAATTTTAACCCTTTTGTCATTGTTGGTTTATGCTATAGGTTGGTGATGAGGAACAAGGAAGAACAAGAGAAGAAACAGGAGAAGAAAACGAACAATCCAGCGTAGAAGAGATTTCTAAGCACAGAACTGAAGCTCAACAAAAAGCAATGAGTGCAATTGAAGGTGCTAAGGAGAGATACGAGAGAGCAAAACAAGCAGCAAGTAAAGCTTCCAAAGAGAGAAACATGCAGGCAAATGAGGGGGCTGAAGAAGGAAGAAGAGAAGCAGAAAGTGGCGGGGGTGTTCATCATGTGGCGAAGTTTGAAGAGAAAAAGGATTCAGTGGGGAACTCGAGGGAAGAACAAGAGAGGTAGTGGGAAGAGAGTGGAACAAAGAGGAGAAACAAAGAAGTTGTCCAAGAGGGAAAGTAGAGGCAGAGAAAGCAAGACCAATGGAAGAAACAAAAATGAAAGCTAAAGGAAGAGAAAAAGCTGAAACCAAAAAGGTAAAAATTGTTTATATGCTAACTGAAAATCTATGACTTGGTATTCTTGACCCTTCATTTTTAAAGGTAATACTTTAAAAATAGTTTAAAGTTCTAATACAAGGTTTCTTCATTTTTAAAGGTAATATGTTAAAAATAGTATAAAGTTGTAATAGAAGGTGTCTTCAATAATCATAACCTTTTGTGATTGTTGGTGTATGCTAGGGTGGTGGTGAGGAACAAGGAAGAACAAGGGAAGAAACAGGCGAAGAAAATAAACAATCCAGCCTGGAAGAGATATTTAAGTGCAGAGCTGAAGCTCAACAGAAAGTTAAGGAGAGAAACGAGAGAGAAAAACAAATAGCAAATGATGAAGGTGCCAAAGAGAGACACATGCAGGCAAATGAAGGGGCTGAAGAAGGTAGAAGAGAAAGAGAAAGTTGTGGGGGTGTTTATCATGTGGCTAAGTTTGAAACGAAAGGTGTAGAGAACAATTTAGTGGGAAGAGAGTGGAACAAAGAGGGGAAACAAAGAAGTAGTCGAAGAGGGAAAGTAGAGGTAGAGAAACCGAGACCAATGGAAGAAACAAAAGTGGAAGGTAAAGGAAGAGAAAAAGCTGAAACCAAAGAGGTAAAAATTGTTTATATGATAACTGAGCCGCTATGACTTGATGGATTAAACTCAAGTCCGTCTAAAGTTGGATCTTTCTTACTTTCTTTTTAAAGAGATTTTGTATTATAAACCCATCCATGCTAAAAGGGAGCTTGTCAAAAAACAAAATTAAAGTTGTAATACAAAGTGTCTTCACCTATAATTTAAACCACCTATAATTTAAACCACCTATAATTTAAACCATTTTGTGATTGTTGTTTTATGCAAGGGTGGAGGTGAGGAACAAGGAGGAGGAAGAGAAGAAAATGAACAATCTAGTCTGGAAGATATTTCCAAGTACAGGGCTGAAGCTCAACAAAATTCATTCAATGCTATTGAAGCTGCTAAGGAAAGATACGAGAGAGCAAAAGAAGCAGCAAGTGAAGCTTCCGAAGAGAGAAACAAGCAGGCAAATAAGGAGGCAACAAAGGAAAAAGATGTCACAAGAGAAAAGGGTCAACAATGCAATGTTAAAATAGAAAATGAGACACAAGACAATGGCCAGAAGGGTTATGGTAGAGCAAAGGACACCATTGGTTCTGTGGACCACATCACTACACCACTTGCTGAAAAGGCCAAAGCTGCTGGTAGCACCACTGCTCAGTATCTTGGAGAGAAAGCAGCACAAGCCAAAGATGCTACTGTGGAAACTGGAAAGAGTGCTGCAAAAGTGGCTGCAGATTTGAGGGACAAGGCTCTGTCCACAGATTGGAGTGCTGCACAGTATTCTACTGAGATAACTGTGGAGGGAACCAAGGCTGCAACCAATGCTGTTATGGGAATAGCTGAGTATGCAGGCCAAAAGGCTACTGAACTTGCAGGTATGTCAGTAGATACTGCTAAAGGTTTAGCTGCTGCAGCTGGGGAGAATGCCAAGGAGTACACTACAAGAAAGAAGGTGGAGGCTGAGAAGGATTTGGAGGGCAAAAGGGAAGCTCAAAATGAGGTGGTTATTTCTATCAATGGCTCTTCTAGTATGTGTAGGTAGAGAAATGCTATGGTAATATTATTGAAATTTTAAGAGTTGCCAATTTAGTGTTTTGTTACTGGTATTGAGAAACTCTTTCCTTCTCTTCTTTAGCATGTCCAAAATCCTCTCAATTAATTATTAAATTAAAAAAATTATACCAAAATCCTTAAATTTATCAACTCTCAATTATGTATATATGCCTCATTTAATTATAAGACTATGGTATGTTTAATTAAGACTATGGTATGTTGTGTATAACCATGAGGATAAGGCTGGAAACTTTTTACACCCTTGGACTCCACTAGGTGTGAGTCTTGTGCTGTGGTTCGACATATTATGTGTAGTGTGTGTGTGTATTTGTGTTGTACCTCATGAATGATTGATCCAACTATTCGAATTAACTGTGGTAAAATGTTTGTGCCTCTTATCATTTATATGTCTTTAAATGAATTTCCAATTAAAATCTTGAAAATGAAAAGGGAGAGAGAAAAAAAAAAAAAAAGCAGAAAACTTACAAGGCTTGGACATAGTTCTTGATATAAAATGTAGTGAATATAGTAGTGTATCCTAGAACTTGATATGTTGTTGCTAAAATGTGTCCTCATTTTGTTGAAATTAAGTAACTTAACTGAAAATTGGCAATTGTACAGAGAAAAAAAAAAGCAGAAAACTTACAAGGCTTGGACATAGTTCTTGATATAGAATGTAGAGAATATAGTAGTGTATGCTAGAACTTGATATGTCGAAGCTAAAATGTGGCCTCAGCCTCATTTTGTAGTAGTTAACTAAAAATTGGCAATTGTACGTAGGAATCCAAGGAGTGGCCATCAGCAAAATCCACCACTGAAAGCTTTCAAAGAGGACAAGGACTACAAGAACAGCTGGAGCAAGGAGAAAAATGGGAACATGGTGCCATTGGCCAAACTGTAGGTCAAGTTCCACAAAGGACTACAAAGCCACATGAAAGCAACATTGTGGAAACTTTTGAGCGAAACCTAGGCGGGAATGGGGAAAGGGAACAGAAACCACTTGGAAGCATCATTGGAGAAAGCTTTCAAGGAGTGCAAGAAAAAGGGAGTGAGGTGATGGCAAGCATTGGTGAAACACTAGGCAGTGCTGCACAAACAATGAAAGAGCCATTGGATAAGGCCACTGAGGGAGGGAGAGAGGTTTTGGGAGCTGTAGGTGAAACTGTGGTTGAGATTGGAGAAAACATGGTGAAACCAGCACAGAAAGTGCAGCATCAAGGTGAAGGGGGGAGGGGTGCTGAATGCCATTGGTGAAACCACAGCAGAAATAGCAGAGACAACTAAGGTGATTGTTGCTGGAGAGGGAGAAAAGGAGACGATAATAACAACATATGAATATGGTTATGTAGACTAGAAACTTGATTAGTAAGTTAAGGGCTATGTCTACAGTGAGTTGTGCATTACATGGATGTTCATAACAAATTGGTTTATGGAAGGAAGTCTATCATGAAGTACATAGCTGCAAAAGTTCCACGTTTTATGGAGTTGTAAATAAATAAGAATAAGAATGTCTTGTAATTCTATATATAGTAGTAATAATGTGTAGCTGCATGATGTTTAATATAATGAGGTTGCTTTATATATGGAAATCTATCATGCAGTACATGTTCCAGGCTCTGTGGAGTTGTAAATAAATAAGAATGTCCTTTTCTGAGTATATGTTGTAATACCAATAATGTGTAGGTCTTGTACTGTTTTATTGATACATGACGACAACAGTATCTATCTGCTTGTGGAATATCAATTAGTAATAATTTTTTAATTAAGTATTTTATTATAATTTTGAATTATTAAATAATATTAGTTATAGGACGAGTCCTGACATATGTCTCGATGATTTGTTGATCATGAATTTCAAATAAAATTTGTATATGTAAAGGTAAGACTGCAGTACAATATTTCTTACACTTACACTTATTTTAACTAGGAATCTAACAATGCATATTTGTTAAGAATTATTTATTTTACTTTTTTTTTACCCAATAAGTCATTTCAATGTTACAAGAAACCAATTTCTCACTGGTATTTTTTTAAACTGATTTTTAACCTGTTAGAAAAAAAATAGTGAGAAAGATTACCCGATTTTTCAACTTTCTTTTTAAATTTTTTTGAGAGTATTTATTTAATTTTTACTAAAATCTTAGTTAAAATATTTACTCACTGACGTATACCATTAAAAGCAAAAAAATCCTGATATTTTGACAAAGCATTGGATTCAAGTAGATGACCCAGTCTACTCCCAATAAAATATACTATGATATTTGCTGGAACATTAGGCTTTTTCTCAAGTAGAAAATTCCCTCATAATCACTAAAGATTGTCTATTTAAATATTTTTATTTCCATTTTCCCATCCATTATTCCCTTGTTACTCTTCCTAGTTGCTACCTAAATGCCACCACCAGATCCCCTTTGCCACTATCACCATCCACTGTTATTCGAAAGTGTTCACGAGATTTGTAAGCTGATTGAAACTATTTTGAAAGTGGACATGTTAGGTGGAATGCAGGGAGTGTAAAAGGTAGAAAAATCAGTTGAAGTTGTCATTTGACACAAAGGTAACTAACTACGACTTGCATTTTCCCAGTAGTAAACTACACGGAATGAGATTTCACGAAGGAATTACATATTATCTTCGTATGGTACCAAGATCTTGAATCTGCTAGCACAAAATCAAAAAAACATGCTATCAATGGAACTCAGTGCGCAGCAGTAGTTAGCAATGTACACATGCTACGGAAATCTAGCAACCTAACTATCATCACATTCTACCAAATATTATACACGAATTCGTGTCAAGAATTCCAACATGGCCACCATAAGCATTGGAATAGCAGTTCAAACAAATGGGAAGGAAAAATCCCATCCTGCATCAGTAGGATCACCGGCTTCGGAATGCTTCTTCTATTGACTGTTAAACTAAAATCCATAATCTTGGAAGCTTCAAAAAACCAAAATAGGCTGGCATCAAGACACTATCTACTCTAAAAATCTGTGATCTGCAACATGAAATAAAAACAAGTAATGGAAAAATTAGTTAGCTGTAGATCAATTCCAAAGCTTCTATGATAAATGACTTAAACAATCATAAGAAAATATAAGCTTCAGACAAGAAATGCAATGTACAGGAGCACGTGTGAATTAAATTCAAGCATACTATTAAACCTGTAGAATGCATCATAAAAGATAATGCTGAGAAATGCACTAGAGAAAACAGAAATGTTCCCAAAGATCTACTATTTCTTTTGGGGCTCAGAAGACCTGGTTATACTACATGTAACTAATATGTCCAAGGGCATTATGCTCCATGCTAATGCAATTTAACTCCTCCAAAAACAAGTATCAGAAAACCTGAGTCTAATTTAAATTGCATCAGGTCAAGAAATGCAAATTAGGTCTTTAAATAAAGCATATCATAATGAAGCTTATAGACAGTACACCAAATTGGTAACAAATAAAAAACAAAAAATAACATTTTTCAAAAATCAACTATATAAACAAGTACAGCAAGGTTGTCAAATCAAGATTCAAATCGTGAATTGCCATGCTAATTTTTGAATTGTGAATTATAATTTGTATCAAATTGTAAGATTCAGACACAATGAAAAATAACATTAAATATATTATATAAATGACATAAAATGTTCAATGTAATTATTTTAAACTAGAAATAGATAAAAACAACTTAACCATAAGCCTCAAAATGAAATTATTAGCTATATCCAAGTTAGTGGAGACTTCTATTTTAGAAGAATGAAATGACATACCAAAGAGTTTATGGATTAAATGAGTGAATGAAATAAAGTAGTGGAATAATCAAATAGGATAAGTTCACAAGTGATTGTTCAATTTTATTTTATTTTCATTTTACAGTCTAAACTTGTATGACTTTTTAATTTCTTTCACAAGTAATTGGTGAAAGAAAAAAGAAAAATTCTAGGAACCCACCCTCAAACACGCAGTGAAATTGGTTAAAATTTATAGAAAATTTATTTTGCTTTAGCATTTATTAATTTTAATTAAAAAATATATTAAAAAAAAACAAATATATTTTGCTATTAGAGAAGATCCCATGTGACAAGGCCTACAATATAACCACCAAATTTCACATCAATTTTGTTTAAACAATAAGTTCCCAAAATAAAAGAGACTATGGAAGAAAATGTCAGTCATCACATCCAAAAGAGCATGAATAGACAAATCCACAGAAACAAATAAACAGCACAAAAGCTACAAAAGTAAAGGCATGAGGAAAAAAATTGGAACTAGCAGAAACAAAATATAGTGAAGGAACCAGCTCATGAAAAATGCTAATAAAGTGGGGGGGAATATCGGTTGAAAAATTGAACAAAATTACTTACAAAGCTAGGCATATAATCTAACTGTTAGAAGGAAAATAAAAAAGTCCCTTAGCATTCCTAAAAGGCAAGGCACAGTCAACCTAAATATTTTCCCCTCAACCCACTAGGATATTTTAGAAAAACCATGAAAATAGATTACTAGATCAAAATTACAATAGTAATTAATATACAATATCATTGGTTTAACAAATTTAAAAACACCATAGAGGAAAAAAAGGGAAAATACCATCCACAACCAAGAGATGACATGAGATACTGATATGAAAGAAAAGTCTAGGCATGAAATCATTAAATCAGTACAAACTACACACAGAAATAAACAGCTATCTTACTGCCAGGCTAATATAAAACATGGTAACCGAAGTTTATCTCGATACTTTGAAGTTTATGACTTTGTACAACTGTGTAAACCGTTTCTTTTATGAGACCTAGAAGGACTATGTTTCCAAAGGGGCAATAACACCCCACTAATTGACAACAATGAAGCAGCAAGAGAGGATGATAGAACAAGAGTCATTAAGAAAAAAGTAGCCTCGTATCTTATACTGACAAAATCTAACTGATTATGAACACCAACAGAAACACCACCTACTTTTAATACAATTTAGACAGGTATTTAATTTCATAAATGCCTGGATCATATGCAACAGATCCACAATGCACGCCACCACACACTTTATAACAAACAAGCAATGATCATTGATCATTCATAAGCAACAAATTCATTACTAGTTTTTATTCAAGTTGTTTTAAAAAAAGAAAAAATCAGCTTGCAAGCTACATACATTCCTCTTCAGAATGGAAAGGGAGAAGTGCTGATAAATATCACACAGGAGCAAAGGCGACTATTCGAAAAAAAGATATAAATAAAAAACATCAGAGCTGTAACTCTACCTGACGGAGCATATTCAGGTCCCTTGCGACCCTGCATCAGATCCAGATGCTGAGGAACTGTCACTATCAGAATCTGCAACACCACATACAAATGAGAAAGACAGAATATTTGACTTCAAACGATCAGCAAAAGCATGTATATGAACCAATAGCACAGAGTGATAGATTCTAAATCATTAATCAAAGTACCACTTGAAGAAGATCCAGAATCACTGCTGGAGCTGCTTGAACTGCTTGACCTACTACCATTATCTGGTTGATTTCCCTCTTGCGCAGGTAAGGGTTGGGGAAGATTCCTTTCATCTGTACACATACAGGCAGATGCAATTTTTCATATAAAGAAATAATTGAGATAAACAATCCAAAAACACCAACCCTGATTCTTAGAAGTTCACCTGTTTGTGTTTCTTTTGGAATCTCTGCCACAGCTGGTGCCTGACTCTGCAAAAGATTAAGATAAAAAAGGTATTTAGCAATAATTGCTCCCCAAAGCATGGCAATCAGAAGTAAAAATTCTATTCTTTACCTTCTGGATGGCATTCTGCTGCAAAGCTTCTGCTCTAGCTCGAGCAAGTTCAGCCTTCCTTTTGTTTTTGCTCAAACTTTTCTTGTAGTTGGTAACAAATCTATCAAGCTCCCAGAGAGTCTCAGCATCCACACTATCAATGTCTACTTCAATCTCATCGTCATGTTGATTAACTGCTGAACTTCTCTTCTTAATGATTTGTACAATAGCATCAAGCTTCTCTGTAGGCAAACTCTGAAGGTTAGTGCTTAGTTTTTGCTTTTCCTCAAATGTCATGTCTCTTTTATGAGGATCTTTTGCCTTTGGCTTTTTTGGAGCTGGGGTTCTACTTGATGGAGTAATGCTCATGAGTCTTGGAGTCTGTGTCATTGATTCTGATCTATCCAAAATCCCTCTTATATCAAGAGATGGCGGTGTAAATGCAGAAACCCTTCTAGACAAAGGTGAGGGTGCAGGGGCAACTGCACCATGATCAACAAAGCCATATCTCATCTCCCGATTGTAATCCGACTCAATTATGGCCCATCTGTCCTCAAATATCTTTGATAACTGCTCTGCCATTACATGAACATCTTGTCCTGGAGGATTATATGTCATGGCATTACGAAAAGTAAGTCTCACATCCTCTGCAAATTCCTTTGGTGATTTGTACCAATTCTTGTTCAGCCTTGACTTCACAGTTCCCAAGTCCATTGGATGAGTGATAATAGTAAAATAATCATGCAAACCAAGAGCCTCAACATCAACAGGAGCATTAAACACCCAACCATGCTTGTGTTTCATCAATTTTTCAAGCAGTGAACTACAGCTTTTGAAAAACTTAGATCCCATCCCAAAACCATGTCCCATTTCTCCCCCAACTTGCTTCTTCCAATTCAATTTTGACTTTTTGTTACTCTCTGGGGGTGGAAATTTGTCTTTCGCAAGCAAGAACTCCGAGTTACGATAAAATTGGTTTGCTTTTGGTGTTCTCTTCTCCTTCTCAACAGTTTCACAGATCCCTTGACTATTCTCCAACATTGACAAACTTAACTGGTGCAAAGGCCTGGTACTGGCAGGTTCCCGTGGAACACCAGCAGATGCTACCTCTGAGTGAGCACGCTTGGCTCCACCAACACTATTAATCCCAGTGCCAATAAGCACATTTGAGTTGCCATATCCACCAACTGGCCTCTGCTTCACTTCAATCTTATTAACCAAACTTCTCACAACACCAAGTTCACTTTCAAGCTTCCACCGAAGCTCCCGCATCTGCTGCTTTGATTTTGAGGCCAAGTTTATCTTGATTCGGTCCCTCCATTGCGGCTCCACAACCCCATTTCCCAAAGTAAGGTCCCGGGAGCTAGGAACTGCCTCCTGCTGACGGATAGGGCTTGAAGGTCCATCATGCTGCTGCTGAACATTGATGCTAGAAGGTTCATCTGGCTGCCGGCTGCATGAGTCATCAGAAACCACCAATACCGGTGGCTGAACTGTATTCCCATCCAAACTTGAATTCACCTGTGGCTGAGGTGAATTGCCATCCTCCAATCTCGAATTCACTTCTGGCTGAGGGGACTTTCTACCCCCCAATTTTGAACTCACTTGCGGCGGAGCTGGCTGAGTTGTATTCGCATCCTCTGATCTTGAACTCACTTGCAGCTGAACAGTATTCCCATCCTCTGATCTTGAACTCTCTTGCAATTGAGCTGTATTTCCATCCTCTGATCTTGAACTCACTTGTGGCAGTGCCGTATTCCCTTCCTCTGATCTTGAACTCCCTTGCGGCTGAGCCGTATTCTCATCTTCCAATTTCGAACTTTCTTGCAGCTTAGCCGCATTCTGATCCTCCAATCGTGGCTGAGCCGTATTCTGATCCTCCAATCGTGGCTGAACCATATTCTGATCCTCCGATTGAGGATGAACCATATTCTGATACTCTGACTGAGATTGAGCCATATTCTGATCCTCTGACTGAGGCTGAACCATATTCTGATCCTCCAATTGCAGTTGAGCAGTATACCCATCCTCCAATCTTGAATTCACTTGTGTCTGTGCCAAATTCTGATCCTCCCCTTGTGGCTGAGCCATATTCTCATCCTCCAATCTTGATCCCTCTTGCGTCTGAGCCATATTCTGATCCTCCCCTCGCGGCTGAGCCTTATTCCCATCCCCTAATCCTGAACCCACTTCAGTCTGAACCATATTCTGATCCTCCAGTTGTGGCTGCCCCAAATTCCCATCCTCTAATCCCAAAACCACTTGAGGCTGAGCCAAATTTCCATCCTCCGGCACTAAAACAGGCAGTGCCGGAGGCTGTGTCAAAACATTATCACCTTTGCCCTTGGCCTCAGCCGCCTCATCAGTGTTGCTCTTCTGAACGGTGCTGTTACTGACACTGTTGTCATTGGTAACGGTGGAAGTGGCGGCGCCGGTATTTTCAGTGGTGGAAGCAACGGCGTTAGGGTCTTTCTTTACTTTCCTCCTCGTGTAAACCTTTCTCTCCCCGAATCTCTGTTTCTCTCTGGCTTCATCATCTCCTCCAACCATAGGCTCCGAAGCCATACATCCAAAACCCTAATCCTAACACCAATCCCAAATCCCCCAAATCCTAGGGTTTTACACACCAATAAATCAAAGAATCACACAAAGATGCCCAAAAAACAACAAAACCAAAGAAATGATGGTAAAATCAAAACCCTAGAAATTCCTAGGGCTTCTTCCACCGCCAAAATCCCTCCGCCTCACTCAGAACCTTCTCCGAAACGAAGAACCAGACCAACCGTAAAAAAACGAATCGCAAAGAGAAAGATTTAGGGTTTTGAAAGCTCGATTACCTTTGGGTTTCCGATCAGATCTCGCAGACACACATTCACACACACGCACACGCTCTCGTTCTGTGTGCTTTTTCTCTTTCTCTCTCTAGAACACTTCGGTGTTTCTCTCTCTTTCTCGAAACGCTGGTCGTTTTATCGAATCGTCACAGGTATACGGCAACGGTGCATTCGTGGGGAAGCGGGGACCAGGCTTAAGCGTTTGGGGGTTTAAACAACAAAGAGCCGTGCCCGGGAAGCATTATATCACCGAAAAAAATTCGGGACGTGGACTCACTCGCTTTTATACATCGTGTTTACGACGCACCAATGGGGAGGGACGTGGCATGGCGCGTGTAGGTCACGCTAGTTTGGAAGGGTGAGAGGCTTTGGTGGCGGGGAGTTTCGTTTGCAAGAATTTATAAAGTTATCTTAGGCGGGGGAGTGGCGCGTGCTTGATATTCTCCGGTTTAGTGGGTTTCGGTCTAGCTGGTGCGGACCGGTGCTCGGAAGGTTCACACACTCGCCCTCGTAGCGGGTGGAGAGTGTTGAGTTTTTTTTTTTTTAATTTTGGTTTGGGTGGGTACTGGGAAGGCCTTATGTGGGCTTTGTAATGTTATGGGTCAAAGCCTGGAAGATTCTCACTAATAAAAGCCCGTGAATATGAAAATCTAGTTTTTTACTTTTCACAATATAAAAAATATAAATAGTTGACAAAAAAAATTTGTTAATATAAAATAAAATATTTCTAAACTGTTCTGTTAAAAAAATTACAAAAATTCCTAGTTAATTGTGTAGAAAATATAAATAAAAAATATGTATAAAATAATATAAATATTCTTAATTAAAAAATGAGTAAAAATAAAGAACATTAAGAGTAACATTATAATTAAACTTATTTTTTAAATCAGAAAATTTAAATTCTCACCTTTCCTGTGAGAATATTTTTATGGAAAACTTTGTCAAAAAAATTCTAAGGAAAATTATTTCCAAAAAATGTTATTTAAAAAAAAAATCAAATATGAAAAACTAATATTTTCAACTTAAAATTCTAAAATTTTCATCCTAGCAAACGCTCGTAAGTGTTTTAAATTCCCAAAAGCAACTTTCTCTTATTTTGGTGTAAAATGGGAATATTGCGAAAATAATATGCTTCACTTACTTTTTTTTACTTTATTCCTTTTTAACAAATTATCAATGCAAGGATTAATTTCTAGATTTCTTTCCTTTCGCCTCGTTCTATTTTTTGATTTATTTTATTGTTCCAAATGAATATGAGTAACTAAAGGAAGAATAATTTTTATTAAGAAATAAAGTATGTAATACATTTATATATTTATTATTTAGTATTAACAAATATTTTTCTACTTTTAATTATTTAAAATCAATCTTAATACTGTATGAAGAAATATGTCTTTGAGGTTAAGAGACCTTTCATAGGTAAAAAAAATTAGTTTTTTGAACATTTTAAATGGAGAATTTTTTTTCATGTTTGGTATCTAATTTTAAAAAGAAAACAGCAATTTAAAAAAAGATGTGTGGTTATTGTATCCGACAGTTTTTTGATTTAAATGAAGAAATATTGACAGTTTATTTTTGTGTGGTTATTGCAAACCATCTTGTTTTAATTATTAATATATATTAATTCTTTAATAGATGAATGAGATGAGGCCAAATTACATAATTTTTAAATATTATATTGTTTTTAAATGAATCTTATGTCTCATGTATGTTTGTTCCAATTACAATTCACTTGTTTTGTTATCTAATTTCAAGAAGTATAGAACCTACAACATTGTAAAAAACAAATAATTATTATAAGTAAGTATTTTTTTTTTTGCTAATTTTTTTATATCCAATGTAATTAGGGCTTTGTATTCTCTAATGAAACTTGAGATACTCTTACAAGTTTTGAACATTTGGATCAATTATGAGACTAATCTTCGATTTATGATTTATTACACATAAAATTCTTTATTCCTCCTTGAAGATGTATTATGTGTGAATCAAACTTAGGTCCTCCCCCACAACCAACTAAGTTATAACCATTGGGTACAAGATTTTCCACTACTAATTCTACTATATCTTTCTATATAGTTCAATATTTCGTTACTAAATAAAAACATTTATAATTGGATTATAAATATACACTCAATTTTTTCCCTCTCATTTTCTTCTTATCTCACTCTTTTTTTTTATCATTTCATTATCATATTTATCATTTTATCTCTACATCTTGTTGTGAGCAACAACCAATACCCATCATTAGTTGAACATTTTTTTAAACAATAAAGACTTTAAACACATTTTCAATAACTATTTTCGTGAATATCAATAAACCACAATAACCTTTCGATCTATTTTTTTTTATCTTATCTACATGTGTCTACTTTGCATATGAACTTTACAAATGGTTGATTAGGTAAAAGAATTATCGATGAAATATCAAATTTATTTTATATTTCATGTGTCATCATCACCTAATCTAAAAAATATATCATATTAGTTGACTAAAAATCTTGCAGTTTACACAAAACATGCATAAGTATTCATGTCAGCACTCTGTCAATGTTGACTAAGTCAAGGTCAACCCTTTAACTTTGACCTTTAATATATATATTGATAGACAACTTTTATTTTTATTTAGTTTTTTTATTGTCTCTATTGGTTATTTTATTTTTTCAATTGATTAGCTTGTTAAATTTAAAATGTGTTGCAAATATCACACTATTTTATTCTATTTTCCCAACATTTAAACCCTACACCCTTAATTACTAAGTGTATTCCCCATTTTTATTATATCTCTTTCTATTCCTATTTGATTTATTTGATTACGTAATGTTATGTCAATTATTCATTTGTTTTTGTAATTCTGGATTAGTATTCTTTAATATGCGCTTATGTTCTATGCACTCCATGTTGGGTCTCCGACTTGCTTGGTGATGTTTTAATAATGTGTAGATAAATTTTGCGAATGTCATGTTGGGTCTCCGACTTACTTGACTTCACAAAGTTTACCGCAACCCAAAATAATTTTTAAAAAAAGCTAAAAATACTCAAATAAATTTTCACTTAATTCTCCCTTTTTCTCCATAAAAATTACATATTACTCGAAATTGCTTCAAGGTCCAATGCCTTAAGCGAGTCTCTCTATTTTTTCTTAAAATTCAAAGTTGTTTCAAGGTCCAACGCCTTATCGACTCTTTTTCACGCAATTAAAACAAATATTTCAAAATAAAATCCATCCAACACACAAGTTCTTTTCTACCCAAAGAAATACGTAAGTTTGATTTCCTGATTGCACTTGGGGATACATAGGAGCGAGGGCAAACCCCTTGTCGACCTAAAAACCTAAAAAATATAAAATCCTCTCTTTTCTAAAAAATAAAATTTTCTTTCCTTTTCTAAATAAACAAAATATAACAAACATAATTCATGGGAAGATAAATACTTAAAAAGTTACTTTATTTTTAGCACACTCAATTAAAGGTTGTCATCTTCATGACAGATGCATGGGGTGCTAACACCTTCTCCGTGCATAAACGACTCTCGAACTCTTTTTCTCTCAAATCGTAGACCATTCCTCATCTTTTGGTTTTTCTGAGGTTTTCTTTAAATAAAAGTTGGTGGCGACTGCTCTAGTTTTCATTTTTCGAAAAGCTTTTACTATTTTATCGTAGTCTCGTCATGACTGTCACGTTGCGACAGATGGTGACTCCACTGGGGACTGGTTAGAGACCTAAGTCATTTGATCAAGTGTACAATTTTATCATGACTTTTCTTTATTTATTTTTCCTTTTTTTTCTTTTCGTTGTGCTCTCGTTTGTTATTATTTCACTCCTCTATCGTTCTTTTCGTGGTTTTGCTTCGATCTCGTTTTTTATTCTTTGTCTCGCTCATGCTTCTATATATCCTTTGCTACGTTGTTACTCCTTTATAGTTAGAAATAAATTGTATCATTGAATTCTAGGGAAGACGACATGTGCTATAATTGTTGTATGTGCCTGGGAATTTTTTTGGTTGTTTTGCAGGTAGGGTTGGGTAATTCGTAGGTCGCTTTGTTCACACACGACACTTACACTTTTCACACACACTTTGAGATATTGGGCCTTATACTCGGGTCTATGTGAGCCATAGGGAGTGGAGGTCAATCTATGGTCATGTTGGGTCTTCGACTCGCTTAATGACAGTGAAGTCTCATCTAGAGTTTTCCTTTTTTTGTGACGTATTGTCGCTAGCAGTCCCTATCGTTGCCCTGTTGTTACTTAAGAGAATGATATCTCTAGAGCCTGATGAGGTTACATAAAACTGCCATTGGGAGTTGTCACTGGATAGTGGACATTTAGACCATTTTCGCTAGGTTCCTAAATTCAGGACACGAACCATATTCACCCCACCTTGTTTCCTTGATCACATTATGCATCTCTTTATAGCAATGTGATGGACATATCATTTCCGCATTCATCATTTATCATATTCATGCACCGCATTCGCATAAGTCATTGCATTGTCATACATATTCATATAGCATGTTGCTTGTCCCGGCAATTACATACATTCTGCTGTCATCATTCGCATGCCATGCTCACCCATGCATGATTATAACATATATTTGCTCATGCCTTGCATTCTCCTCTATGTTGCCAAAAGTCGCAATGAAGTGCGAAAGCTTACAACTTGTTCTTGGTTATGTGTGTTAAGTATCATGGTCATATACATAAGCAAACCATGTTGGGCTTATTCACTTCTTTTTCCTAAAAATGATTGAAGATCACATGAAGATGGTACCCAACGCGTTTGACAGCAAGAAATGGTGATCTTTTGGGCGTCTTGCTTTGATCTCATATATACATTTGCCATGCATATCATAAGTATGTCCTTCTCATTCATCATATCTCTTCTATGATAGGTTGTTGAAGTATTGACGATCAAAATTTTCATTCCTTGGAACATAAGGTCGAACCAAGCACAATCTTTTAAGAAAAGGTTTTATCAAGTCAAGGTAAAAAGTCTAGAAGTAGCCAAGTTGCGAAAGTTAGGACAGCAGATGAATTATGTTTTCATAGCCTCTTTGACTACTGCCAACACACGATTGAGCTAATGACTTACATAATTAGGAACCGTTGATGTGCCTATGTTTTATTTCCAGTTGTACTTTGACTCTGATAAGATGTAAAGAACAATGTTGTTTTAAGAAAAATTATAGTTGATTCGACTTTATGTTCTATTGAGCGTCCTGTACAAAATTCGTAATACTTTAGCAATTTATCATTTACATGCATTCATGCATATTTGTTTTGCCTCATTGTTATACATTGCTCATTACAGTCTTTCCTTGAAATCAGAAAAAAGTAATCATTGTGCTAAGGAAGGAAGACTGTGCTTTGCGACCTTATCTTATCTTTCTTAAAAGTTTTGTGAAGAGTGAGAGTCATTTGGCTTAATCTGTTAATTGAAAATCCTTAAAATATTTCTCACCCTTGAAAATTCTCTTTCGAGAACCTGGATAGTTTCTTTCATTTCTTCTTTTCTTTCATATCTTCTTGCTACAAAGGCATCACAAATGACAGCAACATATACCTCCAAACTCTACACCGGGGTAATGATATACACCAAGCACGGGCTCCAAACGAACCTAGGGGCGAATAAGAAGTTCTTACCCGATAGGTTGAAAACCCGAAAGGGCGACCTAGGAAAAAGTTAGGGTATGTATAAAAAAAAGGAAAAATAAAAATGAATAAAAAAATAGGAATTAAAGAAAAACAATCAGGAGTTTGTTTATCAAAGGTTCTATCCCAAAATCCAAACTGTAAAAGTCTCCAGTCAAGATTTGAAATGACACATGGTCGTGCTTCTTCATTCCAAGCATTAATTTATCCTTTGCTACCCACTCTGAGCCAAAGTATAATTGTTTTCTAAAAGACCCCATAGTAGGAACCATCGCAAAACTGGTAGGAAGAGCAATGCAAGCAACATATGCATGAGGTTTACTAAACTCTAGGTTGGGACCCAAATGATGTTAAAGAAAACAAATCCGCCAAAGGTGAGCAAAGCAAAAAGAGACAAAAGTTCTCCAAGTTTCACAAGGAAGGCACAAAAGTACAATGATGGTCAATGTATAAGACAAATTGAGTAAAACCCAACCCATAAAGTTGAAATTAATAAAAGCACAAGCAAGGCGCTTAAGGTTCTTACTTTATATAACCCTTAAACACTCTTTGAGCCTCTTTGACATTTTCTTTCATAGCCCTCTAAACCCTTGACCACGTTACAAGCCCAATAAAGCCCATATGGATCAAGGAAAGACTAATTTTGCTTTTGAGTTTGGATTTTGGAATAGAACACGCTCACGCTTGTGATTGTTAAAAAAAAGAATCTCGAGGTTTTCACTTGCACATTTGAGAAGAAAACTCGTTCAACAAGGAGCTCGTTGAATATGCCCGAAGGTAATTGTGATAGTGGGGTCCATTCAACATCAGTCGCTCATGCAATGTCCCTAGGGTTCCTTAATTACAAAGTGTATTCCCCACTTCTATTATATCTCTTTCTATTCCCATTTGATTTATTTGATTACGTAATGCTATGTCAATTATTAATTTGTTTTTGTAATTCTGGATTAGTATTCTTTAATATGCGCTTATGTTCTATGCACTCCATGTTGGGTCTCCGACTTGTTTGGTGGTATTTCAATAATGTGTAGATAAATTTTGTGAATGTCATGTTGGGTCTCCGACTTGCTTGACTTCACAGAGTTTACCGCAACCCAAAATCTTTTCTAAAAAAAAGCTAAAAATACTCAAATAAATGATCACTTAATTCTCCTTTTTTCTCCATAAAAATTACATATTACTTGAGATTGCTTCAAGGTCCAATTCCTTAAGCGATTCTCTCTAATTTTTCTTAAAATTCAAAGTTATTTCAAGGTCCAACGCCTCACCGACTCTTTTTCATGCAATTAAAACAAATGTTTCAAAATAAAATCCATCCAACACACAAGTTCTTTTCTACCCAAAGAAATACGTAAGTCTGATTTTCTAATTGCACTTGGGGATACATAGGAGCGAGGGCAAACCCCTTGTCGACCTAAAAAACTAAAAAATATAAAATCCTTTCTTTTCTAAAAAATAAAATTTTCTTTCTTTTTCTGAATAAACAAAATATAACAAACATAATTCATAGGAAGATAAATACTTAAAAAGTTACTTTATTTTTAGCAGACTCGATTAAAAGTTGTCATCTTCATGACAGATGCGTGTGGTACTAACACCTTCTCCATGTGTAAACGACTCTTGAACTCTTTTTCTCTCAAATCATAGACCATTCCTTATCTTTTGGTTTTTCTGAGGTTTTCTTTAAATAAAAGTTGGTGGCGACTCCTCTAGTTTTCCTTTTTGGAAAAGCTTTTACTATTTTATCGTAGTCTCGTCATGACTGTCACGTTGCGACAGATGGTGACTCCACTGGGGATTGGTTAGAGACCTAAGTCATTTGATCAAGTCTGCAATTTTATCGTGACTTTTCTTTATTTATTTTTCCTTTTTTTTCTTTTCGTTGTGCTCTCGTTTGTTATTATTTCACTCCTCTATCGTTCTTTTCGTGGTTTTGCTTCGATCTCGTTTTTTATTCTTTGTCTCGCTAATGCTTCTATATATCCTTTGCTATGTTGTTACTCCTTTATAGTTAGAAATAAATTGTATCATTGAATTCTAGGGAAGACGACATGTGCTATAATTGTTGTATCTTCTTGGGAATTTTCTGGTTGTTTTGCAGGTGGGGTTGGGTAATTCGTAGGTTGCTTTGTTCACACACAACACCTACACTTTTCACACACACTTTGAGATATTGGGCCTTATACTCAAGTCTATATGAGCCATAGGGAGTGGAGGTCAATCTATGGTCACGCTGGGTCTTCGACTCGCTTGATGACAGTGAAGTCTCATCTAGAGTTTTCCTTTTTTTGTGACGTATTGTCACTAGCAATCCCTATCGCCGCCCTGTTGTTACTTAAGAGAATGATATCAGGAGTTTGTTTATCAAAGGTTCTATCCCAAAATCCAAACTGTAAAAGTCTCCAGTCAAGATTTGAAATGACACATGGTCGTGCTTCTTCATCCCAAGCATTAATTTATCCTTTGCTACCCACTCTGAGCCAAAGTATAATTGTTTTCTAAAAGACCCCATAGTAGGAACCATCGCAAAACTGGTAGGAAGAGCAATGCAAGCAACATATGCATGAGGTTTACTAAACTCTAGGTTGGGACCCCAATGATGTTAAAGAAAACAAATCCGCCAAAGGTGAGTAAAGCAAAAAGAGACAAAAGTTCTCTAAGTTTCACAAGGAAGGCACAAAAGTACAATGATGGTCAATGTATAAGACAAATTGAGTAAAATCCAACCCATAAAGTTGAAATTAATAAAAGCACAAGCAAGGCGCTTAAGGTTCTTACTCTATATAACCCTTAAACACTCTTTGAGCCTCTTTTACATTTTCTTTCATAGCCCTCTAAACCCTTGACCACGTTACAAGCCCAATAAAGCCCATATGGATCAAGGAAGGACTAATTTTGCTTTTGAGTTTGGATTTTGGAATGGAACACGCACACGCTTGTGATTGTTTAAAAAAAGAATCTCGAGGTTCTCACTTGCACATTTGAGAAGAAAAATCGTTCAACAAGGAGCTCGTTGAATATGCCCGAAGGCAATTGTGATAGTGGGGTCCATTCAACATCAGTTGCTCATACAATGTCCCTAGGGTTCCTTTCTAATCCAAGGGTAGTCTTTGTTGCGTAAATCCTTTCGGGATCATTCCATATCATCAAGCTTCAATGGGATTGATGGACTCATGGCATCCCTCCATGATCTTAAATCAGGAAAGTTTCACTTGGTGATATACAAAAGTGTAACAATCCTTTGCCATCCTTCAATAGTTCACATGGTCAATCCCGAAGCCTTATATTTCCTTATTGTGTAGAGCAATTGAAGTTTAAAAAAAAGGGGACAAACCTTGGAATCAATATTTCAGTTGATTGGTTAAACGCAGATGGCTCCACTGCCATCTTCCAAATTTGCCAAGCAATTGGATCATACAAAACATACACTCTGAGGGAGTCTTTGAAGAGATCTATAAAAGACAAGATGAGGTTGCATGAATCATTACATCTTTTAGAAAAAAAACAACCAATATATGTTTTTCAACAAAAAAGAGGAAGAAAAGACCAACAAAGTATAGCAAGAGAGAAAGAATGTTATGAGCATTGCACAATTTAAGGCTTTTCTCGTCCCCGAATGTTGAAACTTGACATATCTCATTTTCATGACTCACAAACTCTCGCATTGCATTTATGGGTACAGAGCCCACATTTACTACATTTCAGGACAATGCTCGCATGTTTCTTTTCATTCATCATATTCATATCAGGCTTTAAGTGCATAGTCTTCTCTTTATATGCCAATTTTCGAGATCCAGTTTGGGATAAGTGGCCTTTTTAGAGAGTGAACCTCTTACTTTCTTACGAGTTTGAGCCTCTAGGTACTGGTAGCTATTTGCAAGTTTCATAGGACTCAACGTCCTCTGCTTTTAGTTTCATAGGACTCAATGTCCTCTGCTTTTAATTTCATAGGACTCAACGTCCTCAACTTTATGTTTCATAGGACTCAACGTCCTCTGCTTTTAGTTTCATAGGACTCAATGTCCTTTGCTTTTAATTTCATAGGACTCAACGTCCTCAACTTTATGTTTCATAGGACTCAACGTCCTTTGCTTTATGTTTCATAGGACTTGATGTCCTTTGTTTTTAATTTCATAGGATTCAACGTCCTTAGCTTTATGTTTCATAGGACTCAACGTCCTTTGTTTTATGTTTCCTTAGACTCAACGTCATCAACTTTATATTTCCTAGGACTCAACATCCTCTGTTTTTAGTTTCATAAGACTTAACATTCTCTGCTTTATGTTTTATAGGATTCAACGTCCTTTGCTTTATGTTTCATAGGACTCAACATCCTCTCTTTATGTTTCATAGGACTCATTGTCCTCTGCTTTTATGTTTCATAAGACTCAACGTCCTTTGCTTTTATGTTTCAAAGGACTCAATGTCCTTTGCTTTATGTTTCATAGGACTCAATGTCCTCAGCTTTAAGTTTTATAGGACTCAACGTCCTCTATTTTTAGTTTCATAGCATTCAAAATCCTCTATTTTTAGTTTAATAGGACTCAATGTCTCCTACATTATGTTTCATAGGACTCAACGTCATTTGTTTTATATTTCATAGGACTCAACGTCCTCAACTTTATGTTTCGTAGGACTCAACGTCCTCTACTTTATATTTCATAGGACTCAACGTCCTTTATTTTTAGTTTCATAGGATTCAACATCCTATATTTCTACATGCCTTGCCATGTTGAACTCAAAGTTCTTTATTTTGTTTATACACCAGATCTTGTTTTTCCGAAGTTTTTTTCATTCTCATGTTATGATCTTTCGAAGGATCACTTGAACAGAATTAATGTCTTTCAAAAGGAGTCAATAACGTCACATCATTTGGCACTATAGCCAGATAAAGAGGAAGGGTCTCCAGATATCCCCTCATTCCTACCTTCTCCTTTCTTCCTTTCTTCCTTTTTCTCTCCTTAGCTCTTCCTTCTCCTCTCTTCTCTTTTTTCTTCTCCTCCTTCGTTGTTGTTTTTTTTGTCTAAAATAAAATAAAATAAAACTATTTACAACCCCACTTTTACATATACAACCCTAACCTTTTGGGCCCAACCTGTTTTCTTGTTAAGTTTGAAATAATAAATGATGCTAGTCACATGCCCTCCATTACACATACAGCCCTTTCATTATGGGCCTAGTCCATTTTTGAGATGTCTTAAATGAAATAAACACTGCTAGCTACACCCCCTTTCTTCATGTATGCACCTTTCACCTTGGCTGATGATCAGGTCTGTCATGTCAGCATTTTGCCAGTATTGACTAAGTCAAGGTCAACCCTTTGACTTTGACCTTCAAATATAAAAAATTAATATATTAGTAGACAACTTTTTTATTTAGTTTTTTGTTGTCTCTATTGGTTATTTTAATTTTTCAATTTGGTTAGCTTGTTAAATTAAATGTGTTATAAATATCGTACTATTTTATTTTATTTTCCCTTTCACATTTCAATCTTGCATCCTTAATTACTAAATGTACTCCCCACTTCTATTCTATCCCTTTCCATTCCCATTTGATTTATTTGATTACATAATGTTATGTCAATTATTCATTTGTTTTTGCAATTTCGCATTAGTATTCTTTAATATGCGCTTATGTTCTATGCACTTCATGTTGGGTCACTGACTTGCTTGGTGGTGTTTCAATAACATGTGGATAAATTTTGTGAATGTCATGTTGGGTTTCCGACTTGCTTGACTTCACAGAGTTTACTTCAAACCCAAAATATTTTCTAAAAAAGCTAAAAGTACTCAAATAAATGACCACTCAATTCTCCTTTTTCTCCATAAAAATTACATATTACTCAAGATTGCTTCAAGGCGCAATGCCTTAAGCGAGTCTCTCCGCTTTATCATAAAATTCAAAGTCGTTGCAAGGTCCACCGCCTTACTGACCTTTTTTTCACGCAATTAAAACAAATATTTCAAGAAAATCAATTGACAAGATCTTTTCTACCCAAAGAACTACGTAAGTTTGATTTTCTCATCGCACTTGGGGATACATAGAAGCGAGGGCAAACCCCTTGTGGACCTAAAAAAAATAAAAATATAAAATCCTATCTTTTCTAAAAAATAAAATTTGCTTTCTTTTTCTGAACAAACAAAATATAACAAACATAATTCATGGGAAGATAAATAATTAAAAAGTCACTTTATTTTTAGCGTATTCGATTAAAGATTGTCGTCTTCATGACGGATGCGTGGGGTGCTAACACCTTTCTCATGCGTAAATGACTCCCGAACTCTTTTTCTCTCAAATTGTAGACCATTCCTCATCTTTTGCTTTTTCTAACGTTTTCCTTAAATAAATGTTGGTGGCAACTCCTATAGTTTTCCTTTTTTTGGAAAAACATTTTTTATTTTATCATCGTCCCGTCGTGGCCGCCATGTTGCGACACTTGTGTGTCAACAATGTAGTTTACTTGGTTTCCAAATCACCTAAAGTAGTAACACTAAAAAAATTCAAGCTCTACATTTCCTGTACACTTCACATGCTAACGTATTTACCATGACTAGTCACATGTCGATACCTAAAATCTCAATATCCATATTTTACACTAGGGATTAACATATAACTTAACAAATTCATCAAGAAACTTTTGAAGCAATTATCAGTTCAAATACTTAGTAGTTACTTGTTCAAAAATCAGAAACTCATAATCCAAAAGTCACCTAATATACATACTAAAAGCATATGTCAATCTAGTACTTACACACCATTAACATTTCCATACACATCCTCCTTTAGTACAAGTTCAATTCACTTAGAGAAGCAATAAACCACATTTTAATCATCTCTTAAACACAATTCACATTTTAACCATTCTTTAGTACAAGTTCAATTCACTTAAAGAAGCAATAAACCACATTTTAAGCATCTTTTAAACACCATTCATAACTCACCATTCACATTTTAACCATATAATTGAATTTTCTTACAACCGATATAATTAGCTCTTGGGTGATCACAATTCTATTAATCATAAACAATTTGATCAATTTAAATAATAAAGGAAAAAGTTTCATAATTCAAAGCAATTACACACACAAAACTCAATGGTCATAATCGCATAATTTAAGCATAACCAACCATCACACTTAGCATAGGATCTTATCTATAACTCATTCCCATATTCACTACTTAGTCAATTGCATTTCATTCCATTAAAGCTTTTAAACCACTAAAGGCATTATGAAATAGACTTTATAATGCAGTTTAATCATGTATATTGATTACCATAATTATAATTTACATAATCATCACATGCATATCCCAAACAATGTCCTTTAAGCAATTCAATCAATTGCTTTGAGTTGGGGTTTGCCAGATAGTGAGAGATCAATGTCGTTCTTTCAATGTCATAATTAATTATTATATATAATAATGGCAATGAGTATATGTGTTATACTATGAGTCGTAATTCGACTATTCGGCAATAAAAACCCCAAAAGCTTTAAGAATGGACAACTCCTAACCTTATACATACACCAAAACATGGAATACCCCTCACTCCCCCTTACTCGAGGGTTTGCAACAATCTCCAAGAATACTTTGAGATGTTATCTTCTATGTGTAGACTTCACTTAATCTTTTAATCAATATAAAACACGCTACGGAAATAGAACGACAAATAAAGACTATCAAATTAAAGTGCACCATGGTAACTAAAATTTACAATTAAAAATTTGAATTTACTAAATCAAATTAAAGTCCTCATCATAGGTATTAGTGATTATGAATCACTAACGACATGTACTTGTCACTAAGACACTAGCTACTCTCTATTCATAAGCATTAATCCAACAAGTTAATAGCAAGAATGATAACTACACTATGTTAAAAAGAATATCATAATTTTGCATAAACATATAACTAATATCAAGCAAACAACCAAACACACATGACCAATATGATATAGCAACTTATAAGCTAACACCTCAAAACACGATGTTACACATCAAGGGACCTTTTTTTTCCCCCTTTCTTCTAGGAGAAAATATATACACTCCTCCACACATGTAAATAAGTCCTCTTGAAGTTGACTAACTAATTGCCAATGTTAAAATAAAATCATGAAAATTAGATAATTAAAAAAGAAGGAATAATGTTTCGAATTATTGTGCTCAAACTATATCATAAGATTAACATGATTCAATAATAATTTAAACTTAATCATGACATGGAAAATGGGCATCAACATGATTGTGTGTTTTAGAGTATGGGGGTAGTAATTAATATGACATTGATGGAGGATAATTGATTGAATAGATCAATTTTTTAAAATTAGCATTATGAATAGATCCATTGTATTACCTTGAGATTGGGACCAAGACTCTCTAGTATTTTTTTCCCTAGGTGTTGGGCAAGGTTTCATTGGTTGGTGGATGGTCAAAAGTGATTTAGAGGTTGGAAAATAAATAATATAAATTCCTCTATTTATTTGAAGTTAAATTGACATGCTATGTCAGATTCTAATAACTTAATTTTTTTCTATTTTACTCTTTAGTAATCCCTACTTTTGTTACCATCAAAATAATTTTGAATTTGTGGGTTTGGATCCCATTAGAAAGGCACTAGTTTGTCTCTACTAAATAATATGTAATTGCCATGTAAGTCGAATTGGAACAAACCATAACAAGAAACATTCAATTTCATTATAAATCATTTTCCACCACATGTCATTTTATACTTAACTGGCTAGGTAATTTGTATGACATAGATGTTATTGCAATTTGATAGTATGTTGAATTTTCAAATTGGTATGATATTTAATTATTGGTATAGGATCAATTGATACCAAGGTGTCAAATTATATTTTGGCACAAAATCTTATCAATCCATTTTAATTTAATCTAATGGTTATTAGTAATTCACTTAAAAATCTCATGTGATATTCACTAAACAAAACTCACATGACCATTCTTTTACTCTCTCATGAATGTTTGACACAAATTTACCTTGTAACTTTAGTTTTCACAATCTCCTCGAAAACACACTTTTTGTTGTTAAATTTGTTTGCTTTGTCACTTTACACCATCATGGATCATCCCTATATGAAATTAATTTTGTGTATTGAAATTTTTGGTGAGCTACCCACTTATGCATCGCTACTCCATCGTGGTTCTAAACTTGAAACACTTGGGTTCAAACTTACAATTCTTCTAATCATATGGGATTTGGCAAAGCTGCAAATAAGAAAACACCAATACAGTCTAAGAGTTTCATAATCAGGTTTGTCTAACTTTTTAATCTTCATTAGTTTATTTGTAGTTCTTTAACTGTAAATCTTAATGATTAAAGCTTGATGGTTTGCCTCTCTTCAAGAATTTTATAAGGTTACAAATTTTTTAAAGATCTTGTATATTATCTTTGCCCACCCCAATGGTGTCACATAAAAGTTCCTACTACAATCTCCCTCACATCCCTTTTATCAATTTGCAACAAAAATAAATTATGCCCCTCAATAATGCAATCACTCCCATCCCCTTTAACATTTTCCACATTCAATTAATTCGATTAATGATTTGATGTGTATGTGCAACTTTATTATTTGTTCTTTATGATTATATTTGTGTTAATTCTCAAACTTGCTTATGACTATAAACCGAAGTAAATTATGGCTGATCTTGGTTTAATTACCAAAATTATCAAACAATTATATTTGTTTAATTACCAAATTATATACAAAGAGTGTTTGATGGTAGTCTAGTGAATATATATGTAATTAGCTAATATCATAAAAATTATGTTCATTTATTTTCAAGCATCCAATCTTTAGTCTCGTGTCAAATTCTTGCAGGGTGTAAGAAATCCTCATAAAGAAAGTTAATATGACCAAAGATCTAAAGAAGATTGAGATGGTGGAAGATTGCGATTCTTAGCTATGCCTCTTTGTTGTTGCATATGAGAAAACATTATGAATGAATTCATATTCAATGACTGAAATTAGAATTGTTGGTCCTATTTGAGACTTTAGTTTTAACTTCTAGATTACGTGATCAAACTATCTACATCCACTAACATAACAATGACAAATGGTGTAAGACCATGGTAGGTGTCAAGAATCAAGATGTGTGTTGGTGAGAAAAAGATACCAACCTCTCTATACCAGGCTGGAGTTGGGTGTACATAGTCATGCCATCCAAAGGAAGTCAGGAGATGGTGCAAGCTATTTAAGTGGTTCTAAAACACATATATATAATTTTACTCACAACTAAGCTCTAGACCAGCCAACCTGAGTTGTACCTGTTGCCTTGTACTCTTTATATTTTTCAAGAGAAAAAACATGTTAATGAACAATAAAAATATTGTATTTGCAATAGTGACTGATATTGTAACATTATTTGGACTAGTTTGTAATGAACTTTGCACAAATGGCAGAGATAGCATAATAAATTTGTACATTTTGAATAAATAGATTCATACCAAGATCTTGTACTAAGCCTCAATAGTATCAATGACAATGTTCTTTTGGAATTTCACAATTTATTTTTGAGTAAATTACACTCGCACCCTCTGTATTTTTTCCAAATTGTATTTGATACCCCTCCTTTTTTGCACCCTACACAAAATCTCTTAATTATTTAGCTCACATTACACCAGACTCCCTTCCTCCTAAACATCATTTAATCATTTAACAGAAAGTAGGCACATGCTGGTCACATGACTTTTAATGAAAATTTATGTCTAAAATACTCTCATCTTCTACTTCAAAATCACATCTTAGGTTTTACGAACCCTCACCTTCTTCAACAACCCTTCTTCACTTACCACCACCACCACCTCTTTCTCATCCTCCGTCTCCCATGGTAGCATCATCTCTTCCTCCTCATAGTCATTCTCGCCCACCAACACGGCGTCCGGGCGCACCTACTCCCATCGGAGCAACCACCACCACCATAGCCACTGCCACAATCGTAGTCGTCGCCACTGCCATATCCACCTTCACCATCTCCTCGTTCCCCGTCGTAGCTTCGACCACCATCACCACTGCATCTGGTTCCTTGGACACTGACGCCATCCAGGCTAGTGACATTAACAGCCTTGGCACGTTCTTTATAGTTAGATTCAAGGGACGGGTGCAATTTGAGAAAAACTCAGGGGGTGTAAGTGTAATTTACTCTAACGAGCAATTTCCTCTGTAATGTATAAAAAGGAAGAAATATCGGGTGCAATTTGAGAAAACACAGGAGATACGAGTATAATTTACTCTTTATTTTTAGATGCATTTGTTGGTTCATCTTATGTTAACAACTCCTCCTATACCTTTGCATCATATGTCAATTATGCAAATACCTAAAGCATCTGGTGATATGTAAACATGTCTAACAACAAACCAAACGTAATGTCACAATCTATGCCAAACACATAGCATATATAGACCCAAACTGCATAATCTTGTCACACATTTCATGCTCACAAGGGCTAATTTATTCAAAGGATGAATACTTTAATTATTTCAATCAATGAAATTAGTCCTTATTGAAGATAGTAGAAAAATAACCCATGTACATAAACTCAAATGTAATAAATCAATGGTATCCCCTAAAATTAAAATTCAGGGAAAAAGAATCCCTTGTATCACAAATAATCAAACAAATATGTAGCTACTCCAAAGAACAAGCTATCAAATCTATAGCAACTCCAAACTTCAAGATGTAGATTCATTGCAATAAACTTTATGAAAGAATTGAATACGTTAATATCCTATCCATATAGAATGAAACTACACATGAAGAAATAAAAAAAACCCATGATTAGTATAATTCAAAATTGACCGACAAAAAATAATTTGAAACACATACCAAAACATTTAAAATCTCTTACCTTCAATTCAACCAACTTAATTAGCTTCTTCATCAAGTACTTTTGGCTTGCAACTTTGTCGATTGTGACCATGTTCTTCACATTGGTAGCATGTTCTTTTTTTGCTGGCAATCGACTCATTGACAACTCTAGACTACTTTGATTCTTCTAGGTTGAGACAATTTGATAGAATCCTTTTGTCTTCCATTAGTTTGTTCTATTATTGGATCTCTAATAAGTAATTCACGTTCTTCATTTAATTGCTCACATATAGGGAAATCTTGAGTTGTCTTTGAAAGAAATGTGTATGTACTAGTTTGTTCTTTAGAATTCATTCGTTTAGCCTTTTCATGCACTTGTGCTAATTGTGGAGATATAAACTTGTATACCTTTTCAGAATTTGCAGCAAGATCATATAATGAGCTTACTTGATTAGACACACGTATGTTTCACACAGTTGATGAATTAATTTGCTCACATATAGTATTAGTTTTACTTTCAACAAATTCAATTCCCTTATTAGCATCTTTTGTCCAACATTGTAAAATATAATCATTTGAAATTTGAACAATATTTTATCTTGAAAAGTCACCAACATGTGCTTACATAATATCCCCTAAACTCATAAAGGTGACAATCACAATCAACTACCTTGGTGAAAAGATCCACACAAATATTAAATGATTCTTTTGTATTGAAGCAATTAGATACCTTATATATATGTTGAGACCCATTTTTTCCTTTGTGAATTGGCTGACCTTTGCAAGCTCATCTTGAAACTTCTTATAAATGTTTCTTGTATAAACAGATGCAACATGCTCTTCAATTTTTGACCCAACACTTAAAACATGTGATCAATATCTTGATTCATAGTATTCTTTTTTTTCTCATAGCGGCTATCCATTACTTTATCAAACTTCACTGCAAAATCTCCCAATGTTGTTGAATAATTGAGAAAAGAATGGAAAATGCATTAATGTTTTCACTTCTTTGTGTAGTATTCATCCCAGCAAAGAAGGTATACCTATTATAGATAAGAATCCAAGATTGTCTAATACTGTATAGACTTTGAATTCATTCATTTTTCCAAACCATACCAACCATTATGTGATGCCAATGTTCTTCAAAATCTTTTATGCAAGATGAACCATGAATATACATTTTCAGTTCATGCTTGAAATTTAATCTTTTATGGTATATGTGTGAAAGTTTCTCAAGAAACTTTTTTCTAATGTGCCATAAACATAAAATAATGTTATGTATGAGGAATACCTTGGATATTGTCGATCCAATAACTTTATCTTGATCTACAATTATCGACACAAGAGTTTTTCCACCTATTGCTTGAAGCCAAATTTCAAACAACAAAGTAAAAGATTTTTTCTATTTCATCTTGCAACAAATCACAACCAAATAAAATTGATTGGTAATAATGGTTATTCAACCCACTAAAAGGCAAATGACATACTATACTTGTTGGTTTTATATGTAGTGTCAAATGTAATAACATCTCCAAAAATCGTATAGGCTAACCTTGACCTTGTGTAAACCTAGAAAAAGTTATTCTTCCTAGCCTCATCATCACATTGTATGGCATATAAAAAATCTAGATTCTCAACTTGTTTTTGTTTACAAAAGTTAAAAATAGTCTGAGCATCTCCAACCTCTAAATTCTTAAAATGAAGATTTCTAAAATAATTCAAACAATTTCTATCAGAAAAGGTTGAACTTACATCATTAAAAAATCCAACAACCTTTTGAGTAGGTAAACTCTCTTTAGCAAACTTTTCAAAAAGATTATTTGTGTAAAAGATAGGAACACTTCACACTTAACCAAGAGGGAGGGTGAATTGGTTAGGCTTGGTAAATCAAAATTCTTTTAACAAAATTAGAGTTTTCTTTTAGGATCTTTATCACTTTGAAACCAAAAATACTTATTCAATCTCAAGCTCAGCCCAAGGTATGCAATTGTTCAAAGTTGAATTGATAAACAAGACAATTCAATCAATATATATAGAAAATAAGCAAGCACGAATTTAATCACAAGACTCAAGAGATTTATACTGGTTCACTTCAAACACTATGAAGCTACATCTAGTTTTCTTCCATTCAACACTAGAATGGAGTTTCACTATTGCAATTTTCTGTCTTACAAGTAATTACACAAATTTCTCTTTATCAACCCTAGATAAAGTTCAGAAACCTAAAACACTATTAGGTTCTTAGAGATCAACCCACTGAGAATCCACTCAGCACACCCCTAGAGAAACCCTTTCTCTAGATTACATGCAAGAACCTTAATTACAATAGAAATTCAATTACTAATAAAAACAGAGTACACCTTCAAAGTTAAGGAAAGATATCACGTGATGATCCAATGAATAATGATGCATATGAATGAGTGAATCAGGTTTAAGAATCAACACAAGACTCAGAAAAGCTCATTCCTTAAGCTTTGATAAGAACTTTCTTGCTTCAAGAGACAATCAATAACCCATATGTATTTTGATGTAAGCAAGAACACCCAGAACCCAAAAAACCCCAAGAAAGTATTTAAAGTGCTTTATATTAGCTCAGAATTCGAAATTGACAAGTTACTAATCAAGAACAGAATGAGTTCTATTTATAACAAACATTTCCAACTGCCAGTAATCGATTAAACGCGCCTAATAATCGATTATTTATCATATGTAATCGATTATTTATCATATGTAATCGATTAATATGTTCTATAGGCTTCTGGGTTTTGGCAACGAACCAATTAATCGATTATTCCGTATCGTAATCGATTATCACAGTGAGCTTTAGAAAAACTTGAAGTTCAGAATGCAACTGAAATGCACTGTGTAATCGATTACGGTTTTGTGTAATTGATTATGGCAGAGAGCTTCATAAATCAGGAGTCAGCCAAATGAACTATGTAATCGATTACTGATTTTGATAATCGATTATTGTATAACAAATAGTGAAGCAGTAGTGTATAATGTAATCGATTACAAGTATTGGTAATCGATTAAGGCAATGAGCTTATGGTTTTCTATTTGGCCTTTGTAATCGATTACAGTCACTAGGTAATCGATTAAAGTGTTTCTCAATGCTGTTTTATAAGTAAGCTAAGGTCAAATAATCGATTAATCTGATATGTAATCGATTACATTGTTCTTGATAAATTTTCCAGAAATAGCTAAGAACAAAGTAATCGATTATTATGCCTAAGTAATCGATTAAATAGTGTAAAACAGTATTTTTCCAAAAACCTTAGTTTCAATTTAAACACTGAATCAAATTATCAAAGCCTTGTTAATTCTATGACTCTAATTAAGAATCTAAATGAATGATATGAATGCAATGCACTTGGATCACCAGAGATGCTTCTTCCTTTACAATCAATTTACAATTTATTCTTCAAGTCTTCAAGGCATGTTGAAAGCTTCAAAACCAAGCTTGATCTCTTGTCCATTCTTCAATTGCTTTCTTTGAAACCAACAATTTGCTGCCATGCTCATTGTTTTATGACACCTAAGGTAGTTCACACTTTTAGGGCAAACCATAGCATGTTATGAACATTATTAAAATTAATGATAATCCATTTAAGTCTCTCGCTTTTGAAATAGTGAATAACACCTTACAACCAGTTTGTGAAGTTGAGGACCTTTTATGACCTTTTCCCAATATCATATCACTTTCTTCATTATTGCTACTATTGGTTGTATACTGACCAACATTGCAGCATACGAGTATACACAAATTTTCCTTAGTAGAATGAGTGCAAATTCCAAAACCTTGTTCCTTAGCAAATGTTAGAAATTTCTAACATCCATATGAGGATAATGATTATTGTCTGAATACATATTTAAAGCATAGGGTGAAACACCCTTTAAAATTCTTTCTAAATTAGCATATGTGACATTCTCCTCATAATTCTTGATGCACTTCTATAAAAAAATAAAAAAGAAAGAAGGTATAAATAGACCATTATAAAAAAAATTCAAAGTAAATAAAAACTATATAAAGTTCTAACAAAATTGTATAAGGCAAATATAAAAGGATGAGCACAACAAAGGAATTAGTTTATAATACTTGTGAGATATAATCCTTTTTTTATTCAATTTGTTTTGTAGTCTTCATCATTTTGTATTTACTAAAAATAAACTAGTACTTGTGTACAAAGGTTCCAAAGTCCCATGTTCAATGACTCCAACAAGTACTTGATACCTGTTAATGAAATTAGATTCTTAGTATAGGTTTTTAACAACAATCAATTGAACTAATAGTATGAAAACCTTTTTAAATAATGCATCAATTAAATTATAAAATGTACACATTATTGCATATGTCACAAAATTTGGAATAAATACAACATCATATTTCAACCCAATCATTTTAAATTGTTGAATATCAATTTATGCAGAATGGAAAACCTTTTGTTTCCTAATTCGATTCCAACAACTTTATCATCAAGAAATTTATAGGTAAATATCACTTTAGTGAGGAAATTCACATTTGACAAAGGTTTAAAAAAACAATTTTAAAAGTGGTTGCATCGGTATTTGGCGCAAGGGACACAAGTGCATGTGTGTGACGCAATGTATTCACTTTTCACTATTGGGTACATATAATCCATATGAAACATACTGTCACAATCGGGGTCGTGACGAGACAACGAAAAACAAGTTTAAAAACAGAGGAGTCATCACTATAGTTTATTAGGAGGAAAACTACAGAAAAACCTTTTTGAAAAGAAACTGGTTTTTGGAACCAAATTTGAGTTCGGGAGTCTATTAAACATAGGAAAATGTGCTAGCATCCTATAACGTCCATCATAAAAACGATTACCTCTAATTAACTAAACAAAACATTTTTTTACTTTCAAAATATTTATCTCACCCTAAAATAAAATAATTATGACATAGATTTATTTTATTTCTAATTAACGTCAAATTTTATTATTAGTTTTGAGGGGGAAAAAAGAGTTAACATGTTACTATTTTGATTTTTTTACCTAAAGATTTCAGAATTGTCACAATTCATACATCCTAAAATATAAAATTGACAAAGTGTACACCTAATTAATTCTTTAACACAATTTTGTTATATTAAATTGTATATACTTAGTTATGAAATATTATTATGTTACCTGATTAAGTTACAATTGCTAACACTTATGATCAATATTACCAATATGCATTATCATTACAAATTCAAAGCCTTAACTTTTTAAATAAATCTTGAATCCTTTTATCCCATAAGTAACGTTTTTGATGCACCAAAGTGGTATTTCCATAAAACCAAATCAAGACAAAAACTATAAAAAAAATTAAATAAGTGGATTAGAACAATATAAGCCAAAAATTAGCAAAAGAAAATAAGAAGATAAAAAAGAACAAACTAATCAAGCAAACATAAAACTAACTCATGCAAAAACTTAATCATTCATATACAGAGGCTAAAAAGGATGCATAATAAAGAAGGCAAAACTAATCGAGACTTTAACTAGGAAAGAAAAGAATGAAGCATGAAAAATAAAGAAAAGGAGATTGAAAGCAAGTAAATGATGGGGAGCAGTGCAACAGTGCATATTTCAACACTCATTTCTTCTATCTTTTCACAATGGAATTGTTATGACACAACTAATCTTATGTAATATATAGAACATGTTGATGTCCTTTCCTTAACTCTCATCCATTGGACACTAAAAGCACCCATTGAGAACTAAAAGCATTTTCATTAATCTCTGCATATATGTCTTTTGGTTTGAAGTAAGAGCACTAAGAGCCAAAATCACACCGAGAGCAAGTAGTGAATAGAACATGAAGACTAAAAACAAAAAGCCACTCATCATAAGCCCTTCATGAATTTATGCATTTTATTGAACCAGTAATACACACTCAACATGATATTGCTAAACCCTAAACATTGAGAGAGCTTTGAATAAATAACATAAATCAAGGGACAACAATGAAGGGCCAAAGTTTAGCTAAGTCAATTAGTTTAGGCATTTTATAGGGGTGGGCATGGATTGGATTTTCAAGAATCCAATACATATCCAATCCATATCAACTTAAATGGATTGGATTTTAAATCTATATCCATATTTTTTTTTAAAAACAATTTGGATTCAAGATCCAACCCATTTAAGTGGATATGGATTTGGTCATATCCAATCTATATCCACTTAAATGTTATATGCTTTTTTTATTACATATTTTAGTAATTAAACGCTAAAAAGTAAAAACTTAGCCCTTGTCCATTTAAGAGCTATTTTCAACAGACCTTAATCAAGATTATTTTCGATCGATCTTGGTTAGGGTATTTTTAGTCTTCCTCAACCAAGGTAATTTCGGCTGACATCGACACATGCATTTTTAGACTGACGTCAACCAAGACTATTTTTCGACAGACGTCGGTCAGTGCATTTTCGGTTGACGTCGATCAACGATATTTTTGGTCAATCGTAAGTAGGGTTATTTTTTGGTTGAGGTTGGCTAGGATTTCTAATCAATGTCGGTCGATGATAATTTTTGGCCAACATCGACTAAGGTTTTTTATCAGTGTAAACCATGACTATTTTTTGGCCGACGTTGATTAGGGTTTTTGTGGTCGACATTGATAAGGTTTCTTTTTGCCAATGTTGGTCATTGATATTTTTTTAGCTAACATCAGCTGAGACTATTTTTTGGTCAATTTTGGCTAGTTTTTTTTGCTAACACTGGTTGAAACTATTTTTTTGTTAGCATTAGCTAGGGTTTGTTGGCCAACATCAACCATGACTATTTCTTTTGGTCAGTGTTGGCTAGGGATTTTTTTTGTTGACATCAACTAGGATTTTTTCGATCAACGTCAATTGGGAGAATATTTTGGCCGATGTCAGCTAGGTTTTTTTGCCAATGTCGGTTGATGATGTTTTTTGGCCAATGTCGGCAAAAAAAACATCCTAGCCGACATCGGCAAAAAAATAGTCTCGTCTAACGTTGATCAAAAAACCTTACCCAATGTTGACCAAAAAACCTATAATCTCGACAAACATCAACAATAAAACCCTAGTTGACGTTGCCAAAAAAATAGTCTTGACTGATGTTGGACAAAAAATATTTTCGACTAATTTTGGCCGAAAAATCCCTCACCGACATTAATCGAAAAACAGTTTCTACCAATGACGGCTTAAAAACATCATTAGTTGACGATGGCCAAAATAACTCTAGATGACATCAACATAAAAATCGCTCCTACCGAAGTTGGCCAAAAAATCCTAGTCGTCATCGTCCAAAAAAATTGTATTGGATTTAAAATTTCAAACAAGTATCCAATCCATATCCAATTAATTGGATTGGAATTAAAATCTAAAAAATTGGATTTGGATATGAAAGTAGAGCATTTAAATGAATTTAAAGTGAATTAGATTGGATTGGATATGGATTGGTTTTATATATTTGGATTTTTTGGCACAGCCCTAGCATTTTGATCAAACAAGTAGTTGGCAAGAATTAGGAAATCAAATAGCATGAAACAAGTGATATTATCAAAGTCAGTAACAACTCAAAGTTCCAAACAAGAAGAGCAATTCAAAGAATATCAAAGGAATATCCAACTGATAACATATTTACAAAGAGAACACAATGACACGGATTACCAAATGGAAGGTTCTCTAGTTACTTAATGAAATACCACCTGGATCCTTTGTGAATATGGAAAATTACGACAGATGATCCCCTATCACAATTTTTTTTTCATTTTTAATAGAACTTTCCCCAAAGCCTTCACCCTTTTAATAGAAAACTCTCCAGAACTTTCCCTTTTTTCTAAAAGTCCCAAAAATAAACCCTCTCCCTTAAGGCTTTGTTTGGGAGATGGATTTTAAAGGGGAAGGAAGGGAAAGGAAAGGTTTGGGTAGTAATATCTCCTTGTTTGGGAGTTTTAATTTTTGAGGAAAAGAATTTGAGGATTTTTAAAACTCCTCTGAATCCCTCCAAAGTCTAAAAATTGTTGTTCCCCCTATTTGGGGGGTTTTTAGAAGGAAAAGTAATAAAATTACTATCCTACCCCAGCCAGTGTTAATAAAATTACTATCCTACCCTAGCCAGTAATAAAATATAGAGTGTATTAATTTTTGAAATAAGGGCAAAATTGTAAAAGTATCTTATTAACTCTTCATTTCCCTCTCTTAATATATTTTTAACTCCCAAATAAGGAGGAAGGAACTTCCCTCCTTTTCCTCCCTTCCCTTCCCCTCCCTTCCCCTTGAATCTCTTCCATTCCCTTCCCCTCCTAACTCCCAAACAAAGCCTAAAGGAAGACAATCGCCCCTTTTTTATTGTTGGTGCCTCATCTCTTCTCCTCAGACTAATCACGAGAATGGACCTCAAAATTCCAACTTCACGTGTTGTAGCGTTCATCCGGCATCGAGTCTTCCAAGTTTCCATTTTTGGGCTCTGCTTGGTTCGTCTTAGTCTCTGTCGCTTTTGTTTCAGGTATGCCATCATATACGTCTTCAAGGGAACCCTTTCCTAATGTTCTTGGCAGAGCTTGCGTGAAGGAGGGGGGACACTGATCGAGCAAAGAATAACATAGAGTTGGTTATGATCTATTGGGTAAAACAGATATGAACATAGGAATGAGATGGGCACTGTTTCTGAGGAGACAAATAGGAAATTAGGTCTTGGTGATAGTTAGGATGAGTTAGGGTATTTGATGAGTGTTGGGTCGGGTTCAAGTAATGGGCTTTTCTTTTCCCATGTTTTTTTTACTTTGATGAATTAATGGGCCAACAACACTTGATTTGAGCTTGATTCATTAAATTGAAAATTAGAAATCTATGAAAATTTCTTTTTCTTTTCCCTTTTTTTATCTTTTCTTTTTTCTTTCTTTTTTATATATAAAATAAGCAGTAGTATGGACAAAATTGGGTGTTAACACATACCTATTTGGATCGATCTTGGGTAGAATCAGGCACAAAAATTCTCCAAGCAACAAGGAGGTACAAAGCCATAAGAGAAATGGAAATTGTAAAAGATAATCTACCACCACAATTAGAAGGATTTTACATTTTTAGGAAGTGTATGTGATGATGAGCAAGGCATAACTTGTGAATTTGCCACCACGATCGAACAATTTGGTCATGTTGGAGGAGGTAATTGAAAGGGTAACTAGGAGAGAAAGAGAGTAATAATTTGTCATGTGAGTTTTGTTTAGTGAATAACACATGATTTTTTTTAAGTGAATTACTTATAACTATTATATTAGATTAAGATGGATGGATAAGATTTGGTGTCAAAATATAATTTGATACTTTGGTATCAATTGATTTTATCCCTTATTTATTTATTTACTTAGATTAAGGTTATTGTTCGTAACTATTTCAAAGGCATTTTTATATGTATAGGATTGCATTATTTCATAATTGGTACTAAAATTTTGTGCCTACATTTTAAAAAACTAGTATTTTTTTTCTAGAAAAGTTACTTTTCATATAAATTATGTTTAAAATCGGTGTAGAAAGCATCTATACAACATCAATTGTGTAGATAACTGATGCTGTATAGGTACTTTATACATCATTTTTTATAGAACTGACACACAAATCTAGGTAGATGTACTCTTTTAACACACTTTCTACATTGGTTTAAGCCACAACCGATATAGAAAATAATTTTCCTCATCGTTTTAAATATCGATGTTGAAGTGTTCAACTTTCAACAATGATCGTTTCAACATTAGATATTGAAATCCTTATATAAATCTTGCTAAAAAAAATATTTGTTGTGGCCTGTCTGGTTTTTGGCGCCGGTAGCGCTAGAGTGGTGCCAGTAGCGCCATTAGTGGCGCCGGTAGCGCAGGAGGCACATCAGAGGCCAATTTTCTCTGGAATCTGGCGCCGATAGCGCCAGAAACGGCGCTAGTAGCGCAGGAGGTGCGCCAGAGGCCAATTTTCTCTGTAATCTGGCACCGTTAGTGCGGGAACGCAGGCTGGTCACTTAAAATGGCATTTTCTCTCTCATTTGTGAGCCAAAACTCACTCTTCTTCTTCCTTGAATGTTTTCCTCCATTGATAAGCCTTGGAAGCTTCATACCAACTCATTCCTTGACCAAAACACTTCACACCCAACATGAAACTTGAAGGAAATCATCCAATGAGCTAGATTCCAATCTCCATTTTCCTTAAAAACCATCAAACAGAGAGATCATTTTCTCTAGGGAACTTCACCAAACTTGAGTTTGGCGGGGAAAAGAGGCGATTTACGGACACCCAAGCTTGGAGAAGTGATCCTCTAGCCTTCCTTGTCGATTTAGAGGTAAGAAACACAAATTCTACCGATTATTTAGGAATTTGTTCTTGAGATGAATAGTGACCCATTTGAGTTAGAGCTGAAATTACTCTTGGGTCCTCTGGAAAAGTATGCTTAGGAGGTTGTTGTGATGAATGTTTAGCCTTGAAATATTAATTTTATGGACTTTGGAATTTGGCTCTGAGAAATGTATGTGTAGGAATAATGTGGGTTGAATTGATGAGGTTATGGTATGTATGAACATTAGAGCTTACACATGATGTGTTTAGAAGACTATATAAACGGTGAGATTGTGTTGAAGTAACCATTTTAGCTACCTTGATAATCATTGAAATGTGACATGAATAGAGTATTGAACTCTTTGAATTGGGTTATGTAGAGCCTTAGGGAGACTCTAGTGCCTTGGTTAGGCCAAGATAGATCCTGTTGGGGGTTTGTAAGTCACCAATTAGGTGACTAGCCCTTATAACTTAGAGAAAAGAGTAGAAGAGGTTTATGTGGAAAAGATTTGCGTTTCTTTTCATTCTAACGGTTGAGGACCATTATTGATTGATTATATACCTTTTGTAGGGCGTGATACAGAGGTTACTGGTGGTTGTGACTACGAAGCCGAGAGAGCCGGTGTAGCACGGAGAGCAGGTAAGCTCTTTGTTCTTGGGAGTGTTTCCCATTGACTGTGTTCCACCATACTTCAAGGGAGTGATGATTATTGTATGTCATGATGCATGTGTATTGAAATTGTGTGTTACTGCTTTGATTGAGGACATGTATATGATATACACTGTGACGATATGTTGTGTGATTAATGAGATTCTCTGGCCAGTAGAATAGATTGTTTATGGACTTCCTTTGGAAATGTGCCCTTAAGTGGATGATCTTCCCTCGGAAGTGCCATATATGTCAGAGTAAGTCCTGAGAGAATGTGTCCTTCAGTGGATGATCTTTCTCAGGCATTGACATAAAGTCCTGAGGGAATGTGCCCTTCAGTGGATGATCTTCCTTAGGCAATGTGTGCAGAGTCCTGAGAGAATGTGTCCTTAAGTGGATGATATTTCTCAGGCAATGTTTTATGTGTATATGTTTTCTATATCTGTGTTGCATTCCTGATGTTGGTAGCGTCCAACGGAATGACACCTGTGTTGTGATATATATGTGATGTGTTTTGAGAGCCTTGATGGCTAGATGGTGTGATGCCAATTTTGATACTGTATGTCATGGAAGTGAACCAGGGGGAGGAGAGACCTCCAAGAACCCTGAGTTTACTGAGATTTATATCTCACCCCGTGTGTGGGGATTATATTTTGCAGGTGATGCTCAGAGAGCGGATGGTGGATCCCAGGGCAAGAGGCCCGAGTAGTGATATGGTTCTGTGTGAACCTTAGGCATATATTTTGAGAGCATGTTGGCTCATTTCTTTTGTTATGCCTGTATTTGTACCCCTGAGGGGAGGATGCACAATTAGTGTGCTTTTTGCACATGTTGTATATCTGAGAGATACTGATGTATGTTGAGAGGACAAGGTATATGATACCTTATTTTGTACAACCATTATTTTGATATATCTATATGGCTTATTTGGTCCTCTGGTTGTATGAAGCGTGTAACTACCATACATAATGTAAAGATGTTATTGTTGATGACATTCGATGATGTCATTATGTTTATTGCTTCTGAATTAATTATCTTTAATTAATTGTTACGCTTAACGACCATAAATGAATGTTAATAAATCGGATGCATACGGGGCGTTACAGAGAAAATCCCATGAAGGACCCATGTAGTTTACTCTAAAATTCAAATAAGGGTTGATAAAGTCACATTTAAGCATTAAGAAAAGAAAAAAATACTTAACCGTGAATAATAAACACGTATTAATAGTTCAAAAGATATAGATGAGTGTGGGTTTAATTACTTACATCAAACTCCAAACTGTGGGAGTGCATACACTCATGATTGAGAAGGGCATAAAAAATAGTGAAGAGAAGATGGAGGTGAAAAATAAAGGCTCAAGAGAGTTCCACGTAGCGGCAATACTTGTTCCAAAACCTAGCTTAGAGAAGACTGTTCGATTCCCTTGCAACTAGTCCCTTTAATTGCTTTGTTTTTTGTTTATAAAGTGTTAGCATGACATTTCTTGTTGGGTTAGAGCTCCAATAATGATCACTAGAGCACTTTTGGATGGGCTCACTATGCTAGCCTTTTTTGGTATATTTATTATTCCTAAGTTAAAATTTAAATGAATTATCATTTTAAAGAAAAAATATATAAATATAAAATTATAAACATGTGAGATAATATGTGGAACCCAATTTAATTTCTTAATAAGATTATTGTTGGAGTAAAAAGTTTGTAGATATCTTCAAAGCTGAGGTGACACATGGAACCCACACAAATTTGGATAAGATCCGAGGAATGAGATCTTTATTATGGATGCTCTAATGTGTTACTGTCTATTTTTAGCCCATCGAGCACTTGCTTTAGCTAGGCCATAAATCCTTCGAGAATATAGTGCTTTCTGGCTTGTGTCTAGTTGGGCGAGACTCTATTGGTTCGACCAATGGGAACTGTTTGCCTTGACCTTGATCTGAGCTGCTTCGAAACCTAGCTCCAATTATTGTTGGAGTAAATATTTTTCTACTAAAAAAATGTCGTAATAAGGCTTTAAATAAGGGATAAATAAAATAATTGCACTTATGTGTACCAAAAAGTTAAGCATAAGTTATAACATATTTATCATAATTACTTACTATTAGGCTCAATCACAATAATCAACACACACAAGTCCATCACAAATACTCCATGGAGATTCACAAAGATCAACACCAAATGAGTGATCACATATTCACACTAGATGTTTAAGGTTATGTTTGATAAAACTAACTGAAAAGTTAGCCGCAAGCTGAAAAACTTGCTTATAAAATGATAAGTGTTTGGTATTGAAGTAACACAAAAATAATAAAATCATGATTTATATAAAAAGAATAACTAAGAAATTGGATAAATATATCAAGGATAAAAATGAAAGAAAATATAAAAGATAAAACACTACTACAAAATAGCAGAACAACGACGGTTCTAAACCCCTTATGACGACGGTTGTAAAATCGTCATTGTTGTGCGTGTCATTGAAAATGATGACATTCGACGATGGTTGTAAAAACTATCTTTGTTAACCCTGATTGTTTTTTACATACTTTCGAAGACGATTTTTAAGTAAAAACCGTCTTTGTTTGCTTACAAACAAATACGGTTTTGACTCAAAACTGTCTTTGTTGATCACTGTTTTTTTTTTTTTGACATGCCTACAAAGATGGTTTTTTAAGCCAAAATCGTCTTTGTATGTATACATACAAAGACGATTTTGCCTTAAAACCGTCTTTGTATGCATCTTAGAAAAAAAATATATGATTAACAAAGAGGATTTTTAAGACAAAATCGTCTTTGTATGTATACATACAAAGACAGTTTGTTGATCACTATTTTTTTTTACATGCCTACAAAGACGATTTTTAAGCCAAAACCGTCTTTGTTTATCATTTTTTTTATAAAATGCTTTCGAAGACGGTTCTTTGAAAAATCGTCTTCGAATGTCCCATTCTAAGACGATTTTCTAGATAACCATCTTAGAATGTCTTTTTTAAAATAAATAAAAAATTTGACTATTCGAAGACGATTTTTTTGCAAAAACCATCTTCAAAGTCTACTTTCTAAAACAATTTTTCAGATAACTGTCTTAGAATGTCTTTTTTTAAATTAAAAAAAATGGTGGATTCAAAGACGATTTTTTGGCAAAAATCGTCTTTGAATCTCTTATTTTAGAATTTATTTAAAAAAACTTATTCTTTCACCTGCCCCTTCTACAATAAAAATTATAATTAGAAAAAAGCTATTTTCTCTAACAGAGAGAGTGATAGGATCCTTAAGGCTCACAAACTAACAACAATTTGGAGATGAAACTTGAAAAGAAAGCAATTTAATAGGAACTCAATTTCAGATAACATATGATGCATAAAACCATAAGGCTCGCAAATATCTAAACTTAATAATAACACACCACATAATATAATCTCCTTGACTAGTCATAAATGGGTATCTAACTCTACCTTTATTGTGGCTTAGTGTTGTCACAATAATGGGTAATTAAATGAAGCAAGGCAAGATTGGACAAGGGAAATACATTAAGAGCATAAAAACATAACACTATGACTAACTAACTGTTGGAAATTTTTTACAACATTCTTTCAAAGTGAACTAACACTGGATCACCCTGTTGAATTAGACTTTATAATTAGGAACAAAGCCCACCTTAATTCTTTTGAAACCTGAAACTTGTGCTAAATGAGAAAGTCACGTACTAACTCACAAAGCAAGGCACAACAAGAATTAGAATGGTTTGTAATTTGTGTATTGTGTTATGTGCATATGGAAAATTACTACTCTTGTGGCTGGCCTCTGGCTCAATGCAAAACTCTGCACCAAACAGTGATCAATTATTTCCCTTTTCAGTCCCAACAACAACACAACAAAAATTCCCTCTTGTTGCTTCTTCTTCTTCCTACCATGCAGCAACAACAACATCTCTTCAATTTGGTGAATTCCCTTCGTGGCTGCACCCAATGGAGCAGAAGATAGAGCTGCAAGTGCTTCCAAGAGCCACAACCAAGCAGACAAAAGCCGCATGGACAGGATCAATGCACAGCTTGCAACTCTCAGAAAAGAATTAAAATAAACCAAAATTCACATCATTATTGAATGAGAAATAAATTATACACTAACAGTTTTATAGTCATATCATCTAATTATTTATCATTATGTCTAATAAATTTAATAATTTTTATAATAACTATTTTAAAAGCTATATTATTAATCATTTTTATTTGATTAACAATATATAAGTTTTAAATTTTTTGAAGAAATCAATGTTTTTATATTACCATACATAATTATGAAAGATATATTAAGGAAGTCATGTACCTACTTTAAGCAAGCCATATCCCAATTTCTTTTGACTGGTCCATCTCCTCACACATTTGAAAACATACCCATTGTTGCCACTTATTAACCGGTAAGTAAAACTCAATTAATAGCATCAATGACAGACCAATATAGAGATTAAGAACTTTTTATTACCTGAATTCCCCTCCTCTGGATCAAGCAACAAGGCTAGTTAAGATAGAGTGAATTACTTTATCTAGAGACCTCTGCAAACTAGAAATGTCCTCCTTGACTTTCCTACTATGGATTGTCCTCCTTGACTTTCTTGGACATCTTTATTATGTTCCCTGGTAGCTTTCTGTTTTTTATCCTACCATTATCATTATTGTCAATAGAAATGTCCAATAATGTCAACAGAAGACATTGAAATCCATCCAGAAAGTTCAATCTGCTCAGCACAGGCTTGACCTTAAACATAAATAAAATAAAAAGATTATTGGTTAAGTCAATTCATTGTGCAGATTACTCGACTTCAACAAAAGTTTAAGGTGTCTACTTGCAAAAGGGTAAAAATTGAAGATAATTGTGTCTTGTCTTCCCATTTTCTAAAAGCATATCGATATGCAATTTTAAGTAGGAAATAATTAATGAAACTTGATGACACAATATCACCATTTGCTGTAAAAAAAATGAAAACTCCCTAAAATTATTAGAGAGAGAGCCCTTTTCCTTTAAAAAGAAACTAAGACAGAAATAGTCACAGAAGGAAGGCAAGTATGTAGCATACCACTAAAGTAAGTATATCTTCTCCATCTTTGAACTTCGACTCATGCTCAGCAATATGTTGTTCACACCAGAAGAAGACAGGTACATAGTAACTAGTGTTCAGTAGGATGGGACCCCAAACAGCTCATAATTCCAACATACCTCTGATTCTGAGTTTCAGTGAAGAAAAGGTTGTTAACTCCGTGGTTGTTAACTTATAGTAATTCTTTAAAAAAACTTAAAAAATTCAAACATAACCTTAATGTATAGAATAAATGCATCATGTGTAGCATACTGGTTTTCCAGTTGAAGCTGCATGAAAACATTCTTCAATTGTACCCATTCTTCACTGCTAATCCCTTGGCGATTCCCACTAGTTCCTGTAGAATACATAATTAATGACTTTTCATACTCACCCATGAAAAAAAGGAAACTAAAACTGAGAACAAAGAACAAAACAAGTAAGATAAAATAAAAGATACTATGCCTCATTTCCTATCTTCTCATGATTTTAACTGAAATAGTTACAATATTAAATAGTTACACAACATGAGTCATTGACAAGCATAGGTAGATAAAATTGAGCAAAAGATATATGAATGACAAGCAGTAGAAAACAAATCAGCTTTACCAAGTATTCAAAGAAAAAAAATGTAACAAGATACGAAGTTCCATATACAAAACAGTAATGAAGAATATATATATATATATAAGTAATCTTGAGGCTCTTGATGCAACAATTGGCATCCCCTGTTGACTCCAATATGAATGGAAAAGTAAGTTTATACCCAAAATAAAATGGTTTAATGAACAGTTACTTTCACTAGAAAAAAAATGTTCCGTATAATGACATACACTACATAGGCACGAATGACAATAAATAACTAGTATTGTATCAACTTTGTATGACAACTTATGCTACCATGTAAATTAATTTAAAAAACTCTCTACAAATGTGTACCTTGGCCAAATTCCCTAAGCCTGCCATTTCAAGAAAAAGCTGTGGACATAAAGGAGAAAGAACTTCCAAACCAGTGACTCGTATATTCCATTAAGCACAAGAGAATCATAGAAAGAAACTTCAGCCCTACTAATACATTAAGATAAATGCATAAAAATAATGCATTATTCCTGGTGGGTCATTTTAGCAAAGCAGAGGCCAGTGTTCCAAGTAAAATACAAAAGAAGGGAAAACAAACTTTAGCTATTACAACCTTATAGGCATCCCTTCTATGAGAAAAGATGACAAGTTGACCTGCACTCTCATCCTGAATTGAACATAAACCATTTTTGAGAAGACTAGCTTGAATAATAATCTGAAATATGAGACTACAAATAGTCAACATGAGAAAGTCATGCTTAGTTCATAACTGATTATAACAACAAAACAAATATAACTTCATTTCCTCCCATGTAAAAAATATAAAACATAAAATAAAAGGAAAAGATACACCCACAGTAGGTCAGTAGCTGGCTAAAGCCCAATTTCACACTATCGATACTAAACCTATTAGCTATTACACAATGAAGGAAATATGTTTGGTTAGTCACCAAAACTTTTTTCCTCTAATCATTGTTTGACTCAAAAAATCATTATACAAGTTACAAAATTCACATGAAATTTGTTGATAAGAATTAGTAAAGACAAAAGCAAATTAATTAGCAATAGTATAAGTAGTTTGTTAATTAGGATGTAAGGGAAGGGGTACAAACTATGTATTAAGCATATAACTTTAATTCTTCTTTGTTGAATTTTTTGTTTAGAACCATTTTGCACATCTTATGCTTATATAAAACCAATACTTTACTGGTATTGATGCTGACCACAATAAAAAAAGCTTTTATGCTTCTCTGCCTATGATGTAATGATTCTTAATTCTAAATTACTCTGAATTAGAATAATGATAGTGGTACAGAAAAAGTGGCAGCAGTCAAACACTCACAACTGGATGTGAGTACAGAGTTGCCAAAGCACGTGCTTGAGCACGGTCATCACCCTCCACTTTGGCCAAATGAAGATTTTCCTTCTCCTACAAACCAAACATCAATGGATTGGATAAATTCTTCACAAGTTCCCACTCTCACAGTTAAGACATATGCAATCTGCGAAGAAAAAACCTTCAGCACAACTAGCTTTCGGATTATTCCATTTACCATGTTGCCAGCTCCAGGTCCAAGAGCAACTTTAGCAAGCTTCACATTTTGTGTAATGACCCAGATTATAAGTTGCTAATCTGGATACTTGATGTGTGTATTATATTAATTAAATTACATGTATTATGTTGATTGATAAATTGTTTATTTATAACTTGTTGTTTGGGTGCTTTTGTCTTGGTATGCGTGCTTGATGGGTATTGGACGTAAGTCAGCTCTGCTGTGCTGTGGTTGTTGGCTGAGCACGTTAAGAGGACGTGTTGTGTCAGCCGTGTTTATAAGCAGCAGGCTGGCACAGCAACAAGCTTACTCTTTCTTCTTATACCTTTGCGTTTCCTCTGTTTTGTCTCTAAAACTCACCCAGAAACCTCTCGTTCCCAACCCCTTCTTGGTTATCTTCAACATACAAGAACCACCATAGCTGCTGCGGAATCCCGACACCAAGGAGAACTTCGTGGTCGGAGCAAAAGTAGGGAATGAACTATCGTGAAGCGTGGACGAACTCCTGGTTAGATAAGGGGAGTTTATCGTGTTTCTTAACAGTTTTAGGTACCACGGTTTGGGGGCCAGGGAGTCCAGCCATGACGATAACTGCATGTCCCTGGTGTCTGTGATGGTCTTCCCAGAAAAGCTACGTCTTTTATGAAGGGGATGTGGTATGCCTTGAATCTGTTGAACGTTGTTTTGTGTTGATGTTTGGTGTTCTTGAGAGGGGGAGTAGATGTTTTACGAACTCCCCGTGCATGTGTGTGAAGTTGGCATTTTATGCTGAAAGGCTTCTAAGACATTTGCGGAAGTGTTCGTGAAGGTGATGAGTACCGGGATGGGTTAGCCGTGTTGCACATAGGTATCGACCCTTGTGTTTGATGTCGACTACCGGGATGGGTAGGCCGAGTTGAGCGGGTTACATGGCATGCATGCATGCATGCAAGACGTAACTTGGTTCTTGTTGGCAGACTTCAGTAGACCGGGTTCCCTACCAGTGGTCGTTCCCTTAGAGTCATTAAGACTCGCTTCCCTTTCTATAGGGTATACCGGGTTCCTTACCCAGGTGATACGTTAGAGTTGTTGAGCTCAAGTTACATCACCAAAGAGAGAGCTATCGGGTTTCCAACTCGGATGAGCTCGTGTTCTCTCGGGAAAAGAGCCACCGGGTTCCCCTACTTGGTTGAGCTTGTGTTCCTTCTTCTAAGACGACCGGGTTCCATACACGTGTCTTCTTTAGAAGCTCATCCTTCCCTTTTCTCAGAGTCCGGGTTCCTTACCCGGGGTGGGCTGTTTCCTTTAGAATTACCAAGTCCAAACCCCTTTTTCCTTGAGAACTGTTGGGTTCCTTACTCTGCAGATCTTGTCTACTCTTGGGAAATGAGCTACCGGGTTCCCTTATACCCTTGTGTAGGTTGGTGAAATACAAACCCGGGGTCTTACAAGCGCTATTTGTTGTAATCGATTACAGCGCTTATGCAATCGATTACATAATGCAGAACCCGTCCTTAGAACTTTACAAGAAACCTAAGAGCCTCTTGACCGCCTTTGGAAAATCCTTACCAAATCCTACCGACCTCGACCGAGCTCTCCTGACCTCGTCCGCTCTTACTACCCTTGTCGTCCCTTGTCCAAATCTCACCCCTTTGATCGACCCTTACCGACCTTGTCCGAGTTCTATCGGCCTTGACCGATCTTGTTTACCTTTGTCCGACCTTGATCGGATTCTTACCTTGGGGTAGTATATCTAAGTGTCAACCCGGACACCTCGTATTTCACACCGGTTCACTTGTTTGTATGTGCTTACGTTGGTGGCATTTGAACTCAGCCTATGTGATGGCTTGAGATGAGGAATGCGTTTGGATATACATAAATACCCATGGGGGTGTATGGCGTATCCTGGCCAGGTCGGGTTGAGCCTGATTCTGGGTCATACATTGATGGTGCTGTGATGATATTCTATGTATAGTCGTGAGGTGCCGGGATTGGGTGGTGGTAAACCTTGCGAAGACCACGGTCAGTGCATCGATGGGCCCTTGTGTGGGCGGTAGATTACATAGGGGGTGTATGGTGTTATCCTGGCCAAGTCGGGTTGAGCCTAGTTCTGGGTCATACATTGATGGTGCCTATGTAACATATGACATTTTGCATGGCGGAAATGAGGTTGATGATTGGTTGTAGGGTACAGAGGTACTAGGGGACCACGTCTGTTGGGAACTCCTTCTGACACCCATTGGCTGATCACCATGGAAGGGTGATTCCTGTGCACAACAGAGTGACCCTGACAAGCTACTGCATCATCTGACCACAAGGATGGCCCATTTCCGGGATGGTACCACATTGCATGATGAGAATTGAGTCAGGAGCATGCATCATGCTAGATTTCATAAGCTGATTTATGAGATGTTTGTGGATGTCCATATATGTTAGTGTTCAATGGACGCTTGGAATGTTTGCATTGATATGTTTATGACCATGTTACTGCTTGACCGAGTTGTGCCCTTTTCTGTTGTATTTATTGTTGTTATTTAATATGATGAACTCACATTTATTTTGTTGTACCTTGTGGTTTGATACCTGTGATGATCACGAACCGGGTTCGTGTGAGCAGATGGGCAGCAGTAGGTGCTTTTGGGAGAAGACCGGGTTGATTGGAGCTGCCGTGTTTTGCCGGGATGTCAGGAACATGATCCCGGGAAGGAGTTGCTTTTGTTAGATGCATCCCTTGTTTTAATGGATGCACTCCTTGTTTTGCTATTTACACCCCTGACTTTCATTCTCTTTTAAATGTAAAACATTATATATATATATATATACACACACACATATATTTCGAGACATAATCTTTTCTACTTGTAATTAAACTATGTCTTGTGTATGTGTTTACATGTATTCGAAGCATCTTATGAGTACCTACTTCTACATGTATTTTCTATGATGATAGTTGTTAGATGTTCGCGAAAAATTTACTATCATTTTCACAAGTAACAAAAGGGGTGTTCTTTTTTATAAAAATGAATTTATATCAGGGTTATGAGTTAATAATATAGTAGCGACGTGGCGGGTCGTTACATTCTGCATTTCATACAGCAAATTGGCATAACAATGAAGAGAAGGTTAGACTATAGTGTATATATTATATTCAACCAATACATCTCTCCCTGAAAAAAGTGTTGAAGTAATTGCTACTAACTTGCCTTACAGTTGAAATACAGATTATCGGACAATATTATAGATTGAATTGCTAAATTCATTTATCAAAAGCCGAATTATGCATATCATAGTTAAGCGTCAATAGAGAAAGTGGTTTAAGAAGAATGAAGAGTGAACTTACAAATAATTGAAATGTTATGAATATACATTGACCTAAAATAAGGGAGACCTTAATAAAACAATGAAAATAATTTTTTAATAGTAAGCAAGAGTAAAATGAGGACCGTGCACTTCATTTTGAGCCAAGGATTGATTGTCAAGCCTTTCAACATCATTAAATGACTTTTTGGGTCTTCTCTTCACCAGAAAAAAATACTACTATTGCCCCAACAACCAAGATGGAGATCACTATTCTAGCAATTCCACCACCTCCTATACCAGATCACTATATATAGAGAGGGAAGAAAGCTTTTGGAAATCAACATTAAGTGCCTGCTAAGGCTGATTGTGACCAAGATTCCTGCACAACGAGGATTAAATTAAAAAAACATTTCAATTGCTTGTGAAGGAGGTTTATACAATAAGAAGTTTACAAGAAGTCAAGAACATGATTACACACAGGACTATAAGCGAAGTCTTTTCAGAAAGGGAATAGGGGATTGCTCCATTGAAATTATTATTAGCAAGATTTTTGCATCCAAAGAAACATGAATGTTAGAAATTAATAAATTATAATGTCAGAACAAAAATCAACAAAAAAGTAATAAAAGATATAGAAACATACAAGTATTGCAGATTAGGAGGAAGTTGGTATGGTATGGTGCCACCAAGTTTGTTGTTACTAAACTCTCTACAGAGTTTTACAAGGTCGTAACAATAATTACAATACATATAAAACTGGTTATATGATGAATGAGACCATTAACTTACAGGTCATCAATTTAAATAGAATCATTTCTTTCATCTAAAAATGGCAATTTGTTTCTTTATAGAACATAATGAATAGAATTAATTATTATTTCATATTACCATACCTTTAACTGAACAGATTCTCTTAGGAATTAATTACATTCCTCAAATTAAATAGTAAAAAATGAAAAAACTCACCTTGCTGCTACAATCTCTCCATCAGGATCTGCTCCACCACTTCTATAAACCTTTATGGTCTCGTTGCTGTTTATCCCTGAAAATGTTAAACATAAATCAGTCAACCTCCATAGCTTGGTTTACATGTGCAGCAGTTCATGTAATATTGGAGTTGTTGTTTGTTATTTGCAGTTGCTTTACCAAGTCGCAAACACATTATTTCAAAACTAAAAAATTTACATAGATCACATTTGAAGGAACTTCCCGCCACTCTTCATTTCCAAAAAGCAAATCAAGCAAGGAACTTCCTAGCTTTTCAACTCAAAAAAAAAAATGCCACAATAAATATAACCACAACAACCTGCAACAAGAGAAAAGAGGAAGCAAAATAACCAAAACACATGCGTTGACGACTAGGGTGTGAGCGGCAAAATTAATTTTGGCTTAAGTTTTGCATCTCTGCTTCAGATCTGTGTCTTCACTCACATCTCCGCTTCAGATCTACGTCTTTGTTCGCATCTCCGCTTCGGATCCGCGTCTTCACGCCGCTGTCTCAGATTCGTTCGCATGGCTGTTAATGTCGGCGTTTTTGCGTCTCTACTTTGGTGAAGTTTGGGTGGCGAAGCATGGTGCCACCGTCGCTATGGTGACTGTTTAAGGTTATGGGTACAAATGAAAGGAAAAAAGAAAAAGAAAGAAGAGAAAAAGTGCCTTTTGGAGCTGGAGCACAGGTCGCTATGAACCTGGAGAGGGAGGTGAGGACTGAGGAATAATGGCTTCATCCTCGTCGAGGAGGAGATCGATGGCTTCATCGGGGCCTTCGAAGCCACAGGTGAAGGAGAGGATCTTGTCCAAAACGTCGACTTTGAGATTGCAGCCTCTTATATTCCACTTCCTTTGAACCTTTTTCCTTGTTGATGCATTCATCTCTCTCTGTTGAGTATGAGAGTTCAACATAAGAAGGTTAGGTTTGGCGCAAGAAAAATACCCTATGTTTCAGAAGTCAGAGAGGTAAAATGAGGGTCGGAGAGGAAGAGGGGAGTGAAAAACAAGAGAGTAGAGGAAGAGAAAGAAATTAAAAGCGCACTAATTTCTATGACTGTTTTATATAAACTGTCTCTGAATTTAAAAATGCACCCATTTCTTATACGGTTTTTACAACTTCGAATAGTAGTTTTGAAAGACGATCTTCGTTCAAAGTCTCATATTTACAAAATTGTCACCGTCTAATATATTAAGACAGTTTTTTGAGAATCTTCGTCGAAGGTGCATCGTAGAATATTATTTTTATAATAGTAAAAATTAGAAGTTAGTATTTTAAAAAATATTTCTTCAAATAGCATTTAAAAAATACTAAATACTATCAATAAAATATTAAAAATCTTATTTATCGAATAATCAAATAAATTAATTAAAATATCTTACCAAACATAATATAAATATTCTTGATGTCAATATCAATACCATTATCATTTTTGCCGAATTCCCATAATTATACCCATGCGGTGCATTCTTTAGATTGATCTCAAAATGTATGAATAATCAGTTGACATAGTTAGTCTTTAGTAGGCAAGATTTACTAGCCTTTAGTTAGCTACACCAATCCGCATTGGACATTCTCGCACCTAAGTTAAGAGTTTCCAAGGCCACTTAAGGTTTGCACTCTTCATTCAGCATGTACCAAAGCATGTCCTATCCATCCTTGAGGGTGTCAACTATCAATGGTGAGAAAAGTACCATATTCATACATCAAAATTACCTTTTTGTTTCCTTAACAACCCTTAGGACATCAATGATCACTACAATAAAGTAAGAGATTACTAATAGTTAAATTAATTTTGGTAGCCATAACAAACCACAAAAATTTTGTAATTTATAGCACATCTTCAAGACGCCACAATTGAATATTCTTTTTGGTTCTTCCTTTTTTTTATTTTTAAATTACTTCAATAATTTGAATGTATATTTTCGTTTTCTCACAATGGCACGATTTTTTTGCACTAGTCGAATGTATATTTTCGTTTTCTCACATTTTTGCACAACTTTAATATTCATTCTTGTGTTGATGTTCATGCAAATCAGTCTTCATTTTCATGCTTGTTTTCAATAGAACTTAGACTCCGTTCTTGTGCTCATCTTCACATATTTTGATAATAATAAACAGAAGAATATTTTTTTTAATAAATCAGCTAGAGGTCTTTACTATAACAAACCAATAATAAAATTAATAATAGAAACATAAAAATTTATGAGTGTCTTAAACCATGAAGGTTTTCACTTGCATATGCGCCTTAGAAATAATTTGCATTTCATTAAATTGTTTAGGGTTTAATGCTAACAAGAAAGTAAAGAACTTTAATTAGATGATAAAAAAGAGGTATTCTTTTAGGCTTTGTTTGGATAAATTTTTCCATTAAAATTTATAGTTTAAAGGAAATAATTAAGAATGAAAAATAAATTGAGTTTATCTTTATAAGCTAATTAAAATTAACTTAATTATGCACCAAAGCTTTTTGAGAAGTAAAATGAGAGGTATTTTTTTTTATAAAGTTAAGTGCATAATTAGTTTATCGATCTTAGCTTATGCATGAGAAGTTGAATTCATTTAACTTTTTCTTTTCTTTTCTTATAAACATTTATAGAATTTTTTTAATCGTAATATTGATACAAAATATTCATCGACTTTGCTGATTATTAATCTCTGTCAAATAAGCTAACTATATATACTTTTAGTGAAATCTTGCTCCCAACCAGGTTATTATCATTTACAAAGTTTGAACTCAAGATTTTATTTAAGAGATCAAATCTAATTTCACTTGAACCAATAATTTGTTAGTACTTATTGACAAATCTAACATTTTCTAACAAATCATAGTAAAGGCATCAACGTAATAGCATGACCATTAATTTTTTACCACCCTCAATATCTCAAGAAAAAAATACGGTCACCTTTGAGGAACTTATAAACTCTTTTGAATAATTTATAAACTCTTTTGACCAAAATAAACTTGTTTTGGAACATGAACTTATTTTAGTAGATTATTTTTCATAAGTTATTTAAAGTAGCTTATTTTAATAAGCTACTTAAAGTACCTTATGAAAAATAAGCTAGCTAGTTTATAAGTTACTATTTTTTTCCGTCTCAATTTTATTTTATTTGAAATTTCATTTTACCCTTTTATTTAATTTAAAAATCCTTCTTATCATTTTTGTTTTTGTTTTGGAAAAATCATCATATCTAATTTTACATTCTTACACACATGATATTAATTGTCAGCTGTACACCATCCCATAGCTAAACAAAAAAATAATAATAATAAACTATACCATTTTATAAGGTTAGAATTTTTTTGAATCATATCAACTTTATAATTATTTGTTGAATTATTCTTTGTTTTACTTAAAATTATATGACCAAATTCGTTTCTTTGCATAATTTTTATTTAATCAATTTAATTTGTAAAAAAGAAAATTCCCCTTTCAAGAAAAATTACAAAGAAAAAATATTTTTTATTTTTTTGTTCTAAAATAATATTATTAATAAAGTATTTAAAATGTTAAACAATATAATTCTAGTAAATTTTATTTTATTTAATTTTACTTTTCCAATTTTTTTTTTACCATTTTTAATAATAAAAAATTTTAAAAATATTATCCTACATTTTAAGATGAGAAGTTATTAGAAATAAAATTTAAATATTATAAATATTAAATATGTCATTTGACATTTATTAATTAATTTCCTAACTAATTTTATCAAATACTTTCAACTAAAAAAGTTATTTATAAACTTTTATCAAATTTCTAATTTTTCAACTCATAATTTTCAGTTAGTTTATATGTTAGTTTTTAGCAAACTTAGAGGACAGAAATTACACACCGATCAAGCCTCATACCTACCTCACCAATTATTATTATAGTTAATTATTAGGAAAATATGACAATTTAATGTCCTCGAGTACTGTACAGTACATGAAGCAATGATGATCACTACTAATACAACGGAAAACCATGTTTTTTTTATGCACAGAAATAAAAAGCACCAAGAAACAAAAAAACTACAAATTCCTAATATGCACTATGGTATAGCATTCGCAAGCCATGCATGCATGACAACAGAAAGCCAAGTGCGCTGTATTGGGTTTTATTTTATTTTTAATTTAAATAATTAATTATAATTTCGATTTTTTTCTCAATCTTAATTTAAGCAGAACTCTCTTACAAGAATAAATAGACATATATATAGGCCAATATTTATGAATAATTTAATACTATATGCTTTTAGATTCTGTTTGGTGGACAGATAAAATGAGATAGGATTCTATTATAATTTATTGTTCAGTGTGCCAATATGATAGTATTATATCTTATTTTATTATTTTAGTGTATTTCTTATCCGATAAAAAATTGGGTTAGATCAATAGAATAAGATAATTATCTCTCTCTTTCTCTTTCTATATATATTTTGTAATAAATTAATTTATATAACATTTATATATGCAAATATAATATATATATATATATATATTTAATTTATATATATATATATATATACACATATATAATAATAATAATAATTTTGGCATGTAAACTTAAATTAAAATATTAATAATTAAAACCTTATATAATTTGTTTATAATTATAAAAAAGTAACTGCATAAATAAAATATAATTTTGTATAGTTTAGTTTAAATTATTTTTTTTATAATTTTCATAATTTATACAAAAAATAAATTTATAATAAAAATAAAAAATATTTTTAGAAAATTATAAGTAATTTTAATAAATCAATACTTTTTAAATATAAACATATCTTATGGCTATTTGGTATGCATTAAACATTGGCTAAGATTAAAATTTATCGTGTCTTATCATATTTCATTCTTATCGCGCGTGTTTTCATATCATATTTTATTATATCTTGATTATCAAAAAGGAGTCCTATAAAGATATAATTTATTGATATGATAATGAAACTTTTATGATTAACTATAATCATGTATATGCTAGTAAAAAGTTATGCATTTAAGGTATGTAAGAATTAAATTTATATTTTATTAGCCCATGAATAATCGAGAATATATAATGGCTTTTTTTTTCTTTTCGAAATGCTATGATTTGTAATTAATTATTATCATCACTACTTCTGTAAAATTTTGAGAGTATATATTCCTTAGTACTTATAATTATAAATTAAGTTCCATTATTAACTACCTTTCATAGAAATAATTTTGCCTTTACGACGAAGGCGTGCATAAACTGAGAAGAGTGTAAAAAGGACAAAACTAGTTTTATAATTGTTTTTTGTGTCGTTTTCCAATTATAATTAGAATTCTATCTTAATAACCTGTGTAATAAAAATTTATATTAAAAGTTAACATAAATTATTGAGGTGAAATTCCAATTTTAATTGAAAATCAATACTAAAAACACTTAAATAAAATTATATGTAATTAAGTTTTATCCTTTTAAATTAATTAAAAAAATTAATAAAAAACTATTATGTTCTTTTTCGTAGAAGTTAAGTTTTTGGCATAGTTGATATGTGACAAGAAAGAATTATGCCATATAAGTAGGTAAAGCTATACATTATGTTATATGATTAAAAATAATATAAATTACGAGAGAGAGAAAGAAACCCTGGCTCGTCTCATTGATATTCTAAAACACCTCCAGTAAACAAGGTTACATAAAATAAAAATAAAAAGAAACATAGATAAAAGATAAAGACAAACAGGACTGGTATATCACCGTAGACAAAATAACAGAAAAAATATACTATCCACCCTACATCACCCACATAGGCTCCAAAACATGTATACAAAGATTTTCCAAGCATGTAGGGTTTTATTTGAAAGAGTAATGCTATTTCCACAACAATCTCTCACAATATTTTTAGGGGAAGAGAAGGAAGTTTAACACAAAAAAAGTAATAATAATAAGAGAAGACACAAAGAGAAAAAAATGTTGTGAGAAAATATTGTAGAAAATTGTGGGTAGAAATAGCATAATTCTATTTGAGAACACCATGAAGTTTACAACTTAGCTAGGGAGAAGGCACCACTGCATACATGCATACCTGAAAATTAAGCTCACACCACTGTAGCTAAACAAAACAAGGCATGCATGCATGAGTGTAGCCACTATATATGATCTCCACACATAATAAACTATGACTTGCGTGGTGGTGCTCTTACATTATGCTGAGGATCTGGTCCTCCTGGTGCAAGTCTATCTGCAGGTGCTAGTGGGAGATCATTACTAACTGGAATATGTACATGCTTTGATATGTGAATACCCGATTTGTGGAGAAGGTTTTGGATGCCAACAACTTTTTTGTGAGCGAATAATGGATTATGACCATGGAGAGTACTACGAGCCTGTAAAGTCATGAAGAATGTGGAGAACATGATTAGGGTAAGTATGGACACTAGGGCTGCACTTGTTTTCCCCATATGCGTGATGTAAGTCTTAGAATTGAACAAGGTGCTATAAAGTGAGAACGATTATATATAGAAGCTTGAGATGGCTAGTGGAATGATCAATGAGTTGGAGTAGTTTGGAAGCACTATCTATATGTGGTTAGGTTACTACCTTTCTGTCGTCCCAAGAAGTTCTTTTGCATAGGGCGGCGTATTAATAATACGATCTAAAATAATTAAAATGAGGTCTTTTTAGTTTAATAATTTTTTAACAAAAATTAATATTTTTATTAAATATTTATATTTATATTGAAAATTTATTTTTCAAGCTTTTAAGAATGCAAAATTATTTATTGATTTATTATAATTTTTTTCAATTGATATATATTGAAACTAATTCATTTAATCTTTTTGGAGATATTGTTGATTTTAAATAAGATTTAATTAATTTTAATTTTAAAAATCTTCTTTATGTCGAAACAACACTTACCATAATTGTTAACATTAATCTATAAGCAATTAAAGAATTATGAAAAATTAATTATTTTTATATAATTAAGTATGTCAATCGGTGTATCATTTTTTATTTGTATAATTTCTCTTACAATTTTTAGTTTTGTAAATAAATCTAATCATTTAATATTCAAGTGATTATTTTATTTTAATGAACGTTTGAGGTTGCTAAATTAAACAACCAGTTTCCTTCTTATTTTAAGATCATCATTAATTTCACTTAATTTTAATAAAACATCTCTTATTTATGGAGTTAAAAATATTAAATCTTTTATACTTTCAATATGATTTTTCCATCATGTATGTGACAATGGTTTGAGAGATAGGCTAGAAATATGATCTTATAGAATTTTTCATCTTTTTGTTGGAGAAGAAAAATACAATATATATGCACTGTAGTACTCCAAAAAAATATGTAATTTTAGGACAATAGTTAGTCATATCACAAAGTATCAATTAATGTATAAAATTCTTTTTTGCACACCTTGATGTTTTTCTATCATATTTGATCCATTATCATGACCTTATCTTCTTAAGTTACTAATATCAAGTCCAATATTATTTATTCATTCATAATAGCATCAAAAATGTCTTTTCCATTGTATCATCTACTTTTAAAAAATCTACAAAATATTAAAAATTTGTATTTGAGTTGAAGAAACATCTACATACAGTAATACAAAAGACATTTGTTCTCGATGACTTACATCAGGAGTACAATCAAGTATAATTGAAAAATATTTTGCATTCTTAACATTTTTTATAATATATTTTTTAATTTCACATGCTAACAAATTTATCAATTCATCTTGTATCCTATGTCTAAGGTAATGGTTATGAATTTTATTATCTTTAATTCAACGAATATTTTCTTGCATTATAGGATTGAATTCTGTAATTATTTCAATTATAATTAAAAGGTTTTCATTACTTTCTTTGTAAATTCTTTCATTTGTTCCATGAAATGCTAAGTTATTTTTTTGCAAGAGTTTTAACAACCGCAATAATTCTAAATAAAATATTTCTCTAATGTTCCTTATTTCTATTTATTTGTTCTTGAACATGTTTATCAATTTTTTTTAGTAACCTTGTTTCTAAGTCAATCCATAAACTCATTAGCAATGTGTTCATTACTTATCTCATGATTCCTCAACTTATGACTAATATTTCTCCAATCCCTACTACCTCCATTAGCTAACTTAGTTGCACTAGGAACAAGATTAAACAATTTGCAACATAAACAAAAGACTTTATCTAAATCTTAGAGAATAAATTAACCATATTCTTTCACATTGTTCACCATTAGACAACTTCTAAATGTAAAGTGATGAAAAATGTGCCTTGAGAATTCATCCTTAGGAAAATCTATATCAATAATTTTAATAGGACATTTTTATACTAATAAATCTCTCAAACTTGTTTTAATATTTGTCCATTAACTTGGATCATATATGCTTCTAATATTTGTTTCTTTTAATTTTTTTTTTCATTTTGAGTTTGAATACCAATATAATATTGTTCATTAACTAATAATACTTCTTTTCTATTTTCATTTTCACCAATTACTACATTGTTAACTTGTTCATTAACTAATACTTATTCTCTTTTTGCATTTTCATCAATTCCTACATTGTTAATTTATTCATTCGACCAACAATTACCTATATTTTCATATTTATTTTTATCTATTTTGATAAATCTATCTAGAGCCTCCTTTTATGATTCAATTAAAGCATCAATTTTTTTCTAAAAGTTTTGAATAACCTCATTCAAATTTTTGAGTTGACGTTTTGAAATAAAGCAACTAATGTATAAAAAATAAACAAAAATTATAAATCAAGATTATGAAAAAAATGTTAGAATAACAATAAAACTTGATTATCAACTTGTAAATGAATTGCTTTATATACTTCTTTGAGTTGAGATACTTCACCACAATGCTCTCTGAATTCTGAAACTACAAAATTTAAAACAAAAAATATTTTAGAATTTCAAGAAATTATACAAAAATAATACTAGAACTAAATTATAAAAAAATTATAAAAATTACAATCGTAATTCAAAAAGCGAAAAAGAACATAAATGATTCAAATAATTTAATTAATTGAATATAAGAATTATTAAAATAACATGTGTAATACCTTATATGTAAATTAGAACAAAAGCAACAAAGTCAAGCCACAAATCAAAAGCAAAACAAGGAATATTGAGGAAAAAAGAATCAATAAGAGTACTTGATCAAATGAGAATAAAGGAAGGAATAATCAAAGAGTCACTAATAATATAAATAAGAATGAGAGTGATATTTTAACTAATTTGGGAAAGAATAAAATATGACTTTTGGATTACTTTTAGTAATTAGAGAAAATAAGAAAAGAGATTTAAGATTCATATTAATGAAAATTAATATATTCAGGTTAAGAGACTTTTGATATAGTCAAGGTCAAGAGACAAACTAATTAATGAGAATTAGTGAGTAATTAATTTAAGTAGAAACTAAACAATAAAATTATGAGTCTTATAGGAAATTAAAATTATATTTCTTTTATATTATTTTTATAAATATTATAAGAAAATATGAGTCTTATAATAATTAATATATTTTTATGGAGGCCTAAAGCAAAGACTTTAATTATTTTACCGTTGGCGGACCCTGATTACAGATCTCACTTAATGATTTAAAATTTTGACATATAGGATTTTTTGATAATATTATCATCTTCTTTATTTTTTCTCATTAATTTGTATTTCTTTGTTTTGTTGTTTTCATACTAGAAAGTCTCTTAATTAGTCATGTATCATGAGCAAGATTAATCTAATTAATTAGAGGACATGTGTTATTTCTAACTTAGGAAACAAAAAACAAAAAGCCACTCCTACCTAATGGGTTTCTTGTGCACTCCTAAAGGTTATTTACTTTCGTCGAACTAGAGCATATATATATATATATATATATATATATATATATATATATATATATA
>CM023952.1:13419485-13473570 GCA_013407115.1 Glycine latifolia | reverse complement strand
GGGGGGCACAGGGGGAGGCACGACATCCGCACCTACATTGCGTACCAATGGCCTCCATTGGAAGTTACTCATGATACCTATGAAAACACAAAAACACACAAATGTCAGGGTCTACACATCACAAAAACAAATAAGTGATAAGAAAGAAAAATTACCATCCAGTGCGGCGGGTCATTGGTTGAGGGCAGTGCCAAAATAGCCTGTGTGTCCAACGAGGCTGGCAACAACTCCAAAGTTGCCTTGTTAGACCTCTCCACAAGGGTCAGCATATCCTCATCAAGGGACCTGAACCTGGTAGGGTCAGCCTGTCAGTAGAAGGGAAAGCGAGCTTCCCCATCCCTGTTGTGCATCAATGGCAACCCATCAGCCACGACACCATTTTCGCGGACCTTGAAGAATCGGTCCTTAAAGCGACGGAAGACGTTGGTGTCCACCTCGAACAGTTTTTTCGAGACGCTGTGCAAGGAAATTCAAGCACCTTCCCAGACAGATTGGTCTGAAAGAAAAAGCAGAAGAAAGGAACAGTGGCACGAATGTGCAAATGAGAACATAAAATCTCGAAGGCCCGCACCACTGGCCAACTGTTAGGATGAAGTTGGGAGGGGGCCACATTCAAGTACTCCAGCAGAGCACATTGAAAGGGAGAGAAGGGAAGGACAATACCTAACACCTCAAAGAGGCATCGGTACATGAAGAAGAAGGGCAGAGCGCTCGGTGTCGCCCTCAAGCAGGGAAAGTCATCTTCCCCGCAAGGCTCAACTATGACTTTGTCGGAATCAGAAGGAGCCGTCATCTGCAACGTTAAGCGAAGCACATTTACAGAAGTTGTAGAGTTTATGGAGGAGCGGTATTTAAACACGTCCTCCCTTACCCACTCATAGCCGCGAGCAACTGGAACGGCCGGTAGTGACCTAGAACCAGAGTTGCGGCGCACGCGCGAGGAGGCTTTGATGCCTCCAGGGCTGTTTTGCGTCATCATTCCTGGGGAAGAAACTGGGATGACGGTGAGCGGCAAAGGATCATCCACCCTTGCCTGCTGACGAGGACGAGAAAGTGTCCTCACTAGCTCGATGAGAACTCACCCTCCTCTCGGAGGAAGAAGACGATTCGTCTGAAACTCCTCCATGGGTGTTCTCTTCCGATGAATCACCCACGGAGATGACCTCACGCATGATGTGCTGCTCTACTGAACCACTAGAATCACTACCACCCATGCCTAAGGCAGACTCAGAAGCGGAAGAGATAGACATTTTTGAATACCTTGAGAGAGAAAGGAAAGCAAGAAGCGTGAAGAAGAAGACTCAGAAAATCAAAAGCACGGGAAGTGGTGATGAAAATTGCAAAATCCCTCCTATTTAAAAGAATAGGGAAGGTCGACGGTTTTGGGCGGATTTCGAAACGTCCCCTAGAAGCTCGCGTCGTGTTTGACCGCATTTACCCACTACTGCACGACCTCCAGAACGTGCCAACTCCCCGAGTGACACGTGTGCACAGGTAATGGTGCGTGGGCGGCACACGATTGATGGCATTAATGAGGATATAACGCATATTTTCAATAATCACATCAAACAGTCACATTTTGACAGAGTTCATCAGCTTGATTCCTCACTTGCTTGCCATGCCTATCATTATCCTCGACGCTTCACTTACTTGCCAAGATCATTCTTATCTACCAAAAGACAAAATAGTCTGCCTGGGATAGCTCAACATTCACAACCCGGACTACCTTGTCCAGGTTCATCTATCAACACATTCTAAGCCCAGGAACTTCTCTTGGCACAAAACCCAAGGTCCATCCTTGGTACTTTGCAAAACCCAAGGTCCGTCCTTGATGTTATACAAAATCCAAGGTTCGTCCTTGGTGTTACACAAAATCCAAGGTCCGCCCTTGGTAACTTGCAGGTGGATACATCCAAACTACGCTGAAACTATCCCAGTTCGTAAGTCTAAAGTTTTGGTCGACCCCGACAACATTCCTGACATATGATATTGTCCATCCACCCTCGGAGGCTGACAACACTTGTTATACTATTATAATATTGGACATTCTACATCGACACTCTTTCATCCTCTTTCACCCATAAATTGACTCAGAGGCTGGGGGGCTTATGTACAGTCCAAAATAGTAAAATGACACGTGGCCATTATTGTGGGGTCACTGTACACGTGGACACCCTTCACATCAGCACTGCCATATTAAATAGTGCTTATTCAGTCTCCAAGTGTCAACCCGGACACACTTGTCCGGGTTCCTCGTCTACCCTGCTACAGGAGCGTGGACACGGACTGCTACAGGAAAGATAATATCTACTGCGCATATCTTTATAATAACAGCATATCAAATATACTTGGATATTCAAATAGGTGCAACCACCTTATCTTAGCATATCTCAACAAAGTTAGTTACAGGCTGTTATTATCTGTTATTATCTTATCATATCTCAACAAAGTTAGCTACAAGCTGTTACTTATCTACAAGTAATAGTATATCAATAAGGTACACATTATCTTATATTTAAATTAGATAACTACCTGCTATTATCTGTTATTATCTTATCAACAGATTCTCAACAAACAAAGACCTAAAGCCCATACTTCAAGTTATAAATGCAACCTTACAGGTTCTCTCTGACTCACTCATTATTCTCTCTAAACACATCTCATTCACATCTGATACACCTTCACAAGTACTTGAATGCATTACTCAAGTTACTCACTCTCTCTCTTTATATAACCCTCGGTTATAATTGATGTACTTACTTGAGCGTCGGAGTGTTTTTCCTTTGTTTTGTAGGTTTCTCCTCTAAGCAAAGTCTACACCTTGTCCGACGTGTATAATTTGGAGTCCACCTAGATCACGTCTAGCCCACACGTGAAATTTCCAGATTTTGGTAAGAACAAATATTAAGAATCTAATTACAAAATTTTTAAGCTTAGAAAACTAATTAAAAACTATAAAAGAGACATGAGGGGCCAGAGTGGGCAGTGAATTAGAAAGGTGGTAGAGGTTAAATAATGTGCAAAAAGAAAATATTATCAATGACACAACGATCTGCATGAAAAATATTAATGGTTTAGCGAGATGAATTTCTAACCACTGCTTAATCAAATCTTTAGCCTTCAGTAAGAAACTTCTTTAATGGATTCTACCACGACAGCACTTAACAGTCGCTGAAAACCGTTATTCACAAATATAAATTTGTGACTAATATATTTTTTATTATTAATAAATATCTGATTTTTGTGTTTATTTTTTCATAAATTTATTTTGTGTTGAGTCTCTAATAAAATAATAATTTTATTTATAGTTTTTGTTATTTTTTGTAATATCTGATAAGTTATGAATTCTATGTTTACTTTTTGATAAATTTTTCATTTGTTAATAGTCATAATTAAAATAAATTTCCTTAATTTATCAGAAAATACATACCAAATTTATTAATTTATGAAGAACTAAAACAAAATATCAAAGACCAAAAATAACTTTTTACATTAGAAACTTAACACAAAATAAAAATTTATTACAAAACAAATAAAAAGTCAATCATTTATTAAAGATTAAAAATATATTTAAACCTAAATTTATTGGGTTAACATCCAATTTATTGGGTCATGACCCTCCTTCAACGCTAAAACACCTTTGAAATTTGAATTGTTATAACTTGGATCGATCACTTCCATTAAAAGTTTCAAACGTTTGAGCTCTGTAAGCTTAATTAGTTGAGTTGTTGAACACACAACATTTTAAGGAAACTAGATTTTAATCCGAGCGATCCACTGGAAAAAGAATTTTTTTTTTGTGTATTTTTTGGTGTGAATGGATATAAAATTTGTAACGTATGTAGGAAAAACATGTGTCTAATTGAGTTTATATCAAAATAAAATAAAACATTCCTAAAAAATAAAATATTGTAACAAAAGAAAGATAATATAAAACAATATTTCTCGATCCGTTCTTTTTTAATTGTTGAATGTTTAAAATTTTTATTTATTTATTTATTTATTTATTTATAGTTTGTAAAGTCCAAGATTACATTAAATATTTTTTTATCAATTATACATATCCTTACTTATTTCTTTATTTTTAATTAATTTACACAACTATTTATTATGAAGTAATAAGACAAAAAGATGAACTAAGAAAATTTATTACATTAACTAGTTTCTACGAAACAATATTAAAGGACATATAAAAGGAAATGGATGTAGTATTGTCTTGCATGCAAAGGTTTATTGTTAGTACAAATAGAAAACTCATCATTATAAAATCACTTGTAATATTTTAATTAATTAAGTAGTCTGGAACTAAACGATCAGTACTTATTAACCAACTTATCAACAAATGAACTTAGTCAATTCACACCATTCACTATGTTTAATACATGAGTCATTTTCTAATAACCAACGGCCGAAATTTCCAATGACAAACTACAAGCTACGTTATGCATTATACTGAATTTGTCATGCCGTATTGTTGAATCAGGTAGAACACTCTATGATTTATTGTCCTTTTCATCTATTGGTACATATGTTAGTTGAGAATCGTTGTAGATTACCTTATATGGGTGGACCAAAACCAGCATTTGAGTTTGACACCTCATTACAGAATAAAGGAATAAAAAATAGACATCACCCCAGAAACTCAACTAGCTTAGCTTCAAAACGTGTCCTGGTTGATGGCTAACGACTTTGTGTAATACACAAGAAAAAGAAAAATAACGGAAATTTTTTAGTTTATTTTTTAAGTTAAAGTAGTTTATTTATCTTCTAATTTATTTTTTAGATTTGAGGTGATCCTATGATTTTTTTGGGATTGAAAATTGGATTTTCAATTTTTAAAATCAATTCAATTTGATTATATTTTCTAAATTAGATTAAGAAATTATATTTTATAATTATTTAAAATAACATAATGATAATTTTAAACTAATCACAAAACACACATTTAGACGATAGAACCACTTAAATTAATTTAGACGACAATACCAAATTGAATTGACTTTAAAAATTAAAAAAATCAAATTAAACATAAAATATAAATTAGAGAAAAAAAAACTAATTTAACTTTTTTTTAGTTGTATTTTTTATATAACAGATGAATAAACACTCATTTTAGTTACTCAACTTATGAACTGCTACAATAAAATTTTAAAAAAATCAAATAAATTACTAAAATTTAAATTATTATCATTTTAATCTCTGAAATATACAATTTTTATCATTCTAGTTGCTAAATTTTATAACTTACTATCATTATAAATTTATAATCCCTAATGGAGTGAGAGGAACTAACGTGACTAGAAATGAGGGTTTACTCTAACAATTTATGCAACAGCAATTTTTGTGTTTATCTTTGCCCATTGCATCATTTATTACATTACATATTTCTCTCTCTTCTCTCCCTTTCTCTCTCTGTATATATAATTTGTTATATGAGTGTTATACAAATAACATAGATCTTCTGGTTTTACCTTTTTATTTTGAGTTATTTGAACTTTATAATATGAACCTTACGTCTTAACTCCTAAGTATTCCTTTCACCAACTTATTAAAAGGGACATTACAGCAGGGAGTGGTTCTTTATAAGCTTGTCCTTCCTGCTCTGTGTTGCAGTGCATTCAAGAGTGGCTAGCCAGCAAGGGAGAATTGAAGCTATTGGAATAGAGAGAGCTCAAAAGGGGTAACCATATGGCAGCGTTTGGTATTCGAATCATGCTATTGCTGGCAGCTTGCTTGCTTCCACTATCTGTGGAAGCTATGGTTCGCCACTACAAGTTCAATGTAGTTGCATTTTATTATTTACATTTTATCATGTCACTCACACATGCTAAGCATATAGTATGAATTGTGCTAATAACATTGGAAAATAAGATGAAAAATGAAATTAAACTTCGTGAGACCAAAATGAACACCCCATTTATGTTTTCAAGTTTATTGATCTAATTGTTTTCATGCATATATAATCTTGTGTGTGAAAAATTATGATAGAGTTTTGGATTCTCTTTTTCTTTTGGTCTCCCACTCAATTGAATTTTAAATTACACGATTTAATATCTAGTAAATAAATCCATTGACTACAATACTTATGATTGATAGATACTTTGGTTAAGAACTATCAGGTACAGTACATTTTTAGTAGTTGACTAGAAAGGTAAAAAGATGGAAGCTAAGTCATAATTTTTTTTCAATTAAGCAAATATATGCCTCTGTGCCTTCTACTGAAAAATATGACCATGCATATATATACCTTTACCAAACAACAAAGTAGGTGGGGAATTGTTGAGCAAGGCAAGGCACTTAAATTTGGTAGAAGATGTAATTGCACTTTTCACCCCTTATTATTGGCCAAGAATGTTGTTGCACTAGACAAACTCCACATTCCTGTGTGGTGTGACCTTTAATTGGATGGTGTTCTACACAGGTGGTGCAAAAGAATGCCACAAGATTGGGTTCAACCAAGCCCATTGTTACCATAAATGGAAAGTTCCCAGGTCCTACCATCTATGCAAGGGAAGATGACACCGTTCTGGTTAAGGTAGTCAACCATGTCAAGGACAATGTCAGCATCCATTGGTGAGTGTTCTAGAATTTCTGATGATTCTAAATTCAGTCTTATGTGCCATTTAATACTATCGATACTACTAATAATGGCGATAACCCCATTTGATTTTCACATTATTTTTGCCTATTTTACTCTTAATAATTACACATACATTCAATTATATAAGACTAAATCCTTACACGAAAAAAAACTATATAGGACTAAAAGAAAAATAATTACCAACTATATATGAAACTGATTTGAACCGTTATAAATCACATATACCCTCTCACATATTCCTCATCTGTCAAATGTAGGCACTGAGTGCTTTTATTCACTAGTTATTTTTATTTATTTACACACTTTTATATGAAATAAAATTGAACAGGCATGGGGTCAGACAATTGAGAACAGGTTGGGCTGATGGGCCAGCATACATAACCCAGTGCCCAATTCAACCGGGTCAGGCCTATGTCTACAACTTTACTCTTACATGCCAGAGAGGCACACTTTGGTGGCATGCACATATCCTCTGGCTTAGGGCCACTGTCCATGGTGCCTTGGTCATCTTGCCCAAGCTTGGAGTTCCTTACCCTTTTCCCAAACCAAATATGGAACAAGTTATCATATTGAGTAAGTTTTACTACCTTTTTCTTAATTATGCTGCTAAATATTAAACTTTTTTGGTTCTATAGTCATAAATTAGAAAGAAAAAAAGAACTTAAATACAATTTTTTTAGGCATTTTTTATGTTTTCCGATCACAATTATCTCACAACAAAAATTTGCATCAAAAGTCAACATAGAATCTCAAGTAAAACTTCAATTTTGATAGGAGAATATTGCTAAAAACAATTGTGAAACTGTATCTTAGTTTTCTATTCAAAAAATCATATATTTTATACAGAATGTCTTCTTTTGGACCTTGATTAATAATCTAATTAGAATAGAAACCATACTTCCTAGTTCTCACAATATTTGAATTTGGTTCAGGTGAATGGTGGAAATCAGATACTGAGGCTGTAATAAATGAAGCTTTGAAATCTGGTTTGGCTCCAAATGTCTCTGATGCTCACACAATCAACGGCCATCCAGGACCTATCCAAGGCTATGCTTCAGAAGGTAAAAGTCCAAGAGCCAAACTCTAACTTATAATGTAATTAGACTAAGCCAATGTGACTCAAAAATTAAAATTAACAAGTTTTCGTAAGTAGCTAAAGCCAAAGGAAAAATGAAAAAAAAAGTTTTATTTCATTTGAAAAAATGTTTATATTGGCCAGTCTAAATAAACTTCTCAACAAAAATTTATAAAAAAATAAAATTAATTAAGGAAGTAAAATGAATCAAATTAATGAGGAGGATTTAGGTTGGATGCTCAGCTAAGTAATTTTCAACCGTTTTTCGTGTGTGCAGGAGGATTTAAGTTGGATGTTCAACCAGGAAAGACCTACTTGCTAAGAATCATCAATGCTGCACTCAATGAAGAGCTCTTCTTTAAAATTGCTGAGCATGAACTCACTGTTGTTGAGGTTGATGCTGTCTACACAAAACCTTTGAAAACTGATACCATTGTCATAGCACCTGGCCAAACCACAAATGTGCTTCTAACAACCAAACATGCAACTGGCAAATACTTGGTTGCAGCCTCTCCTTTCATGGATGCTCCTATTGCAGTTGACAACAAGACTGCCACCGCCACTTTACACTATCTAGGCACCCTTGGTTCCACCATCACCACCCTCACTTCTATGCCTCCTAAAAATGCAACACCACTTGCCACCACTTTCACCGACTCTCTCCGAAGCTTAAACTCCAAAGAGCATCCTGCTAGAGTCCCTTTAAAGATTGATCATAACTTGCTCTTCACAGTTAGCCTTGGTGTCAACCCTTGTGCTACTTGTGTGAATAATAGCAGGGTGGTAGCAGATATTAACAATGTTACCTTTGTGATGCCTAAAATTTCTCTTCTTCAAGCACATTTCTTTAAGATCAAGGGAGTTTTCACCGACGATTTTCCCGGAAATCCTCCTGTCGTGTATAACTTCACAGGGACACAACCATCAAATTTGAAGACCATGAACGGGACAAGGGTCTATAGACTTGCTTACAATTCCACAGTTCAATTGGTCTTGCAAGATACTGGAATGATAACACCTGAGAACCATCCTATTCATCTCCATGGCTTCAACTTTTTTGTGGTTGGTAGGGGACAAGGGAATTTCAACCCCACAAAAGACCCCAAGAAGTTTAACCTTGTAGATCCTGTGGAGAGAAATACAGTTGGAGTCCCGGCTGGGGGGTGGACTGCTATCAGATTCAGGGCTGACAATCCTGGTAAAGTTATCAAGAAAATGATAGTGGCACACTCTTTTAAACATATTATCTGTTGGTAGCCGAAATTTATTAGAAATTACAAAAAAATGTGTAACGAGTCACACACATGATTCCTATAAATTATAACCAAAGATAAAAAAAAAATATGTACAGAGGAGTGTCTCAGAGAATGTGTTACTAATACTTCTCCATTATAATTCTATTGCATCTGAACTTCCGTCTAATGCTAAAAATTTTGTACAAAAATAAACTGATTTGGATTTCCCTTTTTCTTTTAATGTTATGATATATGGTATTCTGTTTTGTTAGGTGTCTGGTTTATGCATTGCCACTTGGAAATTCATACAACATGGGGACTGAAGATGGCTTTTGTTGTGGACAACGGTAAAGGACCAAATGAATCTTTATTACCACCTCCAAGTGACCTACCCAACTGTTGAAAAAATTACCAATATTCTGTGCACAATGAGGAAGGGGAAACATATAAAGAGAAGTATATGTGCCAAAGGGAGGAGTAATCAAGACTTTCATAGAGTAAAGAAAGGAGAATATGCTCATAAGATCAAATGACCAGTTGCCATGTATTTTTCTAATTTCCTTTTTCATCATTCTTGTGTATATTGTTTGTACTCTCATCATTCTCCTTCTTGAATGATATTTTTGGCATTAATTATGCATAAATGTCAATAAAAATTTTAAGGATTCAATAAAAATTTTAAGGATTTTAAGCCACCTTGCCTTGTGTTGATTCTTAATTTCAGTAAACTTGTTATTGGTAATGACAAAGTCTCGGTGCTGGTTATGCAATAACTTTTTTCTTTTAATCTAAGGACAGGACTCATGATAAGATAGCGAAGTAGAATGAAAGAAAAAAAAAAAGGATAGAATAAATTCAGGAGATCAAACCTGTAGTTATAATTAATGTTTTATAACTTGAGTAATTAAGTTGAATCAAAGAAACTATGCCATAGAATTTTAGCGCTAGAAAATAAGTCTTTTATATGCAAGATTTAAGTATGGCTGATAAAAAAAAAAAAAAAAAAAAAAAGGTATGGCCACTAGCGATTTAAGATCTTTGGTCAGCTAGTTATTGTCAAAATATTCTTATGATAATAAAGGCAATCTTCCTTATATGAGTTAGTGTGTTTGGATTGGTTTCAATGATCCATGTTTACCCATGTCCAAGCTGAAGCTGAAGCTACAATATGTTGCTTTGAGTTGGATGAGCTTATTTGGCATGCGGACGCAGTTCCAAACATGCATATTGTTTTCGGATCAAAGTTACGTTCAGTCAGTACTTAATTTATTATGATATTTGAACAATTTCGATCATAATGTTTAGTCGCCTACAGTTGGGGTATTTTGATTTTTCCACAGAAGCTCGGTAGAATGAATTTCAATGCATTTAATGGAGAAGTAACAAAGGAGTTTCTTTGACAAAAGTAAGTTGGACTTGCCTCTAACAATAACCAAACACATACTTGGTCTGTTATGCTCTACAATGTAATTATGTGTGCAAATATATGTCACGTGTTAAAGCAAGAGATAACAGAGCATTATGCATCTTTGGCTCCCTCATGTGCGATTTAGGCAGCCTCGTTTGTGAATGTGACACCTTTGTGTGCGAATTGGGAATTTGGGACACACGTGACATGTCACCAATCCAAGATTAATCTCTTTAAGATTTAATTTAAGAGGCATTCATATCTTGAGTGTTTGTGGGTCCACCCCTGCTCAATGAGTAATGATATGCTTCTAGTATATAATGTTTTTTAAGTTAAAAGAATCAAGAAATTAATAATAATTGAGCAATATATGCTAATATAAGTGAAAATTTTTATTATTTTATCTTTATCACTTATTCTTTAAATTTTTATAGTAGAAAGCCAATAAAAGAAAGCAAAATCAAGAAATCTCTAGATTTTAATTAAAGATTTCACAAAGATAAAAGAATATTTTCACACCCTAATTATAAATAGGGACTTAATAGGTCAAAAGAAAGACACATAGACACTTACACAGACCCAAAGGCTACTACACAGAGATTTACAAGAGCAAAACAAGAGAAGAGGATTCTTGAAAGATTAAAGTTAGGCCAAGAAGATTGAGGGGTTTGAGTAATCTTCTTCTTTAAATATTCTTGATCTACTTTTATCTATTTTTTATTAAGGCTAGACATAATTATGTCTAGCTAATTCATTTTATTGTGGTTAGGACCATGAACCTTATGTGAACTCATTTGTAATTTGATTGATTCTGTGATTTTTTATGCTAAAGTTATTTTATTTTATCCTGTGTTGAATGAAATATATCTTTGTTAGAATTGATCACTCTAATGAAGTTCTAAGAGTTAGAGTTCACAATAGGAATATTGAGACTTTAATTTCTGACTGTGGTAAAATAACAATTGGTACATTATGTAACATCCCAAAATTTTGAAAATTTCAGCCAATTCTTAGGAAAAATATTAATGAGAGAATTTTATAAATAACCTGGGAGGCTTGAAAAATGATCAGAACACCTTTAGGGTGATACATTCAGAGATATCTTGAGTATTTCTAGAAATAACGATTTTACCCCTAGGGTGAAGGGTACAATTACCAAAATGCCCCTAGGTCAAAACTGCCCAAGATGACCTTAGAAATTAATAGGAATCTGAGTATTGGATAAAATACTTTTAGATAACAAATTATCAGCAAGATTGAGGGCAGAGAACCCTAAAATAGAATTTCTACGAATTTTGGAAGATAGGCTGAAAAGAGCTTAATTTGGACTACTTCAGGTATCAGAAAATTATAAAAAGAAGTATGGATATAATCTATGGATTTTTCTATTAATTATAGGAGGAATATGTTTTCTAAATAAATTAGTTTAGTAATTTTAATAATTAAAGTCAAATTGGACCAATAAGAACTTAGAATTTTGTTATTACAAGGAAAAATTGTTGATTTGATTATCTAAGATCAAGCCTTGGCCATGTGATACACAATCAAGGGGGAAAAGCCTTAGGAACATTCAAGAATGGACACATGGGAAGTTAAGAAGTCTATCCATTTCCATTGGTCCATGTGTAAAGAAAGTAATTAATGCTTAAAAAGATATTTGAAAGCAAATCTTATGTTGTCTCCTTTGGCGAAATACATGGATAGTTAGGGACATTATTTCCACGATCCCAATGGTCAAAACTTAGATATGTAAGATAGGAATATATCCTTAAAATTTCAAAGAGATCCAACGGTTAACGAATCCAAACTCGCTATCTTACTAAAACAGGTTTGAGGAAAAAGAGAAGTACGAAATTCTCTAAAAACATAGCATTCCATATGAGAAAAGAAAATAAGCAAGGATTGCTCTCCAAGCCATGAAATCCAACGTGCAACAAGGGAGAGAAGTGAAGAATCTTCAAGACTTGGACACTTGGATGGACAATATTTACTAGCCAATAAAAAGGAAGCAAGTAGAAAGTTAGTCATTAATGCTAATTGACTTATTACAAGCAAAGCCATACATAGAAAAGGAAAACCAAATGGAATGCTCTACATATTTGGAATTGAACGTACAAAACAAGCTTAAGACAAGGAAGTGGTAGAAAATTCAAAGAAACAAAGCACTAGCCAATAAGAATCAAACTAGTGGAATATAGCCATAAATGCTTAAGATATTTTTGGAAGCCAAATTTCTCACAAAAGCAAGATACCACACGGTTGGAAGAAAAACCAAATGAAAAGCCTTACCAAGTGGGAGTGCATGTAAAGAATAAGCAAGAAGCAAGGAGGTTGTAGAAAATTCAAGAGGCTAGACACTTGGAAGCAAATGATTTACTAGCCAATAACAATTAACCAAATGGAAAGTAGTCATTAATGATGCAAGATTTTTAGCAAAGGCATCTTAGCTTAGGATATGAACGTACAACAATGCCTAAAAAACATCTTAGGATAGCAATTTTATAAAAAGAATGTGAGGGGACCGTGGAATAGGCTTAGAAGCAAGAAGTAACCGTGCAAAAAATTCCTCTTTGTAGCCTACATCCCTTTCACCTTAGCACTTTAAAACAAAACCAAGTTCACTAGTCTTAAGAAGATCCCACGTGAAGAGGAAATAGGAGCTGTCCAAAGATTGGAAAATAAAGCTTTCACCCATTGGAGTATCAAGTGAAGCTCAAGGATTAAGGAGACAAAATTGTCTAGCTTAAAAGGAAATAATCAAGGTATGGGGAAGTTTATGTTATGCCTAGTTTGAATACTACCTACATAAAGATTTTTATTTGATTTCATAAGGAATTAAACTTTGCATGTGAAGTGTTTGGTGGAATATTTCTAAGAACCAAAAATGAAGATTTTTACTTGAGTTCATGAAGAATTAGGATTTGTAGACTAGATGTTTGATAAAATGCCTCAAAGAACTAAAGATTGCTAAATGAACGGTTAATTGATTTAGTAACTTGTTTTTAGAATTATAGATAATTGTTGAATAGATAACTTGAATCTAACCTAATTAATGGAAGCTAAAATGATCTATAACCACATGGAAATAATTACTAGGAAGTATAGTGTTTAATAGAATACTTAGTTACAAATATATGTTGGATTAAAAGTATCTTATGATTTCTTGAATTTATATAATTAATTGATGCTGAAATTATGTTGATTTGAATTTATATATATATTTGCTTTTAATGGTAGTACGTAAATAATTTCTAATGTTAGATGTTTATTCTGAGTAGTAAAGTGATATAGTCTGTTGAACTAAATCCCTTGAGTTTGTTGGTTATGACATTAGAATTATGATTAGTATGTGGAATTAGTTGAGCTGTGAGGAACTAAAATTTATTCTAAGAAACATATGAAGTGGACTGTGGCTGAATGTATGTTATTTTGTCTGGCGGGGACATAAGACCGCGTTATGTTATTTTGTCTGGCGGGGACCTAAGACCGCGTTATGTTATTTTGTCTGGCGGGGACCTAAGACCGCGTTATGTTATTTTGTCTGGCGGGGACATAAGACCGCGTTATTTTATTCTGTCTGGCGGGGACATAAGACCGTGTTATTTTATATTTTGCCTGGCAGAGGCATAAGACTGTGGTGTTATATATCTATGTGGTGTATGGCTGATCTAAATTGTGTACCGTGATGAGGTGATTTGATTAAGAGATGGATCATGCTTGTTTCTTATTTTTAAATAATATTACAACCATGTGAATATATATTTCTTTATGTATGATTTGTTCAAACTATGTGTGTCATGAACTTACCCTATTTTTTGTGTCTGTGGGTGACACCTGTGATGACCCCAATCTATTTGGGCGAGCAGAGAAACAGGAAAGCATAAACTATAGGTGTTATTGAAGAAGGATGATGAAGAAGTTTTGATGGACTGCATGCTGTGATTTGTGATTTTCTGTGGCATGTATTTGTGTTAGATAGTATGTATATTATTGTGGATACTGTATTTGGGACTGAATCATGGACTATATTTATTTATTTATTTATTATTATAATTGTACCGTGGTGAGGACGAATCGTTTATGTTACAAATCAATCACAAACTTGAAGCAAAGAAGAAAAGAATTTTACGAAAAAAATTTATAACTAAAATCATTCTAATACAAGGTGGACACGGAATCTCATTTAAAATAATCAAGCACGAGAGAGTAAAACGAGACGTTACACATTACCTAGGGATAGGAATGTATGGTTGCAGATAAATTGATATACCATCTTAATGCTTAATCTAAGAAAGATTACTAATGAATTAGGATTTAACTATTTTTATGTTAAGATATATTTTCTGAATAACTAGGATAATTGAATATAGTAATCAATTCAAGTAAAGAAGGTAAGGATCAAAAGGTGAATGTGCTCTGACTACAATTCTTAATCAATTCTTCAAATCTAATTAACTTTGTTTTTAAATTCTTATTGAATTTTAACTCTGTTATTTAATTTCCTCAATTCACGATTCAATTCAAACTTTATTTCATCCAATTTAAAGATAATAGTTGCGTTAATTTTGGTGCCTCAATCCTCGTGGAGACGATACTTTATTTATCACTTTATTACTTGGAACGATCGATGCACTTGCTGAATCCACAAGTTTTTGGCGATGTTGATTAACGCAACTATTATCTTTAAATTGGATGAAATAAAGTTTGAATTGAATTGTGAATTATATCGTGAATTGAGGAAATTAAATAACAGAATTAAAATTCAATAAGAATTTAAAAACAAAGTTAATTAGATTTGAAGAATTGAGTAAGAAGAATTGTAGTCAGAGCACATTCACCTTTTGATCTCTACCTTCTTTACTTGAATTGATTAATATATTCAATTATCCTATTTATTTAGAAAATATATCTTAACATAAAAATAGTTAAATCTTAATTCTTTAGTGACTTTAACCCTTTAACCCAAACAAAAATCCTAATTCCTTAGTAATCTTTCTTAGATTAAGCATTAAGATGATATATCAATTTATCTATAACCATACATCCCTATCCCTAGGTAATGTACCAATTGTTATTTTACCACAATCAGAAATTAAAGCCCAAATATTCCTATTGTGAACCCTAACCCTCAGAACTTCATTAGAGTGATCAATTCTAACAAAGATATATTTCATTCAACACAGGATAAAATAAAGTAACTTTAGCATAAAAGAATCACAAAATCAATCAAATTACAAAGGAGTTCACATAAGGTTCATGGCCTTAACCACAATAAAGAGAATTAGCTAGACATAATTATGTCTAGCCTTAATAAAAAATAGATAAAAGTAGATCAAGAATATTCAAAGAAGAAAAATACTCAAACCCTTCAATCTTCTTAACCTAATTTTAATCCTTCAAGAATCATCTTCTCTTGTTTTGCTCTTGTAAATCTTTGTGTAACAGCCTCTAGGTCTGTGTAAGTGTCTCTGTGTCTTTCTTTTAACCTTCTAAGTCCCTATTTATAATTAGGGTGTGAAAATATTTTCTTATCTTGTATCTTTATGAAATCTTCTCTTATCTTTTATCTTTGTGAAATCTTTAATCAAAATATTCTCTTATCTTTTATCTTTGTAAAATCTTTAATCAAAATCTTGAAATCCAAAGGCTTCTTGATTTTACTTTCTTTTATTGGTTTTCTACTATAAAAATTTAAAGAATAAGTGATAAAGATAAAATAATGAAAATTTTTACTTAGCATATATTGCTCAATTATTATTAATATTTTTATTCTTTTAACTTAAAAAATACTATATGTTAGAAGCATATCAACTAACAAGGCAAAGGATCCGATATTCACGTATGCAACGTGGTATGAAACATTTTCTTGTACATTCCACTTTCTTGTATGGAAAAAAGAACTACTTTTTTTTTTTTAAGATGTACTTCAAAATGAGTTCGTCTACATTTTCTTTTACTATCAAAAGGAGGGCTGCTTTCATGATATATTATTTGGTTTAAAAGATCGAAATAAAAAAATAAAATATAAGAAATTTTTTAAATTAAAATAAAATATTAAAGATATGAATCTCACTAAAACATACAAAATTTCTCTTCAATAATATTTTCATCTTTTCTTCCAAACATTAAAGATAAAACAGTTCCTACAAATTCATTTTAAATCCACACATTTACATTTTAGTGAATAAATATTAAAAAGATACAAGGAATTTGGTGGAGATTAAGGATAATTTATTTCGCACAGGCTTAATTTCGTCCAGAAACTTGTATAACAAATTGGTACAAATTAGCATCTCTCGCAAAAAACACACGAAGCATATATATACATATATAAACTATACAGACACGATGCATTACATTACATGAAAAACTGCAATTTAGATCTAGCCTATTACACAGTGCAATTCTTCGCATTTCTTTTCTTCCCAGTTAATAAAATAATACTTTCCTTGAACAGGCCATCTTCAATGAAGGAAATTGCAATTAACTGGTCCAAATAAACAGAGGTCAATCTTCATGTAAGACCTCATGTTCGAGTTTTATAGATGAACAAAATATGGTTAAAAAAAGAAATCCTAACAAAAGTGATTAGTCAGATTCCTCCACTTATATTAGTCATCATCAACATCGGATGAATAATCTATGTCATAACCCAAAAAAAAAAGGGAAGGAAATTGCAGATTGAAGAGCAGCAGCAATGAAACAAAAGTAGCACGGAGATCTGAATGATTTGTGCCATTGCAAATTGAAACGAGCTGTGCAAGGAGACAAATACAAAACTGAGTTTCTATCTGAACCCCATCCTTAATGTTTTGGAGCTACGAGGCGACCTCCTAGGAAGAGCAGAAGCTCCACTTTGCTGCTGTTGTTGTTGTGATCCTTGGGAAGGAGTAACCGTAGTAGTAGTAGTAGTGGAATTATTGAAGAGGCTAGTGATGTCAGCGAGAGGCACCCTCTTGGGTTTCCGCTTGCTGCGCTTCTTTTTCTTGAAAGACGTGGGAACGATGAGGGGAATCTGGGTCTTACTACTACTCTTGGTCTCATTGGTGTTACTGCTACATGGTGGAGGAGGAGGGACATTCTCCTTATCACTGTGGTCGGAAGTGGTTGTAGCGGCAGTATCACTGCCACTGGCTTCCATTTGTGGCCAATTTGAGTGACACAAAAAAAGGTTGGTTATTGTTGTTGTTGTTTAGGGACAGAGATGTAGAAGAAGAGGGGGTGATAGATTTGTGGGTTGTGGAGTGCTGGTTTATATTCATGGTTGAATTGTTGAATGGGAGTAGAAAGAGGGGGCACTTGAAAATTTTAAGCATTTTGGTTTTGAGGTTTGGAAGATTAGAAAATTTGGTGATGGCGGTTTTTTGTTAATTTGGGAATAAAAAGGTAGAGGGAAATATGAAACTTGGAGGCGCGGAGTGGAAGGAGAGTTTAGAATTTAGAATTTAGAATTTAGAATTTGGAATTCAGAAATTCAGATTCAAGTGGTGATGGCCTGACGGGCCAAGAGCCCAAAACCAAAATCTGGCCTCAGCACGACAGCACCCTTCTTTTTAATAATAAAAAAAGAAGAAAAAATTGTCTTATTTTCTATATCCTAATTTTAATTTATTTACAAATTTTATCTCTCTCTTAATTTAATTCTTATAAGTTTTAATGAAAACTAGTAAAGTGACTTACGGGTCTCAAATTATGATACTAAAAAATATAATTAGAAAAGTCAGTTAATAAATATTAATAATTATTGTGTAAATAAGGAATATAGATATGTAACCAAAAAATAAGGAATATAGATAGTTTAGAGTAAAATAAATTTCAAAAAAGAACAATTTTTGTTTTGTTCAAAAAATGCAAAAGAAGAATATGTATTATTACGACAGTAATTTGGAGCACAATAAGTGTCACGCTCATTTACAAAAAAGTACTCATTAGGTGTATGTAAGTTGTGAGTCCTAAAAAAAGGAATTCAGTTTTAAAAAAATGTCATTGCATTTTGAATTGTGCAAATTTTCATTTCAAAATCGATTATTTGAAATGCAATGAGAGGTAATGTAAGTGTAGGAAATAAATGCCAAGTAATAAGCAGTCAAGAGAAAAAAGAAAGTATCCAAGAAAACATAGCAAAGAAATAAACCCATATTATAAGATAAATATAATAAGTCTAAATTAGGTCCAAATATAATGTTTATTAATGAGAATAACAATAACTAAATGATTTTAGTGATGGGTATGATAGTATGATTAAGTCAATATATACTATACCCTACTCAAAATACAACACCAAAATATGATACCACTCGAGACATTATCGAAATATTCATCTAAATAACTACCAGGCTTAGGTGATGAATGGTATAATTAATCAATTGTTGTAGCTACTGAAATTTCCAAAGGAATGCATTTTTTGTTGGATACAATCAATCTTGTTTCTCAATTTTGACTCGAACCAGTGGCTTTGAGGAGGAAAGTTATGGAGTTAACATTTCAGAAATTCCAAGGATTTCACATCCTGAGGTAGTATTTTCTTTCTTCCTTTTATAAGGTGTGACCATAGTAGTTGAGGAAATTTCAATCTTATTGTCGCCTGTCTATGAAGCTTCTCCGTGTCAATATATCAAGACATTAATTTAGATTAAGATAACTAACATATGTACTTTTAACTTGATAATAAGTTGCAAGAAATTGAGAAAATATATATTACAGTACAAGTTTTGCAATTGTTTTGAGGTAGATTATGATCATTAAAACTGGAAACATCAAGTTCATGATAATCCTACAAGTTAAAAAGGAAATCATTAGTCTTGAATTTCATAAATGTAATGACAAATATAAAGTTTAAGTTGTAAAGTGCTAAGAGGATATGATTGCATAAAGTCTTGAATGATGTGACTTTCATTGGAAAGATTTAAAATAGCCTTTCAATATTAAAATGAGCATTAATTTCAACAACTAGAAAGCATAGCTTTTGCCAACCAATGTATCCAAGATAGTTGGGAATCTGAACTCATTTCCATCCTAAATTTGTTTATTTTTACATGAGCACCATTAGTATTTCAAAATATTAAATTAATTATGTAGAGAAACATGCTTGAATAGATTGTAGAGTACCTAAAATAAATAAATTGCAGAGTAAATATGGAATTGAAGACATTAACTATCCATCTAGCTTGTGCTTGCAATTTTAGAAAGAAAAAGTAATTATAAGAATTTGTTAAAAGTAAAAACAATTGGATAATTAATTCAATTAAATATTGACCTTGATTAATTCTTCACGTAATTCTTTAGCTATCTTGTTGAAGATTCGCATAGCTTGTTTGTCAAAAAGGACAAAGGTAGCAGATCTAGTTTGACCCATAACTATTAAATGTGTTCGAAATATAATTATAAGAGAAGGTTAGTCAACAAAGAAATCAAATAATACATATTATTATTGTAAAGACAATTGAGTATTATACCTTGGAACAATCTCAGATGGGTTCTTTTTACATTTTGGACAGAACAATGAGCCATCTTTTGTCACTAGTGTCTTCCAACAAATATTGCATGATTTGTAATACCAATTCTCAATTTTGAAAATTTTGTGAATGACTGCCAAAGTATTCACATTTCAGGCCTTGTAACTAACAATTAGCAAATAATAATAAATTACAGTACTATTTTAAAAACAAACAAATGAAAGAGTTTTTCATCAAAGGTAAAAAAACATGTTGTGCTTGCCATATTTCTATTATTGTTCTTCTCAAGGTAGTGTCTACAATCACATCCTTGTAGGATCTCCTACTTCCTTCTGACAATTGAGTATTAGATTGTGTTGGTGTCAACGCTGAAGCCAACATCTTGTACTTTAGAATAAGATAAGTGAAGTAATTAATTTTTTTTAAAGAAGTATAACTCTAAATTTAGGAAAGATAAATATTTTGTTGACATACATATGGCTAAATTTTTGTACTTTTGGTATTTTGGATTATTGATGACTTTGGTGATATTTCGTTGTCAAATAGTTTTCACCTATTTGAGATTAAAGGAGTTAATATCTCTAATAAAATATGTTGAGTAAAGAAGTTGAGTGTGCGGAAACACCTTTGAAAGGATTTTTAATTTGTGCTAATTGCAAAAACATAACCTTTGTGTCACCAATACCATTAGATAAAGAATTGAATGCATCCATTGTAATTTTCCCCAAACAATGTGCATTTCACTGTCTTGCCACTAATATAGAGTACTCAAAGTTATGAAATAGAAATTATATACAAAGTTAACTATTTATAAATTAGGAGTTTAATCACACAATTAACTATAAATACCTTTCATTAGTCAATATAGTTTCTAGTCTTTTCCCACTTTGTCCTCCTTGATTGAATTGTTGAATTTGACCAAAATTAGACACTGTTCCAATAGCATCTGAAAAATTATATAAATAATAATTAGTATAATCTATCAATGTTTCCCACAATTAGAAAAAGAAATTAATGGACCAGGTATTTGACCAATCAAATGTGAAGTTGGATTTTGTTCTAATAGTATTTTGTCAAAAGAAACAAAGTCATATGTGTAATTTGATATCACAACTTCACATGGTTCGATGGTGGTAGTAAAATCAAAAGTAGTTCGAAATTGATGTTTTGTTTATCTCCCACACTCAAATTTTCTATTATATAGCATTGCCCTTCAATAATGGAAGAGGCAAATTTTGATATAAGGTCTGCCTGAAAGATGTTTGCTTGAATTTTATTGGCCTACGATCAATAATTAAAATAAATTAAATAATGGTCAATTAAAGAAAAAAAGTGTGGTGAAAAAATAAAGTGAAGTTAATGTAAAGAAGAAAATTAGTTCATACCTCCTCGTCAGTGAGTATCAAGTTAATAATAGCAATATCATTAGAATCATGTCATGGAACATTCCATATTCTGCTAACCTTCACTTTAAGTTTTCAATCTTCCTTCCCAGGATACAAGTCCTTAATGGGATGTGTACTCATTCTATAGCAAGCGCGAAAGATGAGAGTTTAACAGCCAATTAACGAAAATAATAATGGACAAATTAAATTTGTAAGCATAACAAAACATAAATTATATTAGTCTAACATATAATTATTCTAATAAATAATAGATAACATATTGATAAGTGTCAAATTTTAGTTATTTTTGGGATTAGAATATTAGTACTTATCTTTTGATTTTGATAGTTTTCTTAGAAACTTTCCTTAATTTTAGTTGTTTTATATATTGTATATTTCTAAGTGTTTTTGTTTATAATATCACTACTACAAATAAGCCTTTTTACGACACACAATCGACGATGGTTGTTTCATAACTGTCTTTGTATGTCACGCGGTGGCAATTTTACAATTAAATGGAACTTTACAAGGACAGCTTATCATAAAGAAGACGGTTATACAAAGACCATCATTGTTGAACCCGGTTTCAAAGACGGTTTTTTTAATGCCCGTCTTTGTTTTATTTCATTTTATAATTTCAACCTTCTTTTTAATTAAAATCATTTCGCCCGTGCCCTAGTCTCCTACCTCTCTTTGTCGCACCTTCTCATCGTCTTCCATACTCCTTCTCTTTGCCTGTGCCCTGTGCCCTAGTCTCCTAACCTCTCTTTGCCTATGCCCTGGTTCCGGATCCCATTGACTCTGCTTTGATCTCCAAAAGGTATGTTCCGAGTAGTGTACTGATGTAGTATAGGAGTTACATTATCTGTGTCAACTTCTGAAATCAGATTTCGTTAGTGGGGCTATTGTGATGCCATGTAGATGGAGTTGAATTTCCATTGGATTCATGGGTTCAACTTAAGGGAGCTAATTATTTGGCCTTGCCAAGTTAGGGATTGATGTTAGGTTTGTTAGATTTTATTATCTTAATTACTAAATTGATATTGGGCTTCATTGGTGTGCCATGTGTGTCTGACATCTACATATGTGGCCTTATTCAATTTCCTGGTGTTTTCAAGGTTTTATGGGTTGAATGTAATGTGATAGATTGATTAAATTTTTGACATCATAAATATCTTAATGTTTTTTTCCTTTTCAAATATGAGCACAATGCCAAGGATAATGTGGAGTATTAGTGTATTTGTGCTTTAAGAAAAGAGGCATAATTATAAGCTAAGCTGTTGGACGAACTAGGAATCTAGATGATGTTGCAGGGCTACAAGCTTATTCTTATTTCTATGCTTTTGAGATTTTACTGATTAAGTTCTTACTAGGCATAGTTTCCATTAAAAAGAATTGAAAACAATGACTGAGTAACAGCAACAATAAGAGATTCTGCTCCTGGAATTCCATGTTGCCTTTACAGTGTTTCTGTTTTATTGTGCCTTGTATTTATTTTTGGGCTTGACTTTCTACCTCATGTTGTTTGAGTCTTGTTAGCTTTAGTTAGGTCAGCAGAGTGTTGTTAATATCTTCATAGTGAAAATTAGTTGCATAGAGGGCAAAACTCAATTACATGGGTATCCCAAATAAAGATGAGATGATGACTCAGTATCTGTTTGGTTTCCATACATTGTTTTTGTTTTCTATTTTAATTTTAATTTCCTAGCGTTTGATTTTATTTTTAAATTTTTTTACTTCAGAAACAATGGTTGGCATAGCTCTAGTCTCTAGCATCTATTCTTTGCTTTACAATGGTTGGCCACCTCAACAATCTGGCGTGGTCTTTCACAACGTTCATTTTGAACTAGGTCAATCTCCTAGGTCATCTTTGAGCGCCGAGAGATTCTTCTAAATACCTTTTGTATTGTCTCTGTCTTTTTTGGGTCATCTCTGAGTATTTCTGTTGGTTCAGCGTATAAAAGCTACTCGTAATTCTTTTATTAATTCACTGTAGGTGCATTTATATTGGTCTTGAAATTTCATTTTAATCCACATTACATTTAGTAATTTAAACTTTGAAGTCCAAAATAGAACATGTTTTGAAATCTAGTCTAATTTAATTCCCAATTTAATTCAGCACTTTTGGCATTTGTGCTATCTTTTCCGTTAAATCATTCAATCTTTTATGTAATTTTTTTTTTATTTTTTTCATGAAATTTCTATTAAAGCCTTTCCTTGAATCAGTGCTGCCAATAGGCAACCTCTAGTCTCTAGCATCTATTCTTTGTCTTAAGATTAGATCCCCTCAACATTGTTTTTTGATTTAAATATAATTGGCCTACCTAACCCATTTTGGTTTCTCAGCATTTTGTCATTAGTACAAAAACCTTTAGTCTAGTATAATATTCTGTACATAAAAGGGAAATCCATAATACTTTTGAAATGGTAATCTGTTATTATTCTTCATGCAACAATCTCTGTTAATCTGAGAGGCTACCTAGCATGTTAGTTAGAGAATTATTTTTATTAATTAGACTTTGGTCATTCCTATATTAACCTTCTCTGGTGATGTGGATACATCTTAGGTCACGCAAGATGGTAAATACTGTTTGGTTTTAGTTTTTGAGGCCAAGGCTCTACAGTTGTCAGATTTTTGAACAAAGACAGGTATTCAGCTTTCTTTCCTGGAGCATATATTTTTAATTATATATATTTTATTTTATTTCATTTTTTTCACATGTTCATGAAGATGATGGGACTCTTTGGATCTTGGAGAGAACAAAGTGCTAGAAACTAGATAACTCTTGCAATCTTTTTTGCTTGTAATTTTTTTGGCAGTGAGGGGAGTCTAGTTTAAAAAAAATCATAGAAGAGAAAATCAGAAAAGAAAAGAATCAAAGGACAGTCATACCAAAACGAACAAATATGGATATGTATATATGGATGAAGAAGGTTATGCAAGTGATCCCATATTTAGTGTTTGGAATTGAGACCCACATGAGTCTACTATATATCTTGGGATCTTAGATTGATAGGGATTGCTTGAGGGAGTTTTTTTGTGTGGAACATATGAAGTGGTGGGTACTCTAACCTTTTTAGTGTGCTCTTTTGTGTTTTTGGTTTTTAAGAGAGTGAAAGAGGGACACCAGAATAAATAATAAGACTCACAAGTTCCCTTTTTTCTGCATTTTCTTTGTGAGGAGAACCATACTAATAGGGGTGAGTTTAAAAGTTACCGGTGTGGGACCTCTAATGTCTTAACTTCCACCCAATATCTCTGATGACACTCTCCCTTGCTTGCTTTCATCAGCTTTAAGCTAATAGCAGATTTAATCAATAGAAGTTTACCCTTCAGTATAATCCTTTTTAAGGGTTTTGTCTTTGTTTAGTTTCATGATTGAGGAGCTGAGGCCAGAGCTGCTTCTGGACGTAACAATGACAGACAGGAATTATTTTTTTTGGACCTAATGTTTCTATCTGTTTGTGTTGTGGAAATTTTGTGTTGTTGGATTGGAAATCGTTGCTTTGGTTGATTTGTTAAAACGTTGATCATAAGTGGAGTGAGCAATGTGGCTGTAAAGTTTTGTTGTAGGGAGTGGAAATTCACTGAAAAGGAGGATAAAGTTGTGTTGTCACACGTGTGTGTGTGTGTTATAGGATGGAAAATTGTTCTTGTTCACTATGTGTTTTCCTTTTAATTATTATAGTAAAAGTATTTATTAGAAATAGAAAGAGTTTGTTCTTTTTGTGATTGTTCTGTTCTAGCTTTTGTGAAAAGGTCAATTACTGTATTTTACTCTGCTCTGAAAACTGAATACCTTGGCTGGATTTGCGTACGAATTGCAACAAACATGAATTCAATCACTTTTGTCCTCATGTATCTTTGCTGACCTTAATCATTATTCAGGGTAATTTCTAGTTAGACACTATTTTTTGTTAAATTCTATATACAATTAACTTTCATATTAATTAATATATGTGTTTTGATATAAGGATGGTTGTGCTTAATTGCTTATAAGAGTTGTGTAGTTGTGTAGACTGATTCTGAGGCATGAACTTAGGTTGACTACTTAAGTAGTGCTATATACGAAAATTTTCTAAGAGAGTTTCTCCTTAGTGCTCTATACGAAAATGGATTTGTCTTTGCTTTCTATGCTTGCTTATCGTAGCTACACACAACTTTAATCAGTACTGTGTCATGCGAACGCTATTGCTTCCCCATCCTAAAACTGTAGATTCTCTGCTCACGCTATCTTCGCTCATTGAGAATCTCAATCAAGGATAGTTAGGGATCTTCAGTTCAATTTGATTCTTCTAAACTTCTAATTTGTGATGTGTTCGGGGAATTTGTGTTTTGGTACTTTGGACTTTTAGCTTGCTGGCTTCACTGTGCTCTGTGTTTTCCATAGGAGCTACTTTCTTTCCGTGCTGCAAATGTAGGACCAACGTAAATTTGGAATCTTCAGAAATTTTCCTTAGTTGTTATTTGTAACTTCTTACACTGAGTATTGGGTTTTCATTTATTAGGGCACTTCTGAGTTTAAGTTTATAGGCTTTGGCTTCTCTCCTGTAGCCATAGGAAGCAGGGAGTTCAAACTGATATTAGAATGGTTGTAGATGTGGTTATTTTTAGCAAGGAGAATGTTGCATGGACACTGCATGCTATTCTACACCTAGGGAGACAGAGACAAGTGTAAGGTAGCATATGTGATCCAGCATGATAGGAAGAGAGATAGTGAATTCATATGTGTTTTTTTTTTTGGCCGACATGATAGGAAGAGAGATAGTGAGTACCCCTATGATTGACCCTATACATGATGTGTAGTAATTCAAAACTATGAATATGTAAGTATTATATAATTTAGTCTAGAGCATGCCACTTATAGAGTCAATCATGAATACAAGTCCTTTGTAAACAATTCTTACACATCTGTATTAACCCTAGATAACATTGGCATCCCATAACTATAAACTACAAAAAAGGAACATACGTGTCAAGAATTAGGCGTTCATAAGCCTCAGGAATGGTTACTCCTTGATACCGTTGTCCATATGACAAGTCTAGCTCACTTTGAACCATAGACATCTCCAGTCCAGGTTGGTTGACCTGAATGATAAGACATTGAACTTGTCAGTCCACCCTTAGAAATATCATTGAATTAATTTTAGTATTCTATGCATATAGCTTTGGCTAGTCGTAGTTAACATTACACAAACCTTTAGCACATATAATTTGCAGAAATTCAAGTCATAAGTACCATTTGTATAATCTAATATATAACCACTTTCAAACTCATTTAAAAATAAGTTATTAATTAATAGAACAAACAATTCATATTTATAATGTTAGATCATGATCAAGCATTTCTTTCACATATTATTTGGCAGAAGATTAGTATATGGGTGAACTTCCTCAATAGTTTTGCAAATAGATTTTATTTAATCATCACGACAAGTAATCTTAAGATAGAGGTGCAAATTTTTCAGATGTTAATCCCAAATGAACTTGCAAAATTTCCATTTCCATTTCAACAAAAAAGAAACTGAGTATTGGCAAATATAAATTCAGTATGTGAACAACAATGTCCTTGCATTGCTCTTCAGATACTCAATAAATGAATATAACAGATAAAAGAGAACTATAGGATGTAGTCAGGTCAAACAAGTGGCATGATCAATCTCATTATGGAACATTAGAATGATTGCCTCACCGTAAGCTTCATGTAAATAGCTTCTGAAGGCTGTAGACTTTGATAACAAACTCATTTCTCCCCTATTTTTTACCTAAAAATGTTAGAATTAAGAGTTATTTTTATGCTAAACTGATATTTTGATGACAACGAAGAAAATAGGCTACAACTAATATTGATGTTAATTGTTAGTATTCATACTGCACCAATAAATAAAGAATAGATGTCACGTTTGTAATTGTGGAATACATAGAGATGAAATGACTCATATCTCATCTTTTCTCAGTTTCCACTGGAATATGATAACTTTAGAGTATGAAATATGTTTATGACTCTTGCAATACTCATCAACAGAAAATGTTTCCTAAGTTCTTCAAACAGCAAACATGAAATAATCTTTTTTAATCAACACAATAGATAAGACACCAAAATGAAAAACATATCCTCCTAGGTTGCCATATCACAGAAAAATATTAGGATAGGAGCCAACAAACGCAGACAATATTTTATTGAAAAACTCTAGAGACTATTCTCTTATTGAGAAAACGGTATCAATTCTAGAAGACTCTTGTGTATACGACTGTATCCTTGCCTCTTCCTTCCTCAATGTAGAATTAAAACAAGTGAAAAATAGAGTAGATTTTGAGGGTGTGCAAGACTCTCACCCCAAAGGCCCCAAAATCTTGCTCAATTCATAGTTCATGCTTATCCCTCTCCCCCACTCTCTCCTCACATTTATCCCATTGGAATAAGGAATCAATAAATAGAAAATTTTCATTGAAGATTACATTGAAGTTGCATTGAAAATCACAGGAGATTGTACTAAAAAAACTTTCCACTTTTCATTCCTTAGCAAATATCCTGAGGGCATTAGTTAGCATTTTCCTATCCCCTTTTTACTCTAACAAAATGTCACCCTCACTTCCTCTACCCTGCTATTATTTGGCAGAAGATCATGTTGCTGTTGCGCTTCCACTTTACTGTCATATGAAAGAAACTAGAGTTTCAATCCCCCTCTTTGATCCAATTAGATCTAGCTTTCTGCCTTAGGATTGAAACGTTTGCCTGGGCTGCAGCCCATAATTCCTCCTGTAGTTGCTTTCTTCTCTGCACCTCATCTTCATTAAAATGCCTCCCATCACCCTCAGTTTCTAACTTGTTGAGTTCCATCTGTAAAGATTTAATCTTCTGCTGCATGTCTCCAAATTGTGTTTTATTCCAAAGCTTAATCCTCTGTTTCAGATTCTTAAGCTTTTCTTTTAAAACGAAACCCCCCAACCACTGATCAGATTAGAATTCAATCCATCACACACTAGCTTCCTGAGTGAAGTGTCCTGAAGCCAACAGTCCAAGACCCGAAATGGTTTTGGGCCCCAATTAGCCAAAGAGGATCTCAGCAATATATGACAGTGGTCAGAAAAATTACGATCCAGAATAATCTGAGTAGTGCCCTGCCATTTAGTAATCCATTCTGCTGATACCAGTGCTCTGTCCAATTTACTTTTGGCAGTCCCATTTGGTCTATACCATGTAAATTTACGCCCAATGCAAGGTACATCCTCCACTTCTAGATCTGCTATCCATTCATTAAAATCCTTGACAAAACCTTTGTCTTGGTATCTCTGACATAACCCCATTCTTTCTTGAGGTCTTCTAATATTGTTGAAATCCCCTATGATGCACCATAAACCCCCATGTTTGTAGCTCTCAACAACCTTATATCATCCCATAATTTTCTTTTCAAAGATATCTCACAAGGTGAGTATATATTCACAATTGTAGCTTTACTGCTAATAGCTACCCATATCCCTTCCAGATATATAAATCCAGCCCCTAACACCTTATTTTCCAAGATAAAAACCTTCTTACTCCATATATATAGTAAACCTTCAGCCTTATTGATTGCTGGCAGGAATTCCCAGTTGGTGTCATCAGCTCCCCACAGTGCATTGCATTGGTGAATTCATATGTGTTGATGGAGCATTTGTAAAATATTGGTGTCCCACTGCCGCCATTCAACTATCTTTTATCAATGTGTGTGTGTGTGTGCATGCTACCAGATTCACAGCATTTGGCCATGCTGTGAATAATAAAAACAATGAATCTCAAAATAGTTGTTGCATCTTTAAGGAGTTAGAATTGAAAAAAGACAAAAGTAGTTGAAGTGGATTCCTTCGCTTTGAATAAATTTGACATTGTTGGGCTTCTTTGTAGTAGGTTTTGTGGAGTTTCCGGGGGAAAATAAATCCACTTATTGCTTACATGCTCTTCTAATTAAAATTTGATTATCTTGTCATTAGGATATTTATGCGAGTGGAATAATCTTGTTTTTGGAGGTGGTGGGTAAATCTGATGTGGAGAATGTGTGTCATTGTTTTTGTTTCTGCAGAAATCATATGAAACCAAACAATATAAAAAGGGTCTCAAAGCAGCTGATGCCATTTTGAAAATATTTCCAGACCATTGAGGTATACTTTATTATTTTCGTCATTATTTTCTAAGTTTTTTCTTATGGCCAGGGATCATCTTATTTCCCTTCTTAATTGTTTAAGTAAGTCATGCAAGAAATGCAATGTACCCACCGTGTATATCCCACTCGGATCACCGTCCCAAACCCAAGAATCGTCCAGCTTTAACCACCCCTGCATGTCCCCTCCTTTGTTTCCTCCTGGCTGCCACTCTCTTCCAATTCTTGGACCAAAGAAATTGGCTGAAAGGATGTGTTTTTTCAAATGTTGTTGCATTATTCATCATTTATGTTTTGATAACACTGATATTACTTTGTAATTACTTATCTATGTTGTGTAAAACTATTCATATTGCTTTCTCATTTTGAAGGTGGACTTGTTAGTGTTGTTGTGTTTCGGGAAGTCTTCCTCGTTGGTGGTGCAGTATTTCTAAGAGCAAATAGTTTGGGTTGGAAGGTATGAACAACCTAAATTTAAAGTTTTCCATTTTGCTTCAATTTTTTTTTTGTCATCAACATGAAACCCTTGATGTTCTGTCTTTCTCTCAGTGGGAAACGTGGTTATGTGTACTACTTGCATGATGTTGTTGTGTTGCATGATGCTGTTGTGTTGCAGACTTGCTTATGTGTACTACTTGCATCACCTGCTTGTCGTGTTGCTCTCCATCATGGATGTTTAGGGATAACATTCATATGTGCATAGACAAAAGATCTTAACATGTGCATTGTGTTTAAACTATTCCTTGAACTAAAGTAAATGTTACAGTTGACTTTTAGGACCAAGATTGATTAGTGTACGCATATCCATTACAGTAATTAGAGGAATTAGAATGTGGGTTGTCATCAGCTACAGGACAAAACCTTATTGATATTTGACTGGTCTGAAATTACATTCCCTACCACTTTACCATAAATACAAAAATAATTAACCTCTCAACCCCTGCATAATCCACAAGATTTTTTGAGCATTACTCACTTTAATTTCTGACTTTACAAAACCTTAATTTTACTCCCTAACTCTGCAAGACTCCATTCGCTAAAAAGCATTTAAAAAGGAAAACGAAAAGCGTATGTAGACATAGATTAGAGAAGTAGATCAATCAGACATAGAAGGAATACAAATTTGACACATGCGAATACAGTGTTCCAAATACAAGTAGTTGGTTGCAGCTCTTCTTCAAGCAGAGTTTGGAACCCATGAAACCCAATTAAGGCTTTTGCATTACCACTTTCTGCAGCTTTTTATTCAATCTTGTGATCATGTTTCCTTGAAGGAGGAACATTATTCATTTGCGGTTTAGGTTGTTGAACACTATATATACATACACACACACTCACACACACATACACACACACACACACACACACACACACATATATATATAGAAAGATGTGTGTGTTTGTGTGTGTGTGTTATCCTTTGTTTCAACTAAATTTTGTTTGTTGTTTTAGGTCAAAGTGAAAGACTCGGTTACCTCATAAAGGTTTTTTTTGGTTGTTGATACAAAACTCCTCTGTACAACTTCAATTACATCAGGCCGTATAATCAACCCTATACTCCATATTTTCAGGTATTTTAAATGAACAGTAAATTATTGTCCTACTTTCTTTGATTGTTTCAGCTTTGTAGTTTATTTATTACAACATGCATTGCATTGTATAACCTTAGTTTCCTGTTTAAGGTTCAACTCAATGATTAATACAGATAGTTTGGATTAATCGTTGAATTGAGTCTTGAATTGTCCGTTTGAACAGTTTGAGAAATAATGCATTTTATGCAACATTCATAAATGGACATAACATATGGTTTTTTTATATTTAATGAAATTTCGGTTCACTGCAATTTGCTTTGTTCTCCGGGTACATACAGATTGCGGCTGAATAACACCTCCGCTATCATGTCGTGTACTCAGAGACCAATGCGAAATGCTGCCGAAATTTCATTAAATATAAAAACCTTATGTAATGTCAATGTATGAATGTTGCATAAAATACTACTTCTTGAATGGGATAGGGCCACACCTGTTTGTATACATGACATTCATAAACATGCATATCACATTTTTAATTTAAAAGTTTCACAGCAGATGGAAATCCTGGATCGTAGTTGGATGAAGCACCACGGATTACGAATGAGTATGAAATTGGTGTTGAACAATTTCTTCAATTTACCAGCCAAAATGCACCATCGTTAAGGGGAAAATTTTTTTGCCTTGTGTTAAATGTTTGAATGGGAGATGGCAATCCATAGATGACATCAGAACTCATCTAATATGTGACGGCATCATTCTGACTTATACAAAGTGGATATGGCATGGTGAATTGCCAGGCACGCAGGCAGGGAATGAAACTGCCACCGTTGATGTGAACAACGATGATCATATAGAAGACATGATTCGCGACCTGGGTGAAGAACGTTTTCGCCAGGCCCATTCATCGACATATTCTAAACTGGAGTCAGATTCAAAGATCCCTTTGTATGCTTCTTGCACGTCCTTCACACGGTTGTCGGCGGTGTTTTGGTTAACTTGAACAACACATAGGACAACCATTTCTTTAGATCTTAAGAAAGTTGTTAATGCATTCCAAAGAAAGGTTATTTCCAATTAGCCATAGCCATTCACAAAGATAAATCTTCCCACAGTTTAAATTGATGGGTTAATTAGTGTGTATTTTGAAAAAAAACACAATTATAAAGTCAAGGTATGAAGTAAAAAGATGTTAAAAAATAGAAATTGACCCAATATTTATGAGTATAAAATCAATATATAACAATATATAATTTTTTTATTTATATAAAGAAAAGAAGAACATAGTGAAAAAATGAGAATCAAGATTCAAGGAATAAGTAAATAGACATCTACATAAAAAAATAAAAAAAGCTATAACATTTTACTATTAAGAAAAACTTAAACTAAAAAGTTGGACATATAATTGATCGAAAAAGATACATAACCAAAATACTATATAGTTATGGAGTAAAATATAATTTTTAAAATAGACAATGTGTATTAATTTAATTTAAGCAATCAAAGCATCATGGCATAGGTAAAAGGGAACGAGGAAGCAAGCCCCCAAATAGAGTATAACCTTGATTTTTCTAAACATCAGAGACCATAATGTCAAAAGCACATTTATGCTCATTAGTCATTGTACTTTGAAGTCTATTAAACTCATTTACTAATTCAAGTTTGTCAAAATTCAGCTGCTCTACAATGAGTTTATTAGTTAATGTTACATACACATTCACATCTTGTGAAAACATTAAGGAAAATATTTTAATGATTTCTTATTCTTGTTATGCTCCTTTTCAATCTCTTGTAAACCTAAGGATTTAATATGTTCATCTACAAACTGAAAATCTGAAAACGATCACTCAACAAAATTGTAAATAACCATGAAACATTATTAAGATAAGAGAAACCAAACAAAAGTTATGATTAATATCAATTGTGAATTAAACAAATTACAAACTGTTGGAGAACTCTATGTTGGTTGAAAACCAAGTCTTTTTAGAAAGGTATTTCCAAGTTGTTACCCAAACAATTTATGGTCTTGACACTGAATTAGACAACAAGATTAATAAACAATGCACGTAAATAATGACTAGTACCCCAAAGTGAAGCTTATTTAATTGTGTTGAGTAAAAGACTCAAATAAAAAATTTCATCAGAAGATGGTGGTATATGAAAAAGCCTTCCAATGTAGTAACCTCATTTTCATGGTTGCTAATTATGAGGTTTGCATTTATAAACAAATATTGAGGGAAATTCCAAAAAAGTGAGTTTTTTGGCCTCAAGGTATGTTTTTAGCATCCATCCATATAGTAAACATAGTTCTACCAACCTTATGTCTCTCCAAAATAGATTCTAAAGAATCATCATCTTCATAAACTATGGGTTGTTGATTTGGAAGATGAAATTTAAGTTTCTCCGTTACTAGTTTCCTATAATTGATCTCAAACCCAAAAATTCTCCAAACAACTTCACATGGAGAAATATACCTACAATCATAATAACATTTAAGTTCATCAAGCTCCTCCTTTGGATTTATTCTAGATCGTTCATATAATGTTGTTGTAACTCGATCACTACCTTTATTAATGTAATTAAATAAATACTCAATCAACTTAGACTGATTGCATCATTCAACATTAATATAAGACTCATACTTGAGTAAAAGATTTGCATTGTATTGGACAATAAGGTGATTGTCAAACCTATCACCACATTTTTCAATATTCCTTCCATTATCCCTTTTCCTATAAATAAGATGTTCGCCCTCATCAACCTTAGTGTATGCAGTGAAATCTGTAGGGTAGAATTTTGAACACCTACCATCTATCACACAAGGTGAATGCCTATTTGAGCTTCCACAAGGACCATGCACCATATACTCCTTTACAATTTTAAACAACTTTGGGTTACCTTCTCTACATGAGATTTCAACATATATATATATATATATATATATATATATATACCTTCAGGATGAGGGTGCTTACAATCTAGATTTAAAAACAACAATATATGACAGTGTGACAATCCCCTTTTTTGAAACTTTATTGTATAAACAACTGCAAGAAAATGAAAATAAGTATTTTATGATAATTATAAATAGTTGTAAGACTAATATAATTATATAGAGTGAAATGATTAAAAGAATAGAACGAAAAATTACCAGCTTTAACACAACCAAAGATCTATCTAAATTTAAGATCTTTCATTAACTGCTTAATTTCATTCTGAAAATGTGTGCAACTATATCAAGCCTATCTTTAGGTTTGAGATAAAGATTTTGAACATATCTTGATAACTCTTGCCATTTTGAATTACAGGTGAATATGATGAAAATGTAAGGGAATCCAGCCCACTTGCAAATCGTTGTAGCATCTTGATAATTTTGCATAAGGTATCTAGCACCACTAGTAAAGCTTGAAGGCAAAATTATTATTTTCCCTGTGGCACATCCATCTTTCTCTCCTTCAAAAACAACATCAACTAACCCTTTATATAAATCAACTTCAACTTGCTTCTTATGAAAATGAATGTAGGATACTCTTTGAGCCTCAATCATTGTGTAACCATCACAACAAATTGTTTTAACAATTTCCTTGCATGCAAAGTAATAGCATTTTCAAGTTCATGTTCTTCAAGTTTGAATTTAAAACAATCTCTCATATTTAGTTTATTTTTCTTACGTGCATTTAGATCAGATAGTTGACCATGAGGAATACCATATGAAAATTCATCCTTGCTATATGGGAAAAGTAGTGGATAATTGGTAAATATAACTGGTGCAACTCATGAATTCTTTGCAAACCCCTATTTTGTGTTGCCATAATGAGATATATGTCTTCATTATGTACATCAATATCACTGACAAGTAATCCAACGAGCTCATCAACTGTGTGTAAGTTGTATATTCTGGAATTCTTTTCTCTTTTTCTTATCAACCATAACTTTAAATTTGAGCTTTGTTCACTATCAAATCTATCTCTTGTCATTCTAAAGGCCTTTGTAATAGGATTATAACAATCCAACATTTCTTCAACTAATGAATAATTGAAAAGCTAAGTTGGCTTACATTTTCTAACGATTGTGGCCTAAGTATCCCAACATAACCAAAATAAATATGTATTAAGAAAATGTAATTAACTTTGAAGACAATCAACAAAATATGGATAATAGGTGTAATTATACCTAATAGATTGCATTATGTTATTTACTTCATTGGGCGATATCATATATATATATATATAGAGAGAGAGAGATAGATAGATAGATAGATATATACATATACAGTTGTGTAAATTTGTGTTGTTTCCATTTTGAGGAAGTATATTGGGGATTCTATGGTGGTTTTGACCAAAAAGTCTATACACTTCTATGTCATTACCATCATTGACTCCTTGATCAATTTTTCTACCCATAGAAGTGAAGCTAAACATCATAATATAAGCTCTAATGTGTTGCTAGAAATGTTTTGCTTTTGTATTTTTTGGATCAAATATTAATTTTAGTAGATAATCAGGAGGGACAAGTAGAAATGACAACTAAACATTTCCCTTAGAACAACACAAACTAAATTTTGTTGTATATGAGTTTTTACCCTTATGCAGCCTTTCATCCCACTAAAATTTTGCAACATAAAAATTACAATTAAAATTAGGGTTGCCAAGGTCACAATATTTTAATCTATCAAAACCATCTTCGCTGTCACTTTGAATTTCATCACCTAAACTTAATGAGGAATGAAATAAAGGTTACCTTAAAATCAAATTATTGAATAAAACAGTTATGTGAGGTCTTGATAATAACCTAATGTTGATATTAGAACTATTCAAATAATGAATTGAACAACTTATAGTTATGTCCAATATATTAATTTTTTACAAAATAATAATCAAAAGCCTCCAATGAGATCAACATAATAATGTTTGCAAAAGGATACTTAAAAAAGAGTTATATGGTACATAAGAAAACTATTTAAATTACAAAATAATTTTAAAAACGATAATGAATTCAAACATGATGTAAAGACATCACAATTTGTTTTAGATACATCACATAGAAAATGATTGGCAACTTCATTTATAGGACTATAATCTTCTTCAGGTTGAAATGTAGAATTGTAATTTTGTCCACTTATGATATTAAATGAAAATAATGTGGAGAAAATTTACTACCACTATGCTCCCCCACATGTTGGGACTTAACCTTTTTTCTTGGAGGTGAAGGAATAATATTGTGGGCATTTGAGAAAATAGGGGGAAAATTTCAATAAGAAAAAGAGTTGAAATGATTCTGACATCAGTGGCTATATTATCATTATGGTGTGACTAATATGTAAACTAAATAATAATAAAAAATAATTGACACCACTATTTTTTGATTTTATTGAAAATTGATCTTTAGATATTATGATTATCAAAAGATGAAGGTCATACATTAAGTGTGAAGATTGAAGACCAAAGCCATCAACAGTGAAGATTGAAGATAAAGCTATCAATGGTGGAGATCAAACAATAAAGTCACCGACGATGAAGATTTAGGAAAAGTTTGTTATGGTTACCGATAGTTAGCTTTTGTACTCTATAAATATTGAATTTGTATTCTGTAATATGGGTTGAAACTTATAACACAAACATATCCTAAGTCCCCACAATGCTCAAATCAACGAGTTAGTGCAATGTTCTCAACCATTTATTTTTTCTATCATAGAATGGATTCTTTCAATGACATCTCTTTTCAATATCCCGTTCTTCTTCCTATACCTCATTTATCGATCAATGTCTCCTGCTTCTTCCTATAACATTTTCTTCTTTTGATATCCCTTTCTTTTTTTAATGTCGCCCCATTCTTTTACTTAATATGCTTTTATTAATTTTTTTGATTATGCTTGCAATTATATTTTTTGGATCAAGCATAAAAATTTAACACATTGACCCATGGTAAAGGGTCTATCGGGAGGATAAAGAGCCTCCAAAGGAAGAATTAACCCCTTCCTCGAATTTCTATGGGATTATGTTTGTTGAAAAAAACAAAATGCAAAATTCACTGTCAACAAATGGTGCATCAAGTAGGGGGCCCTGAAAGTGGATAGCATGAGTTAAGTTTTTATTTATCATTGTTGTTAGCCAATAATATTGCATTCATGATCCATTTCATTTATACTCTTGTAAGTATAATTTGAATTGATTTGGCCTAAAGGATGGATTTGTTCATGTTTTTCCATAGCAATTTGTTATTCGTAGATGAGTGTGATCACTAGTTCATTTTTGGTTTTGAATGATAGCTTCTAAATAATCATTTCCATCATGATGCATCATGGCCCTTCAAATGTCCAATTTGATTCCAAATTATTTACAAAATGGTCGTTTGTATTGGCCAGCCTTGCAAAGAGCTCTTGAAAAGAAAGTGGAACAATTAAACTTGTAACTATGGAAGTTAAGGTTTAAAAAATGTAGTTTTGAAGTAAAAAAAATGGAGAAGCTGGTACAAGTTATTTATCAAATCGAAAAAAATGCTTAGAGTGATGATTATCGAAGAATGGTTTAGCCAATAACAAAGTATGCAATTCCAAATTGAAAGTAAAAAAAGTGAAGTTTAGTAGAAAAATATGGTCTCAAAGTCAAAATTTAAAAAAATTGAAATTGAAGTGAAAGTCGAATATTATTATTCAAGCATGTTGATTGGTTGAAGTAAAAAAAATAATTGGCTAAATTGAAAATTCAATATTGTTGTTGGATTTAGTCTACTCGATTAGTATTTATATTTTTTGGCTTCAATCAAAAGTTAAATACTGGAGGGATTCTGTTAACACTGTTATTTTTCGATTGTATCGAAAATTGGTCTTTGGATATTGTGATTATCAAAAGATAAAGATTAAACATCAATGGTGAAGATCGAAGACCAAAATCATGATGGTGAAGATTGAAGACAAAGCTATCAATGATAGAAATTGAAGACTAAAGCCATCAGTGACATAGATTTAAGGAAAGTTTGTAGCAATTATGGGTAGTTAGCATTTGTACTCTATAAATATCGAACTTGTATTCTATAATAAGGATTGGAACTTATAAACACTTAGTTAAATATCTTAAGTCCCCATGACACTCACGGATTGACGGATTAGTGCATTATTGTCAATCATTTCTTTTTTTCAATAGAATAGATTTTTTCAATAATATTTTCTCCTTCCTATATCCCCTTCTTCTTCCTATGACACTTTTATCTATCAATGCCTTATTCTTCTTCCTATACATTTTCTTTTTTTGATGTCTCTTTCTTCTTTCAAAGTCTCCTTCTTTTAATTAATATATCTTATTAATTTGGTCGGTTATACTTGCAATTATATTTTTTAGCTCAAACATAAAAATTTAAGACATTGACCTATCGTAAAGGGCCTACAGGAAGGATAAAAAGTCTTCAAAGAAAGAATTGTCTTCTTTCTCAAATTTTTATGTGATTATGTATGTTGGCAAAACAAAATACAAAAGTCATCATATACACCAAGAATGATAATAAAAAACAATTAATCAAGTATTTTAAAATTCTATTTTTTGTGTCAGATTTTATATGTATACAAAAAAAAAACTACATAGATGAGATGCAACAAATTACATCAAGATATGAAATTTAGATCTAGCATGCTACACAATGCAATTCTTTGCATTTATTTCCAATTAATAATAAATTTTCCCTAGAAGGCCATCAACATGATGGGAAATTGCAGATTCAAGAGCAGCAAAGAGTGAAACAAAAGTAGCCTACATCTTAATTCCAACATTTTCAAATTCCCAATTTAAATGATCAATGTATTTATATTTTGTACCTTTTTCTCAAATTCTATCATTGCAATTGCAATTGAAAGAAATGCAGGAGAAATACAAAATTGAATTATATTCTGTCTGAACCCCTTTCTCAATGTTTTGGAGGTACGAGGTGTCCTAGGAAGAGCCGAAGAAACTCCAAATTATTGGTGGAGGTGGGAAAGAGTGAAGGTAATTGTTGTAACAAAATTGTTGAAGAGCTTCGTGATGTCAGCAAGAGGCACCCTCTTGGGCATTCTCTTAGTGCGCTTCTTGTTCTTGAAAGATTTGGCCATGATGTGAGGAATTGGGGTCTTACTCTTGACCTTGTTGGTGTTACTGTTACATCTTGTTGAAGGGACATTCTACTTGTTACTGTGGTCGAAAATGATACAAGAAGTGGCATCATCCATTTCTAACAAACAAATTTGAGTGACACAAATAAAAGGTTGTATGTAGTTTAGGAATAAAAAAGAGAAATACAAGAGGTGGGGGTGATGATAGATTGTGTGTTGTGGGGTGCTGATATATATTCATTGTTGAATTGGTGTAGAAACTATAAAGAGGGAGGAAATGGAAATTTTGAGAATTTTGATTTTTTGGTATGAAAGATGAGAAATTTTGTTGATGGCGCTTTTTGTTAATTTGTGAATTGACGGGTAGAAGGAAAACCGAAACTTGAGGCGCGAAGTGGAAAGAGATTTCAGAATTCAGATTTAAGTGATGCGGGCCTTTTTTTCTACTGAAAAAAGGAGCTATGCTTCCTACACTAGTGTTATTTCTTATACACCCAACTCTGAATAGTTAAATACCGGAAATGCCCATGCTAAAAAAGGTTAAGTAGGAACATTGATTATTTTTTCTTATACACCATTCAGACTCCCTTTCTTCTTTCTTCTCTATCATTCTGTCGTGACATTCGTCTCCTCTACGCGCAGGCTAGTGGTTTCCATTAAGGTTGTGATTGTTGGGCGTTCTTGCTTGCGTTGATCCATCTGATTTCTGCCATTTTCATCCAGGTAAGTTGTTGCTTTGATTTATACAGCATCGTTTAGGTTGATTGGGAAAAGAATTGGGCGTTCATGGATACGGATTGGCATACGGATTGAAAATCCGTACGAGGATAAGGATTTTCAATCCGTATGAACCTTACGGATTGCCAATCCCCAAGGGTTAAATGATTTTTTTTTTTGAAATGTGGTCATTTGGTTTAAAAAAATATGTCAATTATTGTGTAATGTATATGAATTTCAGATGTGAACAAAGGGTTATTTTGTGAAAAATAAGTTTATTGTCTTTAGTGTAGAGGTAACATTTTTTTTAATTTGTAAGTACTATTAAGTTTATCACATTTGAATAACTATTGTGCTAAAGTAAATGGTATTTGTTTTGTTTTTAATTTGAAGGTAAAATAAAAATGAATGTGTATGTGTTGAATATTGTTGTAGAACTTACAGTATTGTAATAAATAATACATGTGTTTTTTTTAATGTTTAAATGGTAGGAAAATAAATGTAATTAATTGCATTGATTTGGGTTGATTTGAATTGATAACATAATAGTTTGACAAAAATGTAGATTATGGTTAAGACATGAGGATTACGTTGCGCTTTAGGCAGAGCTGTGAACAAAGCCTTAGGTAGAGACACCAGTGGTAACGAAGAAGAAGCCCTTTTTGTCTTTCAGGAGGAGGACACATGGAAGTTAGATTAGGATATGCTAGTTCTTTGAGTTTAGTCTTTATAGTCACTTTGCCACACATATCAAGACTTTCAAAACACTTCAATATTGCTTCCATTTCTTCAGTTATGTGGATTTCGCACTCATCGACACCTTGGTCTGAGAAATGTAACCTACGCCAAAACATGTGGACGGTGCCCAGCGGTACACTGCCAAAAACATATCTAGCTAGCTCATATGCACAAGGCAGACCATGCTACATCTCAACACACATCCACAATGAGAACTATCAATGCCTGCATAATTAACTCGCTCAAACTCCGCAGTAATTTCATTTAACGCATATCTTGAAACCATGCCAATCAGTCTCTTGTACAACGTAACTTTAAACACATGTCCAACGACATGCGTGCTTCACTCAAAAGATGCCTGTATTTCACTGTGTTGCACCGTGATCATGTTGTTCATGGCATCCCAAACATTACATAAATCTCCAAGGCTATCCTGTAACAGTCTCGTTAAGTTCCAATGGGCAATCTCAATCTTAAATATTTGAACACATCATAATTAGATTTCATCAAAGACTCTAATTCTTCATCACTATAATAAAAAGGTTTAGGATTTCATACCTATTACTCGTAGTGTTTCCAAAATGAATGATTTTATTAGTCCATGCTGTTACAAATCTTTCTCTGTGCGGATTCAACCATGTGTCTTTCACATATTGAATAAAGATTGGCCACGGTGCGCAAACACATTCAAACTTCATAAGACAGTCATCATATTCTTTTTAAGAACCACAATCTACAATACTTTCCCATGCTTCCATCACATAGTCTCATGCATTGTTTTGTCCCACAAGGGTTTTACATTTTGCTTTCACATTCTTGTCAATGTGGAACCGACACAACAAGTTGGTTGTGTTAGGGAAAACAATTTTCATTACATTCATCTGTGCTGAATCTCTATCAGTAATAATGACTTGAGGGAAAAGATCATTTTTCAGAAAAAGCCCTCTAAACCGTTCAAGAGCCTAGACAAGATTGTTTATACGTTCGCCCTCCAAATAAGCCAAAACAGCTGAAAATGTCATCCCAGTAGGTGTCAACAATGTCAAGCAAAGGGAGTCTATACCTGTTTGTTTGGTATAAGCAATACCAAATGACATGCATTTATCAATTTCATTGCATCAGGATGTGCCCAGAATATGTCTCATGCAACATTTTCATCCTTCAGTCTATGTCAATGGATATACGTATCACGTTCAAGAAACTTCATTAATTATTGCATTTCAGTATTATTGCCTCTTATAGAAGTATGATACACATATCTAGCATTGTAGACTTGCTTCATTGTTGTATAGTTGTTCGGATTGTGATCTTTCAAAGTTAGAAGAATATTCTTAGGTTTTACCCTTGACTTTGTCATATCAGCAACAATAAGCTTCTCATCCCAGTCAAACGACCAGCATATGGATGTCCAGTCAATGACTTAGCCAAACGATGGTTATGAGTTCCACATATTAACTTCACCATCCAGCCTTCACCACCTACAACTGGTTTCGCTAGCAATTTAAAAGGACAACCACACTTTGTAGTACTAGTTGTTGTCCTTACTAAATCTTTCTTGAATGTTCTAAACTTTCCATTCCTTTCACAACCAATTAAAATAAATGAGGTCATTCCCTTTTTTCCAGCTGTTGTGTTAGATCTCATTACGACGGCTACAAAGCCAATCTCATATGCAACTCTACGAGCCCATTGCAATACCTCATCACGAGAATTAAACACCTACAAAAAATGATAGCACAACTTCAATCTTCTCAAATAATTAATTTACTTACCTTAGTCAAATACAATATCATATAAATACCTCTGAAGTATTAAAGACATCAGAACAATCAACTGAACACTTGTTATTTTCAAATGTAGAAGGTGCGTCTCTGTTGTCTTCGGTCATATTAATTTCTTTAGACATAATACTGTCATACATCCAGTCATCGTTGTCCATCTTAACAAACAATTTAAAAATAAATGTTTATTAACAAACTATATACGAATTCAATACTCATCAATTCATTTCTTCAAAGGACTAATACAAATTCAATAACAAATACATTTCTTGGAATACAACAAATTATACACACTTTACAAATACATAAATTAAAAAACATTTAAAACAGAAAAAAAACCCCTTTTAAATAAAAATAAAAAAAAGGTCATATGGATTGGCAATCTGTATGACCTTTATGAATTATCACAGTGCTGGGTGCAGGAACGTACCTTTGACAAAGCTCCAATGAACTCAAACCAACCAACCACCATGAATGACGATCACCTCTACCACCACCAAAACAACAACACCAACTGGAGATGAAAAACCGCATCTAAAGAATGAACGACAACGAGCCAGCCAACGAAAAATGAAAATAAGTGTTGGGTGTATCTGTTTTAACCAACAAAAAAATGAAGGACATTCTTGGAATAATGGAGGTTTGCTGGGTGTATAAGAAAAAGTGTTAGTGTAGGAAGCATTATTCTGAAAAAGGTGATGATGGGACAAAAGCCCAAAATCAATACCGGGCCTAGTCCTATTTTTTTCCTCCCTATTTACTTCTTCTAATAACCCTAATTGAATTTATAATTAAATAGTAGTTTAACTAATATAATATTTAAAGTAAAAGTTTAATTATGCACCAGAAATTAAAATATCAAATCCTAATCCTACTCCGACAAGTTGAACCAATTGGTTCGACTATGTTCTTGAAACATTAAAAATAAGACACATTCAATTTATTTAAATCTTTCAGTTAATTATTTAATGGGGAGGTAAAAACCACGCGATTCCTTAATTTATATACAATAAAAAAATTATACTAATTGTAATATGATAATATGGTACGTATACAAATTAAGTAGATAAATTCTTCAATCTTCCTTCTCCCATTCTCCACCTCTAAAGGATTCAGGTCTTCCCTTAGTTGGTACCATTAAATTACATAGCTCCAAAGAAACAAAACTTTGCTAGAAGAAAAATCATCACAAATTTCATGCGTGATGCTTGTTTTTCATGGAGGAACAATAACCTATAACTTTTTTTTTTTTTGCAGGAAGAATCTATAACTTGCTCTTTTGGATCTTGTTAGATATCATTACATGTGTAGAATACCTTTTATATATGAATGGCTAGGTTTTGGCGTCAATGATGGTTAGATTGTATATGCAAGTTTATGTTAATAACTAATAAATTGGATTAAATATTATAATTTTGATCCTTCAAATATGGATTATATATATATATATATATATATATATATATATATATATATATATATATATATATATATATATATATATATATATATTATAACAGACTCATATTGGTTTTAGTCTTTCAAAAATAATTTCTTTGTAATGGGTCTTTGTTATTTTCAAAATTTTCCTTTCAAGTCATTTATTTAACTCTGCTAATTTGTTTTTTGTTAAATGTAAGTTACATCCACACTTGTATAGACAACGTGGTTGAGAAAAAAATTATTAGTGTCAATACACTTGTTAATGTTTGTTCTAATTATCAGGTTCCACCAACAACAGAAGTAATATATAGGTTTAATTGTATATACTTAGGAATAATAGAGATGTAATTTTTTTTATATTATTATTATTATTATTATTTCAAGACACATTGAATGCTAATGCTAAAAATGAAAATGTTAATGTTGGAATAGCTACTGTTATAAACTTTTAACTGAAAAAAATCAATGGACTTAAATAAAAAGGACTTAAAAGGAGAATTTTGAAAATTACACAAAATGAAATGAAATTATTTACGAAGGACTAAAAAACAATATGAGATAATATTTGAAGGAAAAAAATCACATTTAACCTAGAAAACGAAAATATAACATATATTAAAATGAAAATAATCAATGAAAAAGATCTAATTAACTTAGTTAGTTGAGCAAAAATATATTTATATATTAAAACGAAATTAATCAATCAAGAAAGTCTAGTTTAGTTGGCGTGAGTATAAATCTCTTATATATCTATATTCAATTTCTAAATATAAAAAAACATGAAAATAATCATCCATAAACCACTAAGTAATGGTATCCTTCTTTGGTGTTGGAAGCAATTTTGTTAATGTGGGCATTTCTCTCAATAGAATTCAAATCTTGATATATAAATATCTTTAAATATAAAAAGTATATTTTAAATTTATAATAAATAATTTAAATAATTATACAAACTTATTTTTGAAAAATTATTAAAATTCAATTTAGAAATAAAGTTAAAAGAAGGTAGATTAAAAAATACAAATGATTAAGAATATTAAATATACATGTAAAAAAATAAAAAAGATAATTTGAAATGTCCAAAAAAGATTATGGTTAGTTTATAAAAATAATGTGTGAATCTACCTCTCAAAAAGAGAAGGTAAATAATATAGTGATTGCCTATTTAAGAGAATGAGAAATGTATTCTAAATTTATAATTTATGATACAAAAATAAATTTTACATTAGGAGTAGTTATATATAGGCCCGCTCTATATTATGCATTCTATCATGCCATCACTCTTAGCAGTTTCACGCAAATCAAACCATAATCATTGAAGAGCTTCATATCGTTAGGAGTATAGTAGTAATTATATATAGCCTTCTATTATGTATTTTCTCTAGTCAACACTTTCTCTAACTTCTCTCTAATAAAATCATAACCACGGGTTGTATTTAACAGTTTACACGGATTAATGATCCATTTGTTCGATCGGAGATTTGTCAAATGGTCACAAGTTTGCTTATTATTAATAAAATATTTGTTGGTCAATAGTGACCAGTCTCCAAAAAACTGGCATTAGTTGTGAACGGATGATGTAATGAACAATTGTAATTTGACTGGAGAGAATTAAGTTGGAAGAACATCTATATTCATGTTATGTCATGTATAATGTATAAACGTCTATATAATAGAATTTCTCTTTTTATTTTATTATCTCAACTTTCTGCTCCTCATATATCCCTACCATGTTTACCAACATAAGTGGTAAACATTGCTTACAATATAAAGGAATGGCTAAGAAATTGTCATGTGTGAAAATATATATAGCAAACAAAATAAAAAATAAAAAAAACTGACGCAGATTCCAGAAGCTGATTCTTTTCCTCCAAGTTGCTTGTGCCCTTTTGCAAAAGTTTTACTATCTTGCTAAAAACCAATTTCAAAAAGGGCTGTTTATTATTCTTTTTGAAAAAGGAACTAAGAGAATGTCGGAAATTAAAGTATATAGTTCCACCCTAACAGGTAAAGTGTTTAACCAGAAAAAGAAATTTTAACTACATAAAGAAAGTACAAGGTTACTCTAACAGTCTAACCCTCACATCTAATACATCACAACCTATTATATTGAGCAATAAATTTCAAAGGATTAAAATAATTAACTAGACCTCACAATCATATATAACTTTAGCTGGTCTTTTTTGTTTTTTTGTACATTTTCCCTGATTTTTGTCCATGAGCTCATCTTGATCATCAGTTCAACTAAATTATCATCAATATCTAGTAAATCTTCTATATTATGAGCCTTATTGACCAGACAACAGACAACCATACTAAAAACCTCATATCTGCTAGACTGTTACTACATCATTCTTAATCTCTGCTGTTCTTTCTTTCAGGAAAAACTGAAAATGTTGTTGTATAGAAACATGATGAATGAATGCTCATATGCTACTTAACATGGACTTGGAAAAACAAAAATGCAGGTATGATTTTAAAAAATTAAAGAGAAATAATTGGTCTCATTAATGAAATGTTTGTAATTAAGTGTTGTGGTAAACACGGAGGTGCGCTTCTCCACTACCACCAAACAGTAAATAGCAGGAAGTCTCAGACTCAACCCTCAATCAATCAAACAGTAAAAGTATGTGCAGAAATGTGAATAATCAAATGCAAGGAAGAGCAGGAGAGAAAAACACAAACAATAGCTTTACGTGGGAGAAAACCAAAAACTGGAAAACCCACGGGACCTTATCCAGAAATCAATCCACTATTATCAATAATGGTTACAAAATACTCCACGGTCTCTCGCCGGAGTTTCGCTCAACCTCACCAACAATGGAAGGAACACTCTCTACAAGGGTTGCTCACTCAACCTCTCGGAGACTCACTCTCAACAGCCTTGCGCCGGAGAAACACTCACAGAAAAGGCTCACTCCTTTCTGCACTCAACCTTCTGGTATTTCTGGTCTACCTCTTCCATCTATAAATGTAGTATTTATAGAGAGAGAATTAGGTTTAGGGATTCTGTTCCCTAAACATGGAATAGGCCGAGGTCAACACCCTCGGGAATTGGGCCCAAGTCAAAATTCCCCTTTTCAGTGCACGGGGATTTGGGCCAAGCATTAAATGGAAGCTTATCCAACAAATCTCTCCCTTCTGTTTCAATGCGTCACAAATGGCAACCCGGCATCATCCGGTCTTCCACTGAGGTCCGGGGTCTTCACTTCACAACCCACCCTCCAAGCCTCGGTTTCATCATACCGAGTTCACAAGCCCGGCTCCTTCACAGCAATCTTCAAACTTCATTGCTAGCACCGGCTTCGTCATCATGTCAGACCAATTCTGACTTGTGTGCACTTTCCCAAGTGTGAGTTTTCTAGCCTCTACCACATCTCGTATCCAGTGATACCTTACATCAATGTGCTTGGTGCGGGAGTGATACGTTGAGTTCCTCGCCAAGTGAATGGCGCTCTGGTTGTCACACTTCAGCTCATACTTGTCCTGATCATGGCCGAGCTCCTGGAGAAAACACTTCATCCACAACAAATCTTTGCACGCTTCTGTAGTGGCTATGTACTCGGCCTCAGTAGTTGATAGTGTCACACACTTCTGCAGTCTTGACTGCCACGAGATTGCCCCTCCAGCCAGGGTCATCAAATATCCCGTCGTCGACTTCCTCGAGTCGGAATCTCCCCCTAAGTCAGCATTCGAGTAGCCTTGCAACCTGGCCTTGCCTTCTCCAAATTGAAGACACAACTTGGTAGTACTTCCGAGGTATCTGAAGATCCACTTCACTGCTTCCCAGTGCTCTCTGCCGGGGTTCGAAAGATACCGGCTTACCACACCAACTGCATACGCCAGGTCGGGTCGGGAGCAAACCATTGCATACATTAGGCTTCCGACTGCAGATTGGTACGAGATCTTCTCCATCTCCTCTCGGTCTTCATCTGACCTCGGACATTGCCTCTCATTCAGCTTCAAATGTCCGGCCAAGGGGGTGCTCACTGTCTTGGCTTTGTCCATGTTGAATCTCTTCAAGATCTTCTCAACATATTTCTCCTGACTTAGCCACAGTAGCTTCTTCTTCCTATCCCGGATAATATTTATCCCAAGGATCTGCTTTGCTAGACCGAGGTCCTTCATAGCGAAGGACGATCTCAACGCCTCCTTCAGGGCGAAAATCTTCACCTTGTCTTATCCTACTATTAGCATATCATCTACATATAGTAGCAAGATCAAGAAATCACCAGTCTCATACCTCTTCACAAAAACACAGTGGTCGGCATCCGTCTTCATGAACCTATGGTCTGTCATGAAGGAATCAAACTTCATGTACCACTGGCGAGGTGCTTGCTTCAAGCCATAGAGACTCTTCTTCAGTCGGCACACCATGCCTTTACTTCCCGGAGCTTCAAACCCTTCAGGTTGCTCCATGAAGATTTCTTCCTCCAGCTCACCGTGAAGAAATGTCGTTTTTACATCCATCTGTTCTACCTCCAGATCCAAAGTAGCTGCCATTGGTAAAACAGTCCGGACCGAGGTTATCTTCACCACAAGAGAGAATATCTCATCAAAGTCTATCCCCTTTTTCTGGTTGCAGCCTTTCACTACAGTCCGGGCTTTGAATCTCGGCCTCTTGCCGTTCTCCTCCTACTTGATCTTATACACCCACTTGTTCTTCAGAGCTCGCCTCCCTTTGGGTAGCTCGGTCAGCTCATACGTCTGATTCTCATACAGAGATCTCATCTCATCCTGCATGGCCTTCTCCCATTCTCCATATTCTGGACTCTCCACCGCCTCCTCATAACTCTGGGGTTCGCCCTCCTCAGCAATTATGGTATATTCATCAAGTGAATATCTTGTAGAAGGTCTTCTTTCTCTTGTGGGGTATCTCGGCTGTTCTTCTTCCTCCTCAGAATCCGGTTCTTCACTTTCATCTCGGATCCTGGTATTATTGGCATATTGCTGGTCATCATCTTCAACATCGCCTTCAGCGATTTCTTCATTGGCTTCTCCCCCTGCTTTAGCATGCACTTGAGGGACGGGTTCTTCACTTCGGACAGTAACCGGGACTTGGGGCTTTGAGATGTCATGGATGGTCTCATCCTCATGGAAGACTACATCTCGACTTCTCACAATCCTCTTGTTGATTGGATCCCACAATCTAAAGCCAAACTCAGTTTTCGACGAACCAAGGTATATGCACTCATTCGTCTTTGCATCCAGCTTCGCCCTTTCATCTCTAGGGACATGCACGAAGGCTCGGCATCCAAACACCCTTAGGTGATCATAGGTCGCCTTTCAACCTGTCCAGATTTCTTCTGGAATCTCTCCCTTTAGCGGTCGAGATGGTGAGAGATTTATCAGATCGACCACGATTCTCACTGCCTCTCCCCAATATCCTTTCGACAACCCTACGTTGGAAAGCATACTTCGGACCTTCTCCTCGATAGTCCGGTTCATCCTCTCAGCTAACCCATTCAGCTGAGGTGTCTTGGGGGCGTCTTCTCCAGTCTAATCCCCGCTTCTCTACAGTAAGCTTCAAAGGGACCCCTGTACTCACCACCATTATCTGATCTGACCACCTTCAATCTTCTTCCAGTCTCCCTTTCCACCATTGTGTGGAACTCTTTAAAATATTGGAGAACCTGGTCCTTAGTCTTCATAAGGTAAACCCACACTCTGCGGGAGTGGTCATCAATGAAAGAGACAAAATACTGCGCGCCTCCAAGCGATCTCTCCGACATGGAGCAAACGTCAGTATGGATGAGGTCAAGTATGTGCCTCTGTCTCCTGGGTTGATCCGGTTTCGCAAACGAAACCTGGTGCTGCTTCCCAGCTAGGCAGTGCAAGCAACTCTCCAGCACCTGACCCTTCAACCCGGTCAATAGCTCTCTCTTCTCCAAAATCTCAAGTCCTTTCTCGTTCATGTGGCCAAGACGCTTGTGCCACAGCTCCAGACTTGAACCATCAAACACCGTGTTGGCTTCACCGCCAAATATCCTTCCCTGCATCACATACAAGGAGCCTTCCTTCTTTCCTCTAGCCATCACCAAGTTGCTCTTGGTCAACTTCCATCTACAGCCCTCAAAGCTGTTCACTAATCCGGCATCATCAAGTTTTCCCATCGAGATTAGGTTCAACCGCATATCAGGTACGTGCGTCACGTCCTTGAGCACGATCCGACACCCTACTTCCGAGGTTAGGGTCACATCGCCGATACCAATAATCTTGATGGTTACCTGATTCCCCATCTTCACAGCTCCACAATCTCCACTCCAATAGGAGGAGAAAAACCTTCTGTGAGGGGTCACATGAAAAGAAGCGCCTGAATCAACTATCCAGGTACAATCATCGAAGGCAACATTCAGGGAATTATCCTCTCCAAGAAGAAATATCTCGGGGTTAGCACTAGCAACCACCGCCGTGATGCTCTTGGCTTTCCTCTTCTTCTGCATACTCTAGTCTGACTTCACAGAGCCATTCTATTCATCTTTCTGCAGAATCCAGCAGTCAGCCTTCTTATGCTCGGGCTTCCCGCAGTAGAAGCACTTCAGTTCACTCTTCGGTTTTGACCAATCTCGGGACTTATCCCGCCTCTCATGACCCCGGCTCTTTCCTCGAGCCCGGAAGTCAGACTTACTCCTCTCAGCCACGTTGGCATCAAACGTGCTGGTTACACCTCGTTCTCTTCTCCTGGCTTCTTCATTCAGGAGGCTGTCTGTCACAATGTCCATCTCCAGTTTCCCTTCAGGAGCCGAGTTGCTCAACGTCACTACCAGAGTGTCCCAACTCTCTGGCAAAGAACTCAGCAACAACAAAGCCTGCATCTCGTTGTCAATTTTCATCTCGGCCTTGGACAACTGATTCACAATACCCTTGTATGTGTTGAGGTGCTCGATCATGCTCATCCCGTCCTTGTACTCCAGCTTCACCAGCCGGCAGACAAGGTGTGCCTTGTTCCTAGGAGTCTTCTTCTGAATCATGGACTCTAACTTGTTCCACAATTCGAACGCATTTGTGAACTCGGACACGTGCTCGAAGAGAGACTTGTCAATATACTTCCTGATCGTGGCCACCACCTTCCGACTCAGGATCTCCCAATCCCTGTCCGACTTCCCGGTCGGCTTATCTTCCAGGACTATGGGATCATACAAATCTTTGCAATACAAATGATCTTCCATCATCGGCCTCCAGTAGGTGAAGTTGTCTGCGGTCAACTTGAACATATCCCCGTCATGGATATTAGCACCACCGGTCTCCATCCTGTCTCCTTCCTGCGTCAGAACCCGTTGAACCTGGGGCTCTGATACCACTCTGTTGTGGTAAACACGGAGGTGCACTTCTCCACTACCACCAAACAGTAGGGAGTCTCAGACTCAACCCTCAATCAATCAAACGGTAAAAATATGTGCGGAAACGTGAATAATCAAATGCAAGGAAGAGCAGGAGAGAAAAACACAAAGAATAGCTTTACGTGGGAGAAAACCAGAAACTGGAAAACCCACGGGACCTTATCCAGAAATCAATCCACTATTATCAATAATGATTACAAAATACTCCACGGCCTCTCGCCGGAGTTTCGCTCAACCTCACCAACAATGGAGGGAACACTCTCTACAAGGGTTGCTCACTCAACCTCTCGGAGACTCACTCTCAACAGTCTTGCGCCGGAGAAACACTCACAGAAAAGGCTCACTGCTTTCTGCACTCAACCTTCTGGTATTTCTGGTCTACCTCTTCCATCTATAAATGTAGTATTTATAGAGAGAGAACTAGGTTTAGGGATTCTGTTCCCTAAACATGGAATGGGCCGAGGTCAACACCATCGGGAATTGGGCCCAAGTCAAAATTCCCCTTTTCAGTGCATGGGAATTTGGGCCAAGCATTAAACGAAAGCTTATCCAACATTAAGAGATGCTCACATATCATCACTTAAGTTTTTTATAGACCTTTGTTTTAACCATGCGTACCATGTTGTACATACAATAATTCAATTTGATTAGGTTCAATATATAGATTGATTTCATTAAATTGCTTTCAAATACAGTTGTGGATTGTTATGGTGAATCTTGAGCTGAAATGATGGTCAAGTTGCAATCCTGCCCTAGATATTTGGAACTTGTGATTTTTGATGATTTCATAGGATCATGTTTGGCTGTATAAAGTGTCAAATTATCATATAATTATATAAATAGAGTGAGATTCTTTTCTATTAATGTGTAAAGGTTTGTATCTAATAAACCAATTAATATATGGATTCAATCTTCAGCTTGGGTAAAAAATCACAACTGAAGGCACTACTTTATTTTAAAATAAACTGATTTGATGGGAAGAAATTAGTTTGATGTCAAATAAGAAGTTTCATGTATCTCTTGGTTTTTTTTAAAAAAAATAAGTTTTTATAAAAGAAAGTGAGGAAATAATCATGTATGGTCCATTTTATATGCATACACATTTAGAGTGTGTTTGGATAGATATTTTTAACTGAGAAAAATAATTTATCAGAGAATTTAAAATTCTTTTATCTAAAATTTATTGTTTGGATGTTTTTATATGAAGAATTTAATTTTTTGGAATTTTAAAACATAATTTAAAACAACTAAAAATGTGAGATTTTAATTTTTGTCTAAAATGTGAGAAATTGAAATTATCTTCTGCCGCTGACGTCCCCAGTGCCGCCGCTGTCGGAGTAATAACGACTGTCGAATCGCTACAAAATAAATAAAACTAAGATAATTTTGTAGCACAAGATTAACCTAGGTCGACTCAGAGATACAGTCCAATTTGATTCCTGACTTAATCCAGATATAAACAACAGGGGGTTTATCAAACAGTTTGCAGATAGTTAACAAAAATTACAAAAACACAAACAAGAACTTAAGAAAAATGCAGAAATTAACAGAATTGATAAAAGATATTGTAAAACATATTCAAGAATATGAATCCAATTCACTAAATCAAGCAATGCAAATTATCATAGTTCTCAGATAATGATCATATTATGAAGGTTCATTCAATATCATTATAAGCAATTCAATTGAATTAACTCATAAATTAATTGAAATCACAAACCGGATTGAAATATCATCAAAACAATCTATGATTAAAATTCAAAATTAGGAAATAAATCTATTGCCTAATTCTTTTTCAATCCTAAACATATTCATAATCATGAAAATTTGAAAAGAGGATTAAGATGAAAATGAACATTCACACAAAAATTAGAATACTAAACCAGAACTCAAATTCTCCTTGCTTAGACTAGATCTTTGGATTGATTGATTGTTTAACCTTCCATAATTATCATCAGTGGAAGAACCACAAAATTTGTGTGTTAAAAATAGAAGAACAAAGATGAAAGGAATAAGAAAAATGAAGAACAATTGAGAGAAAACATTTTAATTATGAAAACTTGCACAAGAAGTTAGAAATTCTATTTTTTATGTCCTTAAATAACTCCTAGATGCACTAATATATAGTGATGGAAAAAAATGAAGGGATGGGCTCTGATTAGGCCCATCTAAACTAACAAATTATGCTAATTACATCAATGAAAATCCAAACTCATAGCTCAAAACTCAAGTGCAGAGGTTCTAACTTCCAAGCTTAATTTGACCCTTAAACCAACAGCATTAGCCAACGCTTATATCTAACAAAACTGTAGCTCTTTTCCTTAGCTTTTCAGGGACTACTCATATGCTTCATTGGAAATTCTGTAGAATCCTATAGATCATACACAAGGAAGATAGGTCAAACAAACACAAAATCTGAAAATAAGCAACAATCATCAATTAAGTCTAATTATTTGCCTAAGACCAAAACTGAGTTAAAGTGAGAAAATAAGAATCTAAGAAAAGTCAAATAAGTTAAGAATAATAGAAAAATAGTATACTAAAAGTGCTCAATCACGAAACAGAACACCAACTTGGAGGTGTCGCTTCCTCTGCCCCCATCGATGGCTACTACGACGACGACGAAGCAGGTGATCGCGTTCTTAAAGCTAGAGATGCTGAACCGCATTGAGAGCGGAGTGGTGGGGCAGTGTACAAGGTAGTCCACTGCACCAGTAGGCGCGTGTACGTGTTGAAGGTGATATACGATCACCATGAGGAGTCGGTGCAGCGACAACTACACTTGAAAATTCAGATCCTCCATGACGTGGATGATCCGAACGTGGTGAAGTGCCACAAGATGTATGATCAGAATAGTGAAATCCAGGTGCTGTTGGAGTTTATGGACGGAGGATTATTGGAGGGGAAACACATCCCACAGGAGCAACAGTTGACAAATTTGTCTCAGCAGATTCTATGAGGGCTGGAATACCTACACTGGTAGCGCATCTTGTACAAGAACATTAAGCACTCGAATCTGTTGATAAACTCGCGAAGACAGGTGAAGATCCCTGACTTCGGGGTAAGTCAAATTCTGAATTAGAAGGAATTTTGAAAATGAAAAAAAATTAATTTTTTTATCCAAACACATAATTTTAAAAATAAAAGAATTTCAAATAA
>CM023952.1:13335884-13416395 GCA_013407115.1 Glycine latifolia | reverse complement strand
ATATATATATATATATATATATATATATATATATATATATATATATATATATCGCATGAGTGGCCATGAGTGAATTTCAACCTCTATGCTATGACTAATAATGCCGCCCAAGTTGTACAGGCTCACCACATGATATATCTCCAACATGCTAGTCTTCTTATATGCAAGAGATGCAGAAAATTTCGTTAATTTTCCACAGATTATATACTCTATTTGGCTTATGCGTGATAACTTAAAATCTTAGACTTGTTCCTTGTTAGAAATTTGTTAGCGTACATTTATTTATTTTAGTTAAAGTACATTAATAAGTTATTAGTCAAAATTATCTTAAAATACAGTGACAGTGTGATTTATTAATGTATTTTAATTTTTAACTATAAAACAAGTGTGTATAGTTTGCAAATGTTTGTTAATGTACATTCACCTATTTTTTAGTTGGAGTACGATAATAAGTTATAACTAGATATTATTATAAAATATACCGACGATATAACTTGTTAGCATATATAAACTAAAAATAAATGAATATATGTTATCAACAAACACATTAAGGTGGGGATCAAATTATGTACTTTAATAATAATTCTCTTAGAGTTATTTTTCATTCTTATCATTAATTTTTTTGAAATTTAATAATTATAGTGAATAAGTAACCTTAATCATTAAATTTGAAGAAAATAAATGGTAAAAATATATTGTAAAAGGTTAGTCTTGAGAGATATCACATTAATTTTATCTTATTCTTTTTCTTTCTTTCTTTTATTTTATATTTTGTTGTAAAAAATTAAATGAATAGTATGTACATTGTTGGGAACCTGGTCCATTGTAACATAACTCCAATCTAGTTAATTAGAAGGAGTGATTATTAATGACAGCGTTTTAGAATCAAAACCTATAGACGGGCTACATTGTCTGAATGTCAAAATGGGCTTCTGTCAATATTAATGAGCATTAATATCCTGATTAAAAAAATCAAGTATAGGTTAGAAGCGTTAGATTGAAAGAAATATATGCTAATTTAGGTTAGGTGTATATAGCTGATCTAATTATGTAACAAAACAAATGTGAAGTTGCCTTTGGGATGAACATGGAGTTTTTGTTTCAGCTCTTACGTCAAGGTATCAGGGAAGCCTCCCTGTTTATGAAGCTAAGGCTAGAGCTTTGCTTGAGGCACCATTGTAGACTTCTGAGAAGCAACTTCATAATGTTATTTTCGAGTTGGACTGCAAACAAGTTACAAATGGTATCACTTTGAGGAATTTCTTTGAATTCTGAATTTGGTTTCATTCTGTCACGTTTTAAGCAAAAACCTAATATTTTCATAACTCTTCTGTGAGTTTTGTTTAAAGATAAATTAATCAAGTCGCTCATTTATTTAGTAAAAGCGTTTAGATTTTATGCTTGTGTTCAAAGTTTTGATCATGTAACTAGTTGTATTGATGCCATCATTTTGAATGAGATAATATAACCTTGTTGCAGTAAAAACAAATTAATGTGAAGTTATTTTTCACTGATCAACAAAACTAATGTGAAATTGTAAAGTATAGGATGTCATTATTTCTTTTTTCCACATCAAAATGTATCAGTAGTTGAAGACTAATCCATATGGCCTTATCCAAGTTATATATGATCAATACATATATCAACAAAAAAGAAATATTGAGTACTTTCTGTCTTAGCCTTAATCTATGTTCATGATTTAACATTTATCATGTCTAAAGTTAAAATAGTCAAGAAAACTCTATAACTTCTATATATAAAGACAATATGTTTTTCATTAGGAATTAGTTTCTATTTTTTATCTACTTATTTTAAATTCGTAGCAATATTGTTATACGATTTTTCTTAATTAAACTAGCTAGCAAATAAAGAGAAGAGGAATAATTAAAGCAAAAGAAAAAAGTAACCGAATTGAAAAAGAACGACAAGAAAAGACAATCTTTCTGTGTAGCTTTCGCACGTTCTGTACCATATAGCCTTATCCAACTTTTTATCTCGTCCTCATCATGCTCATGATTCTAGTGATATCCGTGATGTAACCTCCATGTGAATTGACTTAGCTCTAAGCATTTACCTTTCTCTCATGTAATTAACTAATTATTACGATCGTCATAAAAATTATCAATGAAATCAGAAGGTAATGAATATATATATATATATATAGATAGATAGATAGATAGAGAGAGAGAGAATGCATGATAAAGAAAAGGAAGAGTCATGTGAAAAATTAGAAAAAATAAGATAGTCTGAAATTAATAGAGAAATAAGGAATAAGGTTCAAAAAACTAGTCTGCTATTTTAGCAACAAATCAATGATTTTGGAGTACTCATGTTAAGTTCTTAACCATCTCACAATTGCAACTGCACTAAGTATATTTATCAGCATTTTTTCACAATATCAAATAATACAATAATTACAATCATAATATCAACAAATAGTTAATTTGAGTAAAATCGTACTTTATTTTTTAAATAAAGTTAATTCATTCGAACTATAAATGTTAAAAATATCGTTAGAAAAAGAGATTCAACTAAAAATAATTAATCAGATTATTTAATAAAAAATAATTATTAATAAAATCAATTAATACTTCATATTAATAATATAATTAAAAAATACAATTTAATGAAAATTAATCATAAACAACAATATAAGTATAAACTCTTTAATAATGCTTTAAGGAATAATGCAGTTCTTTTTTCTTCCTTTCAACTTCATATTAATAATGCAGTTTAGACTCCAAAATCGTATTGTACGTGTCATAGCAGAAATTAAAGACTTGGGTGGCTGGTGATTATCCAATTAAGTGCCTAGCTAGGAGGCAGAACTTCCACAAAATTTATTTGACATACTATATACCTGACAAGGATTTGTAGAATATCCACCATAATTCAGTCATCTCATCATAAGCTCTTTACGTGTCCATTTTTCCCACAGTTATCTTATTCTTAAATTTATATATTTTCCTTTTATACTTACATTCAAAGAAAAGAGGGAGAATAAAAGAAATTGAAAATTTTCCCTATATATCTTTTTGCTATGAGTGGTAAGAAGAAAATGGATAAAAACGAGTGTCTGTAGGACGTTTTGTTTCTTCCGTTGCCTAATCTATATATGTTGGTGTAAAGTAGATACAGTGTAGAGAACATGTATATCACGTTTAAGGGTTAAAATAGACTGCAGAACCGTTTATATACAAAAAGACCTAAACTTGACTTATTTATCTGAATATTGCTTTTTTAAGGTGTTACACGACCTTTTTAATTTGAAAGTTTAAATCTAACCTAAAGTGTTATGTTGAAATTTATTTTATAGGATATTATTATTTTTAGTTAAGTAAAAAAAATCGACTGCTTCATATATATTACCATTCTTTGTATATAGGGAGGGAAAACCACGCGATCTAACATCATTCCTAATAATATTAATAAATAAACTAGACCAATCGACTAAATTAATGTGATTTGACTGTTTCCTAATTTTACCAAATCGAATTTTATTAATATAAATCTATACATTATAAGTTTCTAAATTTTACTATATATTACAAAGAAAACCCTAAATTTTACTCTCAGAAACCAGTAAAATTCAGTCACACCCAATATCTGAGTATCATATGCTTCCCCTTAAAGAACCCTTGTCTTCAAGATCTAAGTTAGGAAGGTACTTACACTAGAGTACCCCCAATTAGAAGCCTCATACAAATCTAACTTTCCACTAATTAACCAAAATTTCAAACGCGTGCTCTTCTTTTGTAGCTCATGAATGTCCAAGACAAAACTGAAAATCAATCGGTTCTATTGGTCAACCTCTTTCTTCCTAGATTCCATTTGTCAGCATCCATGTATACTTTGTTTCTCCATCAATATGTATTCAGTCCCATTAATATATATCCCCACCCTTTGCTCATGTCTAAAGAAATAATGATTGCAGAACAATAATATTATTGAATAAAGCACCGTACCACTGAATAATTGCTAGATATTCAACAACCAATATATACAATAATAATAAACCAACTATATGTTGTCATCCTATATTTTTTGTCCAATTGGAAGAAAATGACCATATATTTGCTTACTTCCCCCCAGTCAGCTAGTTTAACAACTTAATCATAATGGCTAAAAAAAAAGGCTTAATCACAAGTTATTGCAACTGCAATCATTTGTCACTAGCTCTTACATCAAAATAAAACGGAAAGTGAAAGAAATTCATTTGTTTTGATAACTATGAGAGTGTTGGGCAGAAAAGAAATTTTAGTTTATTGAGAATCTTATATTGAAAAATTAAGGATTTGTTTGGGGAGTTGTGAGTTTTTATTTCTTAGTTTTTTAAATGCTATTTTAATATAAAATGTATTTGATAAAAATGAAGTTAAAATGATTTTAAAATTCTTTTCGAAACACTTTTAACCTTATTTTCAAAATCAAGAAAAAAGGTTTTGTGTAAAAATTTGTTTTTTAATTTAACAAACACACATATCTCACATTTGACAATGTCACTTTTTGTTGTCACTATTTCTCTCAATCACTACTACTACTTCATTGTCACTACCAACACCACTACTACATTATCATCAATATCACCATTATCGTCATGGATTCCCCATTAACACCACCTTCATCAATATCACTATCACGGTCATTGTCACCAACATCATTAATATCAACTATACTACCTCTGTCACCATTACTGTCACCATCACCACCATCCACCACCATTACTACCACCACCATCGCCACATCATTGTTATCATCATTGCCTTTGTCATTATCACCAACACCGCTACCACACTTTTGTCAATGCTTCCATTATTGACATTGTCACTACTACCAATATCACTTCCACTGTCATCACCATCACCAAAAAATACTCTTAAACTAAATTTAAATAATATGAAACTTTCAAAATTTGAAGCTAATCATATTTTAAAAATTAGTTTAAAATTTTTTTGAAACTAAAACAAAAGTTGGTTGTTATTTTTGAAAAATTGAAAACTCAAAACCACTCCGAAACAGAACTTAAGTTCCCCATGTTTAGTGTGTAGTTTAAAAAACAACATTCATGGAAAAAGAGATTTTTCAAGAAATTTTTTTAACTAGTTTAACACAAAAACTTTCCGATGGGGAGGTAAGAATCTAATTTTTCTAAATTAAATATTTTTTAACTGTAATAAAAATATCCTTTTTTTTTATTAAATTATGTAATGTAATAAATAATTAAAATAACCAATAAAAATATCACGTAATTTTTATTTTTAAATAAATATTCTCAAAATTATTTATGACAAACCAAATGGATTCATTCCAAGAAATCATGATTCTTTAAAATTTATGATTTCCAAAAATCACGATTCTCAGATATAAAAAGAAAGTTTTCCTGCAAAACGGCCCCTAAGTATTTTTTATAAGCCATTAAGTGTTTATGTATCTCTTATAAAAGGGAAACAAAAATGAGAAAGTTGTGTTGTCTAAAAAGAGTAAATAAAAACTCGTAATATTTAAAGGGACTAAATAACAAACAAAAATAGCACATAAGAAAAACAACTTTTTAAATTAAAACGAAAAACTAAATAAGAAAATTGTGATAATTAAAAGGACTAAAAACGTATTTAAATTATATTTTTATTTATATATTTCTCTCATCTCAACTTCTAATTAATTAGAAGGTGTTAAGGTCCTGCTATCAAATAGTTTTAGGACACTGGATAAGAAATCAAAACTATATAAAAAAAATATATTGAGAAATTTAATATTTCATATTGCCAATAAAATTTTGTTCTAATATTAAATTTCTATTTATTAATTCGTTAACTATTAAGCTATAAGAGACATGTAAAGATAAATTTTATCCTTAAATATCATTAATGCGCTATAAGAAAGTGACAAGAATGTCACTTAAATGTAAGTCTGCTAATATATCATCCCATGTGGTTTTTGGGGTGTCGTGTATAGTTTGGAATCGAATAAAATTTAGATGTTTCCTTTAAGTAATTATAATATTGTTTAAAATATAAAAAAATATGATATGTGTATCATGTTCTAGTTTATAAAGGTAAATAATTGAAAAAAGGAAATTATGTAATAGAAAAATAACATATTATTTTTCATAAAATAACATGTTACAAGTATCTAAATAATTTCATCAGAAAATTTTGTTTTGGGATTCACGCCTTAATTAATTAATCAATTTTAAGAAAATCACCTGTCTAGTCTAGTATACAAAAAGGAGGTTAAATGTAGTATTATAATGTCACAAGATAATTTGTGCTCCAAGTTCTGGTTTGTCCCGAAATATGTGCAGAGAAAAGCAACCAAATAGTAGTATATTGTAAGCGATATTATGCAAGTAACTCGCCGACCAAAGTTTTGCATTTAATTGCTGGTCAGTGAATACATGCATGGAGAAAGTTTCCATGATTTGTTACTATGTTCTCTCTTTTCCTTTTGTTAATTTCTTTCTTTCCCTATTACCGAAAAAAGGGATCAGCAGGCTCGTTAAATGAATGTGTCGTACTTTGAAAATGGATTTGAGTCTCCTATTTTATAAGAGCAAACACTTTCCTCTCTTTTCAGTGTTCAAGGAAGCATGATTTGAGTTGGTAGAAAAATTGAAGAGCATCATCATAATGGAAGTGTGCATGATATAGGTGAGAATTGGAGGGAGCATGCTGTTCTTTTTAGAGGAATCACTCATTTCTTAACATAGAGGGAAGGAATCCAACAAAATGTTGCATGTCATTGTCAAAGCTTTCAAAAGGCGTGGGTGGAAGAGATGGCCATTGATAGTTACATGTGTATCATTCATGAACTTGCATAATCATAGCTAATCACTAGCAACGTGTGGGGTTGTTACAGTTAGCAAAGAGGTTAAAGTGTACATGCATTAGGAGAGAAAGTTGAGGTACCAATATGGTGTTGTATGATTGACAAATAACCACGCTCTTTTAACTATGTGCGATTTATGTGTACAAAATAACGTCTATTGAGGGAACAGTTTTCTTAAATGAATTTTAGTATCTTGAGGATTTGTTCTTGACTCGACTAGAGATACCCTGGATTCACCGAAAAGAGAAAGTTGAGGGGATAAAATTTGTTTAAATACAGTATTAGAAGTGTTTTTAGAATTTTTCTATTGAAAAAAATTTTATATTTCAAATAGAAAAACTTTCAAAAACAGACTTGTATCCAATCAAGACTTGACTTAAACTCCAAAGAGATATATATAACTGCAAGAGAGCATTGTGACATGGTCTCTTAACATTTGCGTTTGTGGGCCTAGAAACTACCAAAAGATCTTTAATTTCTTCTCTGACCTGGCCCTGCCACGCTTTGCAGAAGCATCCACGAGCTTTTTCAATAGGCCAAGGTACCTTTTTCCCCTCACTCTCTGTCCATCAATTCTTTGCTGCAAACCTTTTGAGCCATGTGATATACCCTCACCTCAAAGTTGAATAAATCACTAGTTAAATGTTTTCTAGTAGTTTGTGCTTTTACCCTTCTTGAACAAAAAATATTCTGCATGTTAATTCTTTTTCAAAATTTGAGTTCCCGTGTAGAGGATATCACCAGTTAACTTATTACAAATCTACTGATTTACCATGTCCTTTTACTCTCTGTAGATGAAGAGCAGATAGATAAGATTACCATAAGCATGAGTAATTAAATTAAGCTTTTTGTTTGCATATATTCATTCATATGACTTTGTGAGTGGGTAAAAGGAATCTGAAAGATTGCAATGGCAGGTGTTGGCTTTTTGGGACCAGCAGCAGTGGCAGAATTGTCACAATTCAAAGCCTGCGGACAGCTGCAACAGATGAAGGACTGCAGGCAACTATAGTTAAGAGCAACAGCAAGCAAAGCAAAGTGTGTCTGCTTAAAGAAAACCTATGAGAAAACAAACCCTTATCAGAAAAAAAAGAAGAGAGCCACATATAGGAAGAAAAAAGTGAGAGATAATTTGAAAGAAAGAGAAAAAAAAACTGGATTTCAGTGGGAATCAGCATCAACCACTAAGCCCTATACAAAGTGCACATGACTCACAACAACAAAACTTGATCAGCACCCACAACACAACTCATTATGAAGTATCTCAAAAGCAACCTCAATATTATGCTGAAGGCATAACTAGTAGTTCCCACCAAATTGAACCACCACCTACTTTGAACCAAGCCATAAAACACACAAAGCGCAATAGAGGAGGAACAATCACAAGGGGCATGAGGACCAGTCTAGGAGATATTGTTCAAGTAGAAGGAGGGCACATTGTTAGGTCCACAGGAAGAAAAGATCGCCACAGCAAGGTCTACACTTCGAAAGGGCCACGCGATCGCCGCGTTAGACTATCAGCACACACAGCCATTGAGTTCTATGATGTTCAAGACAGGCTTGGCTATGACAGGCCAAGCAAGGCTGTGGACTGGCTCATCAAGAAGGCAAAGACTTCCATTGACAGGCTTGCTGAGCTTCCTCCATGGCATCCTCCTACTCATGAGGAAGAAGAGCAGAATGATGCTGCAGGATCAAGTGGAATCATAGCCACTACACAACAACAAGAACAACAACAACATGAACAACAATCAGAGTCTTGTGGTTACAACTTTCAGCTTCAAAGGCAATTGGGGTCCTTCATTTCAACCCATGCTGACACTGACCCCATCAATTTTCAAACCAACAACTCCTCAGAAGATCTTGGCCTATCCCTCCATTGCTTCCAAGACCCTGGCCTCATTAATTGGCAATCACAACAAGCAGGTGCAAATCAAACACCTCCTTCAAATGAACACCAAATCCAAACCCTTTTTGCTGGCTCAACCCCAGGTGGCTTTGAGAACCATTATCAAAGAAGTGTGACTTGGAACAATGAAGCAACTACCACAGATCATGTGAACAGGTTGGGGTTCATACTCAACTCACAGCCATTTATAGGCCAAGGTTCTGCTTCAGCCTATGCTCAAAGTGGGGAGACCCTTCAGTCCAGTTTTTCATTTCCAATGACTTCTCCCTCTGAGCTTCACAGGCCCCAGCCAGTGAACCAACCTTCCATCTTTGGCAGCAGGTTTGTGTCTGATGGATTAGCTGGTTTCTGCATTCCAGATAGAATTCAAGTTGTGGAAAAGAACCATGGAGTTGCTTCCAATAGGTCATCTTCTTCCCCTAGTTCTATCCACTGATCCCAAACTAAGCAATGCTTAAGTCTTCCTATCAGGTATTCCATTCATAATAGAGTAATGTTATATCTTCTTACAAATCTCCCTACTACTTTATATAAAGAAAGTATTAAACGAAAACGCGTTCGATACTTACTATACCAAGGAAGTAGAAGGATTAGTAGGAAGATTTTGTAAGATTTAAAATTGTTTATTAGCAATATTTTTTTATAATATTAGCATAGTTGTCATATTCTGCTTTTTTTGAAACAAATAATAAAAACTAGGCAAAGCAATTTCCCATGCAAAGTTTAAATCAAGTAACAAAGTTATTCATCCCCCTCCCCTATAAACTACTAAATTTCTCTCATGCATCTTATTTTATGCAGGAGTGTTCTCTACCAGATTTGCAACCGGGTGAAGATTCAATAAGCACATTGTTATGATCTACAAAGATTTCCTTTCAATTTGGCTTTCCTTTTTTTGGTTTTTAAATTTAAAGTGAGTTCCCTTGATTTAACCCTTGCTATCTATATGTATAATTTTGTATTGATGAAAATTACCTTGAGCTGAATTTGGTGGTTCTAGTCCTCACTGTATTGTGAATGTTATTCCAGAATAACATATTTCATCTGATATCTAGTGAAAATCAGAAGTTACATGTCCATTCTTGGCGAAACCCACATCAAAAAAAAAAAAAACAGAATCTCATGTGATTTGGACTTATTCTCTCCTATGATAGGAAGAGAATATGGCTTCCCTTTGCCTTGCCACTCAAGTACATAGCCTTTAAAGGAACATTTTTGGAAGTCAAACATTTCCTTAAACCATTTGGCAGTGAACAGTGTATTTGTGTATCAGCTTCAAGTTCACTCTACAATACTGTCATTGAAAACTATAAATTCCATAATGTATGCAGATTGAGATTGGTTTTTATTTCTGACATAAAAGTGCTGACCCCCCCCCCCCCCCCCCCCCCCTTGAATTTTGCATGTTAATAAGCTTCGAGGAATAGTTTCAGCCGTTTTATGAAATTCATCTCTTTTTTTTTTGGTCTTTATTTGTGCATTATTCATACACGTGGTTGTTGAAGCAACAGAAATAATGGTCAACATCCCTCATGATGAGTACCCCCTACACATAATTGTAGGCTTCCACAGCATTACAATCAAACTATATGACATCTAATGTAGAAAATTTTAACAATAATAAATTGAAGACTCGGCGTTTCAGGCTATTAGTAGCTACCTATGCATTGTTTATAGTGTTAATGTCACTCTTTACACAAAAATGTCAGAGTTGACATGTAGAGAATAGCAATATGAATGCTAATCCTACAATTCTAGAACTTTTATTGTGCTGACTTGCATTATATCAAAACTGTATAAAGGACCGTGAATTTGTTGAAATATATAGGATGCTAGAAATCTATGAAACTACTTAATGCTGGCTCATTTGTCTAACTTTCTTAGTATACATAGGCTAACATAGGCTAACGTAATTAGCAATGAAAATTCTTCATTCCCTTAAATCGCTTCCTAATATAAGTTAAACGTAGCTTATTCACAAAGGTGAAAGGGCATGTTGATGATTGCATATATAAGTCCAGAACTAATTCTACCAGATAGAAAACCAAAAGGTACATTAATATTTTTACTATGTGGAGCTTCGTGTATTTACTTATCAAAATGATATTGGAGATATAATTTCTAACCAGTAGTTGCAGACCTATTACTATAGTTATATTAGCTTGTTTCTATGTGCAATCAGGTTATTTGGGGTAAAACCAACTTACAACTAAAGTTTTTAGTTGAAAAGTTAGTTAAAAGTTAAAAAAATTAGTTAAAATTAAAGTTGATAAATTAGTTAGTAACTTAAAGTTAATAGCAAAAAATAATAAGTTACATTATTGAATTATAAGTGTTTATTTGAACTAACTTATAAATATAAATTATAGAAATATATTTATATGATATTTTTATATAAAATTTAAGATTATTTTATTAATAAAATAATATTTTAGTTATTTATAAATTTAGTTTTTAATTAATTTTAAAAGATGTATATTTTTATTTATAGATCAATTATTTTAATTATATTTTTTTGCCATCAATTATTATATTATTAAAAAATAATTAAAATAAAATAACCTTTTTTTCTAATAATATATATCAATATCTTAAAGTATAAGTTGGAATAATAAAATAAATAACATAAACAGTATAATGGTTGAAATAAATAGTATAGTATGAAAATAGACAAAAAAAATAATAAAAATAAAATAAAATAAATTTATTACAGTACTTATCATTATAAATATCTTATATCATAAAAATAACATAATACCACGTGTTCTACACGAGTGTTGAGTTTATAATTTATGTTTTCTTATATTATTATATTTCTTATAATATATTCATTAATTATTTTTAAAATTTTATATATGTTAGTATAAGATAATTATGAATATTCATGTGTATATTATATATATTCAAATAGTTTACATTACAAGTGTTTTATTGAATTTTTTTCTTAAAAAAATGCATGAGATTGGGCATAAGAATGACAATGAACGAGGTAGATGCAAGTAGTAGTCACAATTTATACATCTCATCATATAAATACGCGTCATGTGTCCCTTGTTACCCGCATAGTACCTATTAAGCGGATATATGTGGATCTTTTCAACATCTAGAGATATATGTGGATATCATGAATATTTTAGTAAAAATAAAAAATAGTTTAAAAATATTTTAACAAAAACAAAAAAAATTTTACAAATATTTTAATAAACATTTTTATTATAATTTTTATTTATTTTAAATTTTCTTGAAAAAAATAATTGTTGCAACTAAATTTATTCAAATATTCTACCATCTACACAAATAAAAGTGTCCATGAATAATTATAAATAATAAATCTTGTAAACTCCAAACAAGATTATCTAAAATTACTCTCTAAAATATAAACAAAATAAAAATAAACTAAAATATAAGTCCAAATAAAATTATACTCCAAACATAAATAAAAATAAAAAATATTTACATATTTAATTTTGATAAAAAAAATAAAGTATATTTAAGTATTTTAATATTAACAAATAATATGTATTCTTAGGTACATATATCATGATCTTCGCCTCGTGACTATTAACAAAGGGTAGTGAAAATATAGGTATGATTGTATCCATTATATGTGAGTACCACTAAAGATACTCATTCATATCTACTGTGAATTTTAGCTCCAAATATTGTGTGTATGAATTTGTTTATAATTCCTAGTAGTGCATACTATTTTTAACAAAATATGAACAATTTACTGTATATTTATTTTTAATAAATAACTTTCTAAATTTTGTAATTAAATGATTGAGCATAAATAAAAATATTAACAAATATTATATGTTAAATTGATAATTATATTACTCAATTGATATTTTAATTTATTATAATAAGAATTTTTGAAAATTATGGCAATTCAGAATTCAAGATACATATTTAATTAGAATAAATATTTATTATATATTTCTATCAAATTTTCTACGGATAATTTTTGTTGGAATATAAATAAAACTGAAAAAATCAAAGAGTGATATAACATGTAGAATACATATAATGATAAAAAAAATCTACTTGATTGAATTAAGTTTAAATTATTAAAATGATAATAGTTAATGTAATTTATTATAATAAATTTTGATGATAAAAAATATTATAAATTTTGAAATTAAATATATTCAATGCACAAATTTATTATCAATCAAGCACCAATTTATTAGTATTGATTATTTTTTCATATATATATCAATATATTTTTATATAACATGATTATCAATTGTTTTGAATATTGTAATGTGTTAACAATTGTTCTATATTGTTTTCATATAATACGTGATATATATAATTTTTTACCTAATATATAATTGATAATTAACTTATTAGCAAAATATAAATTGATCAAACTAATTTATATATTACTATCTGATTGATTGTAACTTATTAATTAATTTATTAACATGAATCTATTATATTAATGTTAACTGATTGAATTTAATATTTAATTATTTTTTTAATTAAAAATAAAATAATATTATTTAATATTTTTTTGGAGGGAATGAATGTGGGGTTTTCACATGGCATCATTCCATAAAACAAAACTATAGTAGATAATAAAAATGAGAAAGCCCTATCTTATGTAAAAAAAAGAAAATAAAAAAAGAGGTCAAAATAATTAAATCCTACCTTATGAGTGGAAGAAGAGATAAAAATAATTATAATAAATCTTATCTTATATAGAAAAGATTTAAAGAAAATCTAATAAATATTCAAGAAAAAAAATAGAATAAATATAAAAAAAGTAAAAAGTTAAAATAAGCTAGTGTTTAGCAAGCCATTTTAACTAGTTTTAAATTTTTTTAACTAGTTGAAAATTTTATTTGACTATTATATAAACAAGTTTTTAATAGGTTTTAATATTTATTAAAACACTTGCTCGAAGTAATATTTTTTAAAATGTTAACTTTTAATTTTTTTATATTTTATTCTTTTTTCCTTAAAATATTTATTGAATTTTCTTCTTACTCTTTTAAAACAAAACATGAATTTACTTTTTTCGCTATTTCCTTCTGCACATTTTTTATATTACACTTTTTATTTTAACCATTGTATTATTTATAATATTTAATTTATTACTTTAAATATTTATTTCACAACATTGAAAATTATAATTAAATGTTAAATACTTAGATTAATTTTATTTTAATTTTATAATTTTTTAATAACTTTATATTATATAATTTATTTTAACTATTACGCTACTTAACATAATAAAAGTATAATTTTTGTTTAAGTGTATTTTTTTTTACTTTATTTTAAATTTGATTAAAATATTTTAAGATATAACAAAGATCAATAGTGGAATGTATAATATGAAAAAAAGAAATAATAATTGAAACTTAAAATGTAATGAAAATAACTTATCTGCAAATAAAAAATTAAAAAAAATACTTTTATCCATAAAATAAAATTGAAATTTATATAAAAATATTGGTATTAGTATGTTCATTTATGTGATTTTATATTTTTTCAACTAGTTCAATAGATATTAAATAGTTTTTTATGTTAGACAAAACTAACTGAAAAAATAGTTGGAAACTGAAAAATAAAGTTGAAAGCTAAAAGACCAATTGATAATTGATAATTAATAACTGAAAACTTTAAGATAACTTATTAAATCATAAGTGTTTAATGAAATTAATATTTTATGTTTTACTTTTTCTCTTTACTTTACATTTGTTTAACTTTTAATGAAAATTTCTAAAAAGAATTTGTACTAAGATAATTTAGTAGGATTATATTCTTGTAATTATGATGTTATGTTTAAATTATTTAAATTTATTTTTTTAAGTCAAGTTACAAGTCCATTATTTTGTTTCTTTTTTCTTTTTCAAAAATTTTGGTTGGTCAACACACAACCAACCATAGTCCATAGCTTAGTTTAGGTTGATATTTTTAACCAAATGTTATTATTATATTCACTCTCCTCTTCTATTAAGTACATTTTCTTTCCTTTTAAAAAAAATCAAATTACTTAAATAATTTTTTATTTTCCAATCTTATTCTCTCTTTCTTTCCCTGCACACTCTCCCTTGCATTGCAACACCATATCTTCTATCACACTCTCCTTTCTTTTACTCCCTTTATCCCCATGAATCTCTTGCTCTAAACTTCCTTTATTCCTCTCTTGCTTAGTCTCTTATTCTAGCATAATGGTTTTTTCATCTTCCAAACTCTAATATAGTAAGTTTACTCTCTTAACTACTTTTCTTCCTTGTTTTATTTTTGTCCACTCACGCAATATCATTAATGTCTCTCATTTTATATTAGATGCAGGACCGTCATAGACATGAACCACACATTCAATAATGCAATGGTAAGCTTACAAAAAAAAACATACTAAAAGAATATAAAACTTAACAATTAAAGCATAATCCACTATCATCACACATATAACATAAACAAGTAGAAATTATATATAAAACATAAGTCTTAGAAATTCATATAACAAAGCATCTTATAATAATCATCACCATCAATCATCTCATCAAGATTCAATTATCATACACCATCATTATCATCACCATAATTCATTCATCAAACATCATCATCATCATTAGTCCATCAATCATTGACACCAAAGATAGACTCGACTCCGTGGAAACTTACACTACATGAGCAATTAACCTAAGCATTAATCTTGTGGAGGAAGTGTGATTTTATTGAAAATGGATGAGTAGTGTCTTACCTCGGCAAGACTTGAAAAGACCTTAACATATCTAGGAGTTCGTCCACCCATTCATTCTATAGGCCCATTGTCGTTAACCACCACCAACAACATCCAACACTAGGTTAAGGACCCACCAAGCACCCTCAACTTACATGCCTACTCACAAAAATAACAACTAAACTTGGATTCCTTGATGTTTAAGATACGACACCTCCGTACCCACCATCTTGCTCATGACCAGTCTCAAGGATCCAAGTTTCAACATCAACGACAATCCATCCCATGTGTACTAAAAGGGTCACTAATCCCCATGGAAAGTAGTTCTCAACACCTCGACATGTCATTCGAAGTAAAAATGTAGGGGTGGTACTCAAGAAGATACCCACTAGGCGAGACCCCGAGTCGCTTTAGCAAGACGGAGTTCTAGCATGAAACTCATCCTTCCAAGTATACCATTTTCTAACAACAATAATTTTTTTTCCAAATGATGTAGTTAACTCCTTTTGATACATATGAATGTTTCTCAAAACAAGATTATCACCCACAATAATAATACATTATCACATATTCATTCACCAATCTCAACACCATTAGAGGTTATAACATCATAGATTTATCATAAATTCGTTAAGATCTCAAAATAATTAATTTACACAAGGAAACCAAACATTAATTACACTTGCATCAAAACTGGTCACTGGAGTCAAAACATATCATTAAACTCAAAACTGGTCACTAGACTCAAAATTGGTCACTAGATACAAAACTAGTCACTACAGGTGAAACTGATCAGTGGACGTGAAACTGATCACTGTACATGAAACTAATCAGTGGATGTGAATTTTGTATTATTTCAAAATTTTGTAGAATTTCCTCTCATGGCTTCCAAATCATTCCAAAAACAAACCCAAACTCTTTTCTATCAATTTCAATACATAAACAACATCAAAACTATTTATGAATAAAAACTTTTCATCAATGTTCATCAAATAATAAAAAGAAACCCAATTTCAAAACTTCAAAACCTCAAATGCTCAAGCTTCCATTTTTAAACAACATAATTTATTCTCAAGCAAAATTTAAACCAATCCAAAAAAACCTAAGAATAGAAAAATGGTAAAGCTTCCCTAACCTATTCAAATTCCAAAAGATGACTTTATGAAGAGGAAGAATGAAAGGAAGGAACTTTCAGTCTAAGGAGGAAGCTTTCCTCAACTCCACCAACACTTCACCCTGCAAGGGAATTACCCATACCCATAACCACCCAAAGTCAGATCTAAACCCAAAAACTAACTTGTTTCCATGGAACCCCCATGGGAGCACAGGGAAAAACAAAAATAGAAGATGAAATGGGACGGAGGAGAGTTCCTTACCACTGAACTAGTCTCAAAACTCGAGAAGAACACTGCTTTAAGGTCCTTTGAGTTAAGGAAATTCAAGGTCTTACACTCTCTAATGGTGGGTTGTCTTGGAGAGGAAGAAGATGGTGAAATGAAAGGATTTGTGTTTTGGTTTAGATTTACAAGGGGTTTGTGAGGAGTTTATGAATCTCTTATTTCCTTCTCTTTACACGACATACTTCACTAAACTCACACACCCCTTTCTCATGACTTAAGGTCCGTCCACTTAGGTCCAAAGACTCAAAAGCTGATAAAAACATACATACAACATGATATATACATAACATATACATAAATATAATAATTCATCATCTCATAATTAATTAATTATAGACACTTAAATTTAACTAAATTACTCTTGCAAGCTAATTAAAACACTTAATCAAGTATTATAGAAATTACAATGTTACATTTTATAGAAAGTATGAATACTGATTTGTGTTTTGAAAAATACTTTTTGATATGTTAAAGAAACATTCAAAAAAATCCAATAAGAACCCCATGACCATTTCAAACCCTGGATAAAGAATTTTTGTTTTTTACAATAGTAAACCAATTAAAGTGAAGAAAACATATAGTTGATATTGGTCCTTCAATCCAAATGACTCTAAGAGGCGCTCTATTGCAACAATTGACAAATTTAAGATATAGAAATATGTTCCTGCATATGGATAGGAGGTGGTTCCCGTTATCTTTGGAGGCTTCATGGATATGTGTATCTGGACATGAAGACACGTTATCTATTTTTGTTTTCTCTTTAAAGTTATGTATAGTGTTAACCGGCCTAGAGTTTATGTACTTTATCTTTATAATGTGATTTATACTTATATGCATGTACCGGGCAGATTTGAGTTACTATGATGTGTTTTATTTTAGAGTTATGTGTTTTAGCTTTTGTCCTTTGAGATGCGAAAAGTAGACAAATACTTCCATAAATAAATAAATTAAAGAAATTTAGATGGATTAAAATAAAGTCTTTCTCTTGAGTTAGTTACTTGTTCCATGTAACGGTGGCGGGTCGTTACATAACACAACTTTATTTTTAACATTTTGAAAGTACTTTCCAGAAAACAAAAATATTATTCTAAGTTTTTTTTGGAATGTTAAAAATAAACTTGTGTGCTAGAAAGTATTTTCCAGAATGTTAAAACATGAAATTGTTTCAAAAAGTACATTATAGAATAATGATTATGTATTATGGGTATTAAGGGTATATATGATAATAAGAATTAGAAGAAGAAAAATTAATGGAGTGTACTTAGGAAAAAATGGAGTTGATATAGCAAAAGCCTTAACCAAATCCCAAAACAAGTCTTAATCCAACCCATTTTTTGTTGGGTTAAAAACATATTGGACTGAATTATCTTGATCCATTTGACAACTTTACTTACGATGAACAAAAATACAAAAGTTTTTTGTTTTGTTTTTTTACTATTCCCTTTTTGTTCCAAAATAATGGTTTTTTTATTAGTTTTTAGTTTTTATTCCAAGATAATAGTCCTTTTAACTTCTTAAAACTATTTTTTCCAACAATACCTAGACATAATTAAAAAGATCAATTAATACTTGCATTGAAAAGAAACAGTTGTCATAAAAATAAGTTGGTGAATAGTAGAATGTATTGTTATTGGTGGTTAATGAGATAATTTATGACAAAAGTAGCTGAAAAATTAAGGGTATTTTAGTCTAACTTTATATCTATTGAATACTTCTTAATCAAGTATGGCACATTCTTAAAAGACTATTATTTTGAAATATAGGGAGTATCATCAAAGTTTTCTTTTGAAGAGATTGGTTGAGCGAAAATAAGTGGAGAAATAATGATAGAGAATAGAAAGGCAGTGAAAGGTACAAACTTCATCCATTTGGTTGCACCAAAATAACCTTGCAATTTTTTGAAAAAGGCGTGGAACCCACAGTCATAAACGTCCACCTTTTGCTAAGAAGAAATGCAAGGAAAATATTTTTTTTTATTTCATTGTGTCACATCCTCAATTTTGGTATCGTCTTTCTAGAAGAAAAAGAATTGTAGCATTGCTAAAGGGTAAAGGGATGAAAGGATCGTCTTTGGAACACATGGCATTGTGGTAGTGGACGACATAGTTGTCAATTTTCGACAGACAAAGGACTCGTCATCATAACTGATCAGCTGATTACTCTGCAAGCAACTCGACCTGGATTTGTAAATGGAGGAGCTCCAACACGAGCAAATGATGATAAATTAAAGTTGGTTGAGGAACCAGTAGAGACGTCTTACCATATTCAACACATGTGGCTTGTGCTTGTCATTGCCATTGATTGAACATTTTTTGTTTAGTATTTTTCTATTCTTCTTAGTTTATTTGACCTCTCTTGGACTCTTATTTTTCTCACCATATCTCAGTTTTGGTCTTAGGCAAATAATTAGGCTTAATTGATAATTGTTGCTTATTTTTGGATTTTGTGCTTACTTGACCTATCTTCCTTGTGAAGGACCTATAGGATTCTGCAAAACTTCAAATAGAACATATGAGTAGTCCCTATAGAGCTAAAGAAAATAGATACATTTTTGAAAGAGATAAGCCTGGGCCAATTCTTTTGTAATGAGGGTCATTTTAGGTTTGAAAGTTAGAACATCTACACTTGGACTTTGGACTCTAAGAATGGGGTTTGATTTGTGTAATTAGCTTAATTAGATACATTAGATGGACCTAATCAGAGCTCATTCCTTTGCTTCTGTTCAGTCACTATATATTATTGTAGTTAGTTAGTTAGTGAGTTAGTTACTTCATTTTATATAAACAGATTTGAGAAACATCTTGTGCAAGTTTTAGGATTAAACTCTTCTCTCTCTCTTTTTCTCTCAATTGTTCTTCATTTTTCTTCTTCCTTTCATCTATTTTCCTCTCTTTTCTTGTAAAATTTTGTTGCTCTTCCATTAGTGATGATCATGGAAGTCTAACACAATCAATCAATCCAAGGATCCAGTCCAAGCAATGAAGAATGAGTTTTGATTTAGTATTTCAATCTCTGTGTGAATGTTTATCTTTTTCTTCAATCCTATTTTTGATTTCATGATTATGATTGTGCTTAGGATTGAAAGTGGATTAGGTTATGGATTCATTTCCTAATTTTGAAATTTAATCACAAATTATTTGGATGATATTTCAATTTGATTTGTGATTTCAATTGATTTAGGAGTTAATTCGATTGAATTGTTTCTAATGACATTGGATGAAAATTCATAATCTGATTACTATCTGAAAAACTATAATAATTAGAATTGTTTGGTTTGGTGAATTGGATTGATGTTCTTGAATGTGTTTCACAACATCTTTTATCAACCATGTCAGTTTCTACATTTTCTGCAATCTCTGTTTGTGTTTTTTTTTGTAATTTTTCACTTAGTATCTGTAAACCATTTGTTGAAAGTCCCCCTGTTATTTATCGATAAATTGAAGTTGTAACCAAATTTAATCTTATCTCTCAGTCAACCTAGGTTATTCCTATATTACAGAATTATCCTAGTTTTATTTGTTTTGTAATTATTCGATAGTCGTTATCAGCTATATACATCTTGAGTTGCTACGTCATGTATTTCCTTCCTCATTTCCACTTTCAACATAGAAAGTTGTTTATCATGATTACTAGCTTAACCTTGGTTGGCCTTCCAAAGCCAAAATTTGTCTGATAAACACTGAAATTGGATGAGCCAAGGAATGCTTTTGTTTTGAAATTATGAGAAAATAATAGATTTTAAAAAATATTTTTATACTTAGGGAAAAATGGTATTTTCATAAATGTACTAATTTATTTACTTTCTTTATTTTGTTTCTACCTTATGTATCTTCCTTTCTTTTCTCACATGTTCTTTTCCATGCAATTCCTCCTTTTTCTTTACTTACATCCAAACACATGAGAGTTTTACTTTGCTCATAGTTTAAAGATATCCAACCAAATGTTTTTGAAATATTCTTTAGCTTAACTTCAGTAGTCAAAATTTGGATTGGCCTTTTAGAATGAAATTCTTTGTATGGTAAGTAATTTCATTGTTCCAACAAACAACTTTGAAAAGAAAAAGAAAACTACATTTATGTTCTAATAGAGTGTTGGACTAGCCCACTACCTCAATGCCCACTCGTCTAACTTCTAAAAGCCTTATTGGAGCAACGACTACTATTAGTATAGCTAGTGTTATTTGCATTTCCCTTAAATGGATCATGTTTATATCTGTTGATGGTCCATATCTGTATTGAACCATTTAAGTCTTTGTGTGAGAATGTTATGACCAAGAAGAATATCATAATAATTTTCTCATATGCATCTTTTATCTTCTCTTTTCCATTAGAACCCTAGTTCCTTAATTGCTACCATTATCATTGGTGCTTTCATCTCCTCGGCCCCATGACTCCTACAAAAACCTCCTCTAAGGTTGTAGGCGAGACTTTTTCTGCTCTTATGCAACAGTAGAACTCATTCCAGACACAGCTAGAAAATCAAAAGCAAATCCAAAATAGTCAGTTCAACCACCTCCAACAATCCGTGGATTCTCACTAGGAGGTTCTCCGTGAGATGCTCCTTGGACTCAAAGATCAACTTACGACCCTTTCCTTTTCACACCAGGTGCACTCATTATATACAAAAGGTGTATTACTTCTACAACTCCCAACCCTAACCTTAACCTTAGTCCCACACCAGCTTATGCTTCTACTCCTATGGGCACCCCAATCCATTCAACAATATCAAATCGACCCTCTCCACACACACCTCCTAGATTTGTCTTCCAGCCCATGAACACAACACCTTATTTCACACCCTTTCCTACCCTTCCGTCTTTATTTCCACCCTTTAACCAGACTACTTCTCCCTCCCTACATTACCCTAAAATCCAGCTACTTCCTTTTGATGGGATAGACTCTCTTGATTGGTTATTTCAGGCTTATCAATATTTTCTCTACTATCTGGTTCCCTTTGAACAATATTTATCACTAATAGCTTTTTATATGAAGGGTGATGCATTAAGTTAGTTTAAGTGGATGTCACAAAACTACCAACTTAGTGACTGGGTTTCTTTTACTCGTGCTTTGGAACCAAGGTTTGGCCCTTCCACTTATGATAATCATCAAGCTAAGTTGTTTAAATAACATCAAACAAGGATTGTTACTAAATATCAAACTGCTTCCGAAAAACTCATGCAATCGTGTGAACGACTTAACAACTGATATGCTTTTAAATTGCTTTATATTTGGTTGACTGCCTAAGATTCTTACTAGATTTACCCAAAGAAAATTTTACTAGAGAGTTAACTCTCTTTAACCATGCAAACTAGTAAAATTGTAAGTTTAAGAGTTAACTTGAGAGTTTGATAATCATGCCTAAAAATGCCAAAACTCCAAACTTGAAAGTAGTACATAATTAATTAAGTAGAAATACCTCTTTATTGTAACACCTTAATTTCTAGTCCAAAATATTGCTTGAAAAACTCTTCTTAATTTATTTATTTTCAAAATAAGTGTCACAAATTTAAATTTCTACTTCTAATTTGGTAAAATATTTTTTTTTTAAAAATGCGTCATTAAAAAAGCTATAAATCCTTACATCAAATTAAATAAGTACAGATATAAAATCCATGTAGTCTCCATGCATAAATAATGTAACATAAATAGTGCTATAAATCCTTACATCTAATATGGATACAATCCATAAGTGTTCAAAAGTAAGTGAAATAAGTTATACATAACTGCTATAACAAAAATATTTACACTCGGAGAAACCATCCCTCAAAATACATCAAAATAAGCAAAAGAAACCTGTGACCACACTAGACCACTACCAAACTCGAAGTATTGAACTATATTTAAGACATGTCCTCATGATGATCTTCATACTTCTCCTCAGATGAAGGCTCTAATTGCCACAATAGTTCTTTGTTCTTTGTACTTGTCAATCTCCTTAGGCGTCCATATCAAAATGATCTCCTCTATCGTTGATAACTTCAGTTATGCCTATTAGACCCATGCGGTAGCTAAGAACGTTGTCCCGTTTTTCATTCCCCACCAGAGTCAACCTAAACACCAAGTCGTGATGAGGCTCCTTAAGTCCAAAGTATAAGTGAACGTCTTCATGGTAGCAAAGCTTTAAGGAGATATGAATCCTCACAGAATATAGCATGTTATAGTATAGTCTATAGTACGTGTTACCTCACATGGCCATACCTATTCCCTCTATGAACTACGCCAGACTCGCAGGGGCATCAACGTTCTTGTCGTCATCGATACCTGAAAGTTGTTAATTGTAGGGGTAAGTCCTCTTCTCCTCAGAATGCCACAAACAAGCAAACAAGGAAATATAACTACTTAACCACTACGTCTGGTTTTTCTAGCCAAACACTCTTGAGATCTTGAGTGCATAACTAGCACACTTGTCACATAGTAGGGTCCAACCTTTTCCGCCAAGCCTACCAGATCTTGATGGTCTTATACAATTATGTGGATGACAGTTGGGAGTGATCGCCACATACAAATACAACATACACCAATCCCAAGCTCCCAACTCAAAAAGCATAGTTTTGACACCTGTCAGGAGTAGTAAAGTGAGGCATATGAGTTTCTCGTGCCAAATAAGTGCACCAAATTTTGAATAGTCACCACTTCTTAATTCCCCTAGGTTCCTCGAACCTCTCCGCCCACTATATCCCAATGTATCTTTGTGCATCATCCATTTTCTCAATGCAATGTCACCTTCTCACAGATGGAATAGAACCATCGGTTCCTTACTCTTAATTTAGTCCTCTTGACTCTTGTCACTGCATCATGTTGTAGCCCTCATGCCACATACATCAACAATCTCATACATCCAAAAAAATAAGAAAGAGAGAGATAGAGAGAAAGAAGAGACTCAGGCCTACGCACTACTCTCATGGAACCAATCTTGGTCCCTTAAGCGGTAGAAATTGTTTGTCACACAAATATATCGAACAACATAACGACTATAATTACAACCATTTGACAACAATAACAAATAATTTGTCGAGGGTCGAACACCCCCCGACCCAGACCACAATGCGTACAAATAGAATAACAATACACACACACACACACACACACACACATATATATATATAAGAATATAAATTCGCACACCACAAATATAATTGACCATAGTTCACACTTTGCTGATCTTTATCATTCAACAATAACAACAATTATTTATATGCTTCTCAGTAGCTCTATTAGCAGAGAACTTCCACAATTAAAAACATACAACAATCATCAGGTTTTACAATCTCTTAGCAATAACCTAGCACGTTATCCTGCAGTTCCAGAATAAGTAATCATGAGGTCACTTCACCCAGAGGTACAAATTACAAAGTTTTCATGTTACTAGTTATTCTTCAAATTTCAACAATTGTCTGCTTATGAATATTAGTCTACAAATATGTCTGAAACTATTTTTAGCATTCCCTAATATTTCCTTAAGGTTTTCCTATGTTCTAAAATCATTTTTAAATGTAAAATTACTAAGTTAAATCATCAACTATCTGAAATTAAATACTATCAATTTTCCTAAACTTATTTTCAATTTTCTAAGTGTTTCGAGAATCAATTTTTCATAAATTTTGCATGTTATCCTATATTTTTACAATTAACAAACTCATTTTTGAACTGAAATCTTTAAGAAAAATAGTCTATACAGACATAACAACCAATTTATTTTCGTAAGAGTTTAGTCCTAATATTTTTTTCTTAAACTTGTTTTGTTCATAACTTTTACTATAAAACACCAATTTGAGGTGAAATTTAAGACTATCCCTAGGTTTTGACACCCAAGAAACTCATTTTTAACCTTAAAATTTCAAGAGAAACAATACATCATACAGTTCAAGTCAAGGCAATAGCTACAAAGTTTGAACATCAAAACAACATTCAATGAAGTTTAGCTTTCAAAGACAACAAGATTAGGGTTCAAGAATTCAAGAGACCCACCTTACCTTGATGAAGCTACACAAAATTGCTTAGATGAACAAGGAGCTCAAATCCTTGATGTTTCAAGCTTCAAAGAATGGAAATTAAATTTTGGAACCATGAATGATAAGCTTGCACAAATTTGGTGAGAAAAACAAGAAGAGAAAGAAGAGTAAGAACCCCTTACCAAAGCTTTGATGGAAGAAACCTCAAGAGCTCTTGTATGAAGCTTGGAAAATGAAGAAGAATGGCTTCCTCTCCCTCTTGGTGAAATCATGCAAATCAGGAAGAAAAGGGTTCCAAATTGGCTTTTAAAGAATCATGAAGATGAGGTTTAAGGCTTTGTCCAAAGGAAACCTGGTTAGGCTTATGTTGACAAGCTTAATTGACAACATGAATGACTAATGACCAGCTCATGGTTAACGTGCCAAGCTATGGCATTTGGGGTTATTGTTGCTTTCAAAATTTTAACCAAAACTGGTTAAAATAGGTTTAAACAAAAAATGGAAATTTTGTTTTTGCTAAAACTAATAAACCCTATCTTAATTCCCTAGATAAACATGTTAACATTCCATGGATTATGTGTAATTAGAGTGGACCTTACTTAGAGTCCATCCTCACAAAGCTAAATAACACTGTCACTTCGTGCAGAGTGTTAGTCTTTTACAAATGAAATTTTAACTTTGACAGTTTTTATATTTATGCCAAGTTATGTCAACAAAACACATACACCTATTTATTTATCTATCTATTGTAGTAAAAGAATGTTAGTTTTGCTGACGTGTTGTGTTCACATTCTCCCTCAACTAATTCACCCACAAGTCGCACTCACAAAAGACCTCAGCTTTGTAAAAAAAAAATCCCATCAGCTTTATTTACATGCTTCCTTCCAACACATTCTAGAATTTGAATTTCAAATATCAAATTCCAATTTAAATTTCAAATTCTCTCTCCTTCTCTTATATTGCTTCCTTCTCCCTTTATATGTACCTTCCTTTATTTTTTTCTTCTCTTTTCTTATCTATTTTCTTCTTCTCCCTCTGTTACCACTGCAATAACCTCTTCTTTCCTTATCTATTCAAGGTATTTTATTCCCATTTTTTTCACTTTTTATGACCTATTTACAAAGTTTTGATTTTATGAAATGGGTATGTTTTGTTTGCATTTTTTTATTTGGGTATTTTCTTTTCTTTAGATGGAATTGAGGTTGGTGGCGAGGGAGAGCACTACCACGAGGTGCTACCATGGAAAACAAGAAAATTCATGGCTGGAGAAGAGACCACGAGGTGCTCCAAGTAAATTTTTGTTTTCTATAAATGATCCTATTTCTTTGGTTTGTTTTAGTGTTTTATGTGAATCATTCTTTACAAGTGTTTTTTTTTTTGGGTGATGAGGTAAATGACCCTTTATGAATGAGATGTGTTTATTTCAGTTGGGTTGGTCTCATTTGAGGTTTGCAAGTGATGTGTTTGATCAAATGTCTAAATTAACTTTATATTTCTTTATCAGCAGTTGAGTTGAGTCCACAATTTGTAACAAATAGATACATACTGATATCAATTTTGGTTTAACTCAATTTTTGATTTTTTTTTTCCTTTGCATCTTTGATTTATGGTTTTCTGAAAGTTGAATGCCAATATTTAACCATATTTTTGCATTTAGAAATTAAACCTCATGGTAGCCATATTTTTGCATCATCTTCATTGATCTACATAGTTAAAGATCAGTTTTCTGCAACTTGAATGCCAATAACATGTATAACGAATGTTACCCAAATTTATGTACAATGCTTAAATATTAGGTAATAATGTAAGAATATACATGAACTACAGAGATCCACGTCTAATTGAATTAGTGTCATCTAATCACATGGTAGTTTCAAATATTACATTATTGAAGGCTCCTCCATATATTATTCACCCAGTTTATTGCAGGTATGTTTTGTGCTTCTTTTAAACACTTGAGTAATAGCAACTTTGAAAACAAAAAAGTGATATTTGATTTGGTTATGTATTGTCACACAGCAATGTACATATCACAAAGTCAGTTCTTATTTTCAAGTTAAAATAGATTATCTTCTTATTGTGATTTTAAGAAGCTAAATAAAAAATACATGTGGTAGATTATCTTTTAGGTTTTTCAAAGAAGATGTGATCAAGAGGTTAAAGTTGTTAGAAACACATATACCTTTCAGCTAAGGGATTTTAGAGGTAAATATTTTATATGGGCAATAATCAATTCAAGTTTTTGAGAGTCTAAAATGGAAGATGCTTATTTTTAGTGATTTTATATTTTCACTTTTATGGGATGGTAAAAAGAGTAGGCTTTGGTTGTTCATATTGTTACAAATTGATGTTCTTTTAAAATGTCTTAAATAGAAAATCAGTTTTTTTTTGTTTTTTTATAACTATTGAGTAGCATAGTGGTATCATAAGCAAAAATGTGTGATTATACAGTGCAACATGTTTATGTAGGACACTCAAATTTTTTACTTCCTTCTTTATTTCAGTCAAACTTTTGAGTCAAATGAAGATTGAACCTTGACTGAAATTGAGTGAAATGGAGATTGAACTATGACTGAAAATCATGGCTACTAATTTTTTTTGCTTACTTTGAACACTATGTTGGTCATTGTTTAATGTGAAACCAATTTGGTTATTATATTTAGTGTGGAGTACATGTTTAAGTTGTAGTTAAGGATGTTTGATTTACTTTGAAATTTGAAAACCATGACTGTTAGACCCTCAAATTTTTTCTTTTGATTGGTGATTCATTTTCTTTTTTGATGATTATTGGGTAGTGCAATTATAAGAGAAATTGACTAGTGGAACATTCTAAAAATTAGGATGAAGAAGTTTAATATTGTAGATGATATAAGAAATTAGATTATAAGTAAAAAAAGAGAAAGAGTAACTACATCACATGCTTTTATGTTAAATCTTATTAAGTTGCTTCTTACTATTACAAATTTAGAGGTTCACTTCACTCGGTTTGTAGTGTTCATTGATATCTTGGCCTTTTTGTGTTCTACCTGAGAAATCTTTGAAAATTTCATCCAGTATGATAGAATTGCAACTGATTACTCTTCCAAGGAAGAAATCAAGGAAGGATAAAACGATAACATAGATGTGAACAATGTCACCATTTCCAAGGTGAGAGGATTTTTTTGCTTGAATTGTTTTAATTAATTTATTAATATTATTCAAATCGAGTATCTCATCTCATGTGTTTTCTCAATTTTAGGAAGAGTAAGCAGAAATCATAGATTGGACAGGGCAATTAACAATAGAAAATGTCCTGCCAAGAATTAGAATGCAAAGCCACCAAAACCCAAAGGCAAGAGGCATACATGCAAGTTCAGTTAAAAAGAACAAATATGGAAAAGATGAAGAGGTAGCATCTACTGTTTCAAATGGAACTTTTGCTTCAGACTCTCACCCAAGACAGCCAATTAAAAACAGATCATTGAGTGACAAACAAATGTTGTTTTGTATTGATTTTTATTTATTTCATATAAACAATTATAACAGTTTTCTTTCTGCTTCACAGGGCATTGTTGTTGCACTTCCTATCTATTTTGTGAAATAGAGAAATAACATACGGAACTATTTATTGATCTTAAAATGTAGTTGGTGTTGTTTTGTTATGTTTATATAACAAGAGTTATACCAGTAATTATTTTTTATTTGGTCATGTTTGTTGTGCATATTTCTAAAATAGTTTACTATTACTTGATTTCATTACTATAGTTTATGATACAAGTCTTATTGTGTATTTTAAGTGTTGAATTCAATTTTGTAGGTGAGTGAATATGGTGCAGACCCAACAGGGACAGAAGAGAGCAGTGATGGCATTTTGAAAGCTATTGAAGATGCTTTTGCGTTGCAGAAGGGTGTTGAATTGGTTGGAGGAGTGAATGACCTTGGAGGAGTAGTTTTATTAGAAATATTAGTTAGAAAAATTCAAATCGGTAACTTTTCTTTTTCCTTCATCATTCGTTCTTAACTATTGGATAAATTTTATATTTCTCTTTGTGATCTTTGTCTGTCATCAATTTTGTTTGTAGTTCAGGATGTTTGGTTGGAATGTTAGCTTTTTTTTCAATAAAAAAATTGTTGTCATTAAATAATGTTTTTTAATCTTACTTAGAGTGAATGTTTTAAATTAAAAAATCATATTTTTTCTCTTAATCGTTAGTGTGAATATTTTTACATCGGTATCACAATACTATTTTTTAAAATCTTTTTATATTTTTATATTTTTTTATTAAAACTCAGATTTTTAGTTGTTTGATAAGTTATTGTAAGTAGTTCCTTAAAAAATGTTATACTTATAATTAAATTTCAATATATAAATATAAAAAAATTACTTATATTTTGATAAAAAAAATTGAAAATAAGACATTTTTTTCCATTCTTGAAATTACTCTTTCCAAAATTTAAACAAATGACTTAATACAGTGTGGGTTAATTAAATAGTATTGTTAAACATTAGTCAAACCAAATCAACTTTATTAAATGTGATATATTTAATATATTTTAAATATAAATTCTAACTAAAGTGGTCCACTAATATACAAATTAAGTGTTTTATTTAATTTTTAAAAAATATTTACTTAATTTCATCAAATTTCGTAAAAAAATTGAAATATAAATGATTACTCTATTTTACATCATTGTATATGAACCTATTCATGTAAGTTAAGTTTACCATGTATCACCTGTTGAGCTAAAACTAGAAAGCTTTTGTGTTAGTCCCTTTTCAATGTTTATAGATTATACCATTCTTCCATATTGAACTTTTTTAAAACCAATGACAGATTGGACTCGTGAATACGAATTTTGTGAAGAATCTTCCTCAATTCCTTGAAGCTATTTGATGTTGTGTAATAAAACTATTTTGTGTTTTATGACTTTTGTGATTCAATGTAAGATGGTGTAAGAAGTAAGACTGATCAATAGTAGTTATTTGTGCGAATGTGTAGAAAAAGATTGATCAATATCCTTATTTTTGGGTTAAATTTTAAAGTGTATTTATGAGGGAGAAAGGGACAATGTTTTCAGCTTTTATGACAGCTAACATAATTTATTTACCTCTGTCTAATGTTTAATAGTTTAATTTTTTTATGGATTTCTGAATGTAAAATAATTTTATTAACAATTTTTTTTATTTGATAGGCGGGTGATTTTGATCCCAAAGATTATCCTAATGCTATCGACTGGATGTTGGGTAAGAAGTTGGCTTTCAGGTTTAAGGTTGTACCAAGTAATACCCATTTTTCTGTATCTAAGATATTTGAGGATGAAAATGTTATAAATTCAATCTTGAAAAAACCTATTGTTGCTGAGGTACAACCTTATCTTTAATTAGTTTAGATGTAAGTGTGTTTTTTTCTGAGGTAATTTTTATGTTTTAATAATTTAATCATTATGATTTTACTTGATATGTTTAGGTTGTTTCAAGTTATTTTATTCCCATTAAGCATGGTATATAGCCCTCTATGCAAAGATGTGCTAATCATTATAATGTTTTTTATTCCTCAAATACCAATGTTACTACAACATCAGCTAGACTAACTAATAACAGTGGAAAACTATAAAAAAAAAAAAAAACTTATTGTTGCTGAGGTACAACCTTATCTTTAATTAGTTTAGATGAAAGTGTTATTTTTTCTCAGTTAATTTTTATGTTTTGATAATTTGATCTTTATGATTTTACTTGATATGTCTAGGTGGTTTCAAAGGCTGGGAAAGAAATATCATGCTTATCTGTCCAAAAATATGATGATATGGATGATAACGTTGAAAACAATAGGAATACCCACAATAACCAAGAGAGGGGTGAATTAGTTTAAACTTGACCTTTTAAAATTTATTTATAAAATCAGAGTTAAAGAATCTTAATCACTTTTAAACCAAGAATGTTTCTAATCAATCAAACCACTCAGCCCAAGAAATCAATTACCTAAAACAAGACTTGTTGAGTAATGATAATAATACCAAGAACAAATGAATAAGATAACTAGTAGAGATTAAGGAATAGAAAATCAACACAAGAATTTATACTGGTTCACTTCTCAAGAGAAGCTACATCCACTTTCTTCTAATCAACACTAGATTAGAGTTCCACTATTATAAATTTTAGTTCTTACAAGCTTTACAACAATCACTCTTTATCAACCCTAGATAAATAATAGAAATCTAAAACCCTATTAGACTCTTAGTGATCAAGAACCAGAGAACACTACTCCGTTCTTCCCCTAAAGAACTCTACTCTAGCACAAGCTTCAAAAAACTCTTTACAATAGCTTCAAATAACCAAAAATACAAAAATGAATTTACAACTAGAGATAATGGAGAGAAACAACCTGACGATCCAATGAATATGAATGCATGTGGTTTACCAATCAGAGTTGAATTGCAGAAAAGGATTTCAGAACATGCTCTCCAAAACTTCTTTGAAAACTCTTGCCCAAGAAATCATTCAAAACCCATGAAGATTAAAGAGTGGGACAAGAACTTAGTTAACCCAGAAAATCACTTTCTAACTTTGAGAAGGCTTGTGTATATTTAGAAAATTTGAAGTGTTCAAGTTTAAAAATCAGACAAGCCTTCATTCAATTTATAACAGCTTTTTGTAACAGACTGTAATCGATTACAACACGCCAAATAATCAATTAAAATGGCTTATGTAATTGACTAAATTGTCATTTAATCAATTAAAGTGTTCATAGCTTCATTCTGGGTTTTACAACGAACAGAATAATCAATTAAACTGAGCTGTAATCGATTAAAGCAATGAAGTTCATTGTTAAGCAAGCTTGTGTAATCGATTACAATTTTTGGTAATCGATTAAAGCAATGAGACATGCTTTTGTTTTTACTATGTAATCGATTACAAGATTCATGTAATCGATTAAAATGTTCATCATGGTTTTTCCAGATTTAAAATGAAGCAAATAATAGATTAAAATACTGTGTAATTGATTAAAGCAGTAAGATTACGTTTTTCCAAAAACATTAACCATGACTTGTTGATTTCTTTTAAAAACATGAATAGCTTTGATACTTTAATAAAAACATGTAAGCATGTTAATGATTATGTGCATGCAATGCAAGGATCAAAAGATTGGTCTCTCGTACACTTAATTTGAATTACAACCTTCAAGGCATGTGAAAAGCTCAAAACTTTCTTCTAAGGCACAAGCTTCATCTTCTTGTTGCTCCCCCTATATCCAACAAGCGTAAGTGAAATCCTAATCATAAAAATTAATTGAGTATTGTTTTTCATTTTATAAATTTGTTAAATATTTCTACACTTAATGTATTTTTTTTTACAAACTTCTCAGCAATGCTTCTCTGCAACTGTTGAATCTGATCCTTATAATGCACAATCTATCCCAACACCATGTTCTTCGTCAAACAGGAGTAGAGCGGCTCAGTGTCATAATTTATCTGAAAAGGTTCTGTTTTTATCTTTTAATTTTATTGTAAATCTTTTTATTTTTCTTAGTTCTGATTGATGATTTTCATGTGTAGAGAAGAAGGAGTAAGATTAACGAGAAAATGAAAGAGTGTGAAATATACCTCTAAATATATTTATAATCATTTGCCTTTTCACTAAGTTGATTAATCTTACAAAATACTAATATTCTTTTTTTTTAAGAATTTTTTTTTCTTGATGATTCCTTTGTGTTTGTTTTCAATAGATGGACAAAGCTTTAATGCTAAATGAGGCCATAGAATATTTAAGACTGATCGATAGTGGTTATTTGTACGCACGTGTAGAAAAAGATTGATCAAGATCTTTATTTTTGGGATAAATTTTTAAGTGTATTTATGAGGGAGAAAGGGACAATGTTTTCAGCTTTTATGATAGTTGAATAATTTATTTACCTCTTTCTAATGTTTAATAGTTTAATTTTTTTAATGGGTTTCTGAATGTAAAATAATTTTATCAACAATTTTTTTTATTTGATAGGTAGACGATTTTGATCCCAAGGATTATCCTAATGCTATCGACGGGATGTTGGGTAAGAAGTTGGCTTTCAAGTTTAAGACTATACCAAGTAATACACATTTTTCTGTATAAGCATTGTTTGAGGTCTTGTATGCAATGGTGAATGCTTTTGGTGAGTTTCAATTCAGCTCTCTTTTTTCCCATTTTTTTCTTCTATTGTTACTGGCATGCATGATTTCAATTTTTTTGTCATGCACTTAAGCATTACTTTTTGAAGCCCCCACCCTAATTATGTATGCAGTTTTTGTAATTTCTTTTGCTTTCTCAACTACATATTTATCGGATAGTTAAATGACAGAGCTTTTAAAAAGTTGAGGCATATAAGTTAATTTTAATTAATGGGAAAAAAAATTATTTTAAAATGCTTTGTTTCTTTTTATTTTTTACCTCTAATAAGTAAGTATTGTTTGAGGGGTTTAACTTCCTACGTTATATTTATATTTATATTTTGATGCTTCTTGTCATGTTTCTAGAAGACTTTAATCTATAACCATTCAACTAGTTAACATATTATTTACTGTATTTGTTACTTGTAAGACTCTTCTTAACCGTTTAACTGTTCAACTCAGACTTGGAGTAGTTTTGTTTTGTTGTCCTTATTATAATATTGTCAACCAAGGTACATAAATTTCATGATATTGGATCCTAGAAGAAAAAGCTATTGGATGAGGAACTCCTCTATGTGTAACAGGATTTATTGGTATCATGGTAGTTTCAAAATTAGTTTATTTTTTAGTGAGGGTGTGGTTAAATTTGTTGGTGAACAAGCCTTTTTGTGTTGCCTGATCTTTACCAGCATCAGGGAGGTTTCGGTGCTATTGCATTTTATTTAGCAGTCAGGTGTGGTTAAGGATCTTAAGGGTTTGGTGTTTGGTTTTATACCTATTATAGGTATGGTTATTGAGGATTCCAGTTATATATTGATTTCATTTATGAACTTATGAGTTAGATAAACAGTGTTATCTGAATGTATATAGTTCAACTGTGCCTATATATGTAATTTTACTGTGCATTTTTCCATTATTTGTGCTTATGTAGTTACATGTTTCTTATTATGACATTTAAATTTTTCCTCAGTTTGGTGTTCTATAATTTATTGGAGTAGTAAGTAGTAACCTCTCATTATGTTATTAAACTGTATACAAATCAACTTAAAATGTGAAGCTGTAAGTGTTTTTTTATTAGGAAGGTAGGGGGATATGATATGCTTGACATGGATATGGTGTTATTGAATACTTCTGCCAAATTACAATGTTGTATTTGTGAAGTCTTAGAAACGTACGGGGGAGGAATTGAAGCATGTAGGACATTGAAGCAGTCTTTCTGTTGATCAAAGTGATATGATATGCTTGACATGGATACGGTGTTATTGAATGTCAAATTTAATGTATCCAATTTGTTAATATTTTTTTTTAACAGTACTCAGTGATAGCTTTTCAAGACTTAGGATGGAATAGGAATAAATATTCAAATAATTTTCAGATTATGCTTTAATCCAGGGCATGGTTTGAAGTGAAACTCGAATTCTAAAATGGTTATGCTCAAAACTTTGGTTTCTATTGTATTATGTTTGAATTCTTTAAACAAGTTGATATTGCTTAGAAATTTGGTTAGTTTGTAAAACTTTTTACTTCAGTGGATACAATTGTGTTGTTGCCTATTTGAATAAGCAAATACCTTAAGCCAAATGACTTTAAAGAAATGGTCAGATTTATTTTGTTCTTAAGAGTAGTGGTTTGAGTAATTTGCATTAGAATGTTATGGACATGAACTGTTATAGTTTATTAATTGAGTTAGTTGTGACGGAATCCAGCTTAAATTGAAGTTAAATTTTTGAGCTATTCATAAAAAAAATTCTTCCTTCTTTTCTTTATTAAAAGTAAGATGCTTCTGGTATGTGTGTGTGTGTGTTATGTAAAATGAATTTTCATTCAAATTTTATCATTCTTTAATATTTGTCTTGAATTTTGGGCTACATTATCCGACTAAACACATTAACGATTGCTGGTCGTGCATATCTGAACTTCATAGGTGATGAATTTGGGCATCCGAAGGTGAGGATTCCTCAGATTAATTATGCACACATATATACTTTCTTATTTGTTTTAATTATCTGTCTTTCTTGGTACTTTAAATATGTTATTTGTGAGGTTCCCCCAGATTTGTGGTTCCAGTGATAGTTGATTCAGAAAATGAAAATGAAATAAAGTTGTAACGTGCTTAGGTAGGTAATCAGATGTTAGGTGGTCTTACCTTTATTATTTTGGTTGTAGTTGAAAACAAGGATGAACATTGTAACACCCTGAAATTTTGATAACTGAAAATAGATATTTAATGTATTTGTTGTGTTATTTGATTGTTTGATTAATTTAGAATTGGTTGAGTTGTTGTGCATTTTATCTTGGTGCAATTATTTGGTATGCATGTTAATCTGTGTGAAGTTTGTCTGATTTATGGTCGTGAGGCAAGAGGGGTAGTTTGGCTTATAACCTACTTCAGTAAGACTACCATCCCAGATTCGTTAACCGTTGGATCGTACTCAAGGTTTTACATTAGCTTCCCAACACATATCTGCATCTTTTGACCATTGGATCTTCAAGATGACAAATTTTGATGTCGCGCTAAGCACGACTAGCGCGTGGAATGAGCCATGTTGTCGCGCTGAGCAAATTTCCAAGATAATTCCTGACAGAGAGGAAATTACACTGAGCAAGACCTGCATACGCGTTGAAGGAGCCAGGGCACGCTAAGCGAGTCTGTCGGGTTATAAATATGCCCGACAGTGCGCATAATGCATTTTTCACGATTTTCTCTCTCCTTCTCTCTCTAAACTCGTCCAAAACCCTAGAACCACCGATTTCAACCACCACGTGACCACCATGGGCCGCCGTTGCTTGCGACGGAACCAAGACACGACAAAGAACCTCGTAATCGAAGCGGAATCTTCGAAGCTTTTCTCAAAGCTTTGGTAGAGGAAGGAGCTTCTAAATCTTTCTTTCTTGGTTTCTTTAAGGTAACCTTAGTTCCCTTTGTCTTCTTCTAGCTAGTTTAAGCTTCTCTTAATGTCCTTTGTGTTTTTGGTACCTTTGTGTGGAGTTTTACACTTTCTTTGATGACCCTTTGAAAATGAGATGTTGTAAAAGTTTCTTTTTTATGAAATTGATGTCATTTCTGTGATCCTTGTTGAGTCCTAGTCACATTGGTGTGATTAGAATTTCAAAATGATGTGTTTTGATGTGGATTTCCAAAAACATCGTTTAGGGCCTTTTTGATTTGAGTGGGTATTTGACCCCAACTGTTAATTTTGACCTTATCTTTGAAATCTATACTAAGTTGTCTTCAATTTGGTATATAGAGCTCTGCATTTGAACAAAACATGCGTATTCGAAGGATCTCTAAACAAAACTGCAAAGTCTAAACGGGAGAACTCTTAGTTAGGTAAGAGGAGTTTATTATGTTGGTAATAGTTTAGATACCATAATTGGGGGTCAGGGAGTCCAACTATGAAGATAACTGTTTGTCCCTGCTGTGTGCTGGTTTTTCAAGAAAAACTAAGTTTTTAACTAATGAGATGCGATGTATTTATGACTGATGTGTGTTGTACCTATGTGGGCTCATTTTCAAGGCAAATAATGTTTTAGCTAATGGGATGTGGTGTAGTTATTACTGATGTTGTTGATGATAGTGAAATTGAGATACCATAGAAATGATTGATGACGCTTACGTGATTTGTGATGATTTAGATGAGATGATGCTTATGTGATTTGTGATATTTGAAATGAATTAATGTTCAAATGAGGTAAATGTTTATTTGGGTTGATGATGTTGGAAATGAGACGAGCTTAATATGTATGATGATGATATTAGATTATGTGATGTGGATATATATTGACACCCATGTGAGGTGCATGACTGGTTACCCTTATGAGGAAGGATGTGTTCCTAGCCGGATTATGCATTGATGGTGCTCATGGTTGTCATTGTGTGATGTGGATATACATGGATATCCATGGAGGGGTGTATGACTAGTTACCCTTGCGAGGAAGTATGTGTTCCTAGCCGGGTCATACATTGATGGTGCCCATGGTTGTATGCTGTGTATGTACATGTGGGATGCAGTGACCGATTGGTTACCCTTGCGAGGAAGGATGTGTTCCTAGCCATAGTCAGTGTATCAGTGAACCCATATAGGGGTGTTATGTATGTACATAGGGGGTGTATGACAGGTTACCCTTGCGATGAAGGATGTGTTCCTAGTCGGGTCATACATTGATAATGCCCATGTTTCATACTTCATTTGCATTGATGGAAATAGGATGGTGGCATCGGGTACGGGGGTACTAAGTGGGCATCACTCTGTTTGGAACTCCCTTGTGACTCATGGCTGATCACCATGGGGGGAGTGGCGTGTGTACGACAGGATGACCTCGACGAGCTATTGCATCATTTTCCTGAGAGACACTATTTCCATGAGGATGGTACCACATTGCATTCTGAGATATGAGTCAAATGCATGCATCATTCTGAACATGATTGTTTGAGTTATGAAATGCATGGGATGATTATTTGTCAAATGTGTAATGGAATGATGGATTTGTGGTAATAATTGCGGTGATTTTATGTTGTTTGCTTCCCAACCGTTATATCTTATGCTTGTTGTTTATGTATAATAAGTTCATCCTTGCATTTGTTTTGTACCGTGTGTATGGTACCTATGATGATCGCAAACTTTCATTTGTGTGAGCAGATGAGCAGCCTTAGGTGACTCTGGAGGGAGATTCATTTTAGTTGGAGCCGCCAAGCCGACGTGATGACGTTGGATTTCTTTTTGGGAAAGAGTTGTGTTTTGTTAATCAACTCTTTCTTAATTAGTTTACTTGACTCTTTTGTTAGATATGACAATTTCAGATGTATATACATGTAAAACCAAATGAAATTCTAACATGTGAATGATATGTACCGCGATATATATGTGTGTGTGTGTGTGTGTGTGTGTGAGTGTACGTATGTATTTAATTATGTGATTGTATCATGTGTATGATAATTCTATTATCACGAAAAATTTACTACCATTTTGTAATCAAATTAATGGAATTTTTCATTAAAATTTGGAACATACACGATTAGAGTTAGTGACACCGTAGCGACGAGGCGAGTCGTTACAAACACACACAATTAACCAAGAGGGGGGTGAATTGGTTAAAACTTTAGACTTTAAAAATCGTTGAAAAACTAGCAGTGGAATTTAGATAGTATGAATGCAAATGATGAAAACTAGCTCTCTTGAAAATTCTTGTTGAATCTTGTTTAAAGCAACATCATCAATGAAGCATGTGTTCTTGTGATTCGAAACAAGATGTATGACACTCAAAAGATCTTTTTCTTGAACCTTGAAAGTTTTGGGATTATTGGGAAATTCGTAAACTCAGATTACTTGAATTCTTACAAAAGCACATAACCAATAACTTTATATAGAAAACATATTTAACTGTTTGTAATCAATTAATACGTTATGGTAATCGATTATTTTAACAAATGTAATTGATTAATATGTCAAATAATCTATTAAAGTGTTCTTGAGACAATATGGAAAAATGTTAAGAACAATGTAATCAATTAAAACGACCTGTAATCAATTAAGGCAGTCAATGTTAGTTTTGAAATAAGCATGCGTAATTTATTACTATTAAGTGGTAATCGATTAAGACAGTCAAGCATGATTTTGTGTTTTGTGTTGTGTAATCGAGTAGGAGTGAATGGTAATCGATTAAAGTGTTATTCAAGACTTTTTAATAGATTACAAGCTGGTAATCGTTTAATGCAGTGCACAATTGAAAAACTTAAATTACAAATGTCTTCAATTGATAGGCATGTAAAAAGCTAAAATTCTTTAAGCAAAGAGTTTTTTACTTGACTTGATCTTCTTCCTAGCTCCCCATGTATCCAACAATAGTATCATTTATGCAAAGAGCTTGATAGATTTAATGAAATTGTAACATCCTCAAAATTATATTATAATTAATTGTGGAAATGTAATGATATTTGGATACAAGTATATTTAAAGAAAAATGACTATATCACTCTTTCCATGAAGTAGAAATTACAAAAATACCCTTGGATATTTTGAAAAATGACCAAAATGCCCCTAGGATGAATGGCAAAATTACCAATATGCCCCTAAGCCAAAAATGCTCAAATAACTTTAGAAATTTTATAGAAACATGATGGAATTATAGAATACACTTAGCAAACTAAGTATCAAAATATTTTATGACACAAAACTCTAGAATAAAATTTCTAGGAATTTTTCGAGATAACAACTTTAAGACCTTATTTAAGAAAATTCAAGCATAAGAAAAATATGGAAAAATGATACATAGAATCTATAGAATTATCTCTTAATTGTAGGATGTATAAACCTATTTAATAAAATGGATTAATAATTTTGATGATCAAGAATAATACAGACCAATCAAAATTAAAATAAGAACAGTCTTGTAGGCAAGAATATGTATCATTCGATATAGATTGCTTGTAAGAAATTTTAAACTATCATTGAAACCAATTTTTGAAGATATCTAGAGTTATATTATATCATATGATTTTTAGGAGAAAGAATTCAAATTAAAATTAACTTTCTACAAGAAAAAGCCATGTAGAAATTATAAATGGAAGTAGATTTTTCCTTAACACCAAAAATGACATGTGATGGCATAAAAGGAAGAAAAATTTATGTTCCCACCCCCTAGGTTTGAAGATCACGTTTAGAAGGGTGTAGAAGGAAGGAGAATCTTCTTGAAATGCCACTTGTAAAGGAAGCCATGTGATGGAAACAAGTGGAAGGACACTTGTATGGCTTAGGTTAAGATAAGGAAGATTTTTCTTGAAAAGTAAAAAGTCATCATTTCACTTAGTTACAATTCAATGGAACAAGAAGTAACTAAGTTAGAATAAAACTAAATGAAGATAATTTAGTTAGAATGGAACCAAATGAAGGTCATTAAGTTAGGAAGGGCAAAAATGTCCTTGATTATTAAATTAATTTCTAAACACTATATAAAGGGAGGGGGGGACCTTAAGTTCAAACCATTCTCAAAACACTTCTTCTACCTCAATTTCGTGCACCCTCTCCCCTCATATCACCTTTATTTCATTTCATCTTTCTCTTTTAAAGCTTAAATCAAGTAAGAAAAGAAAACTCCACCATCTTGAAGAAATTTCATGAGAAACCTAGCAACCTTAGGAGGAACTTTTGACAAGCTTAGTGGAAGGATATCAAGGCTTCATCTCTAAGAGGATTTCCCAAGGAAGGAAGGAAGCCATTTATCCATTCCATTCTCAAGACTCAAACTCACTTGAGGTAGGTTAAGCTTAAATCTCTAGTTAAGCAATGGTTTGGATTAATTTACATGGTTTAATTGGCTGATTTATGATTATTATTTAGGCTTGAATTTTTGTGAAATTGAAGGTTGTTTTTTTTATGATAATATGTTGATTTAAGCCATAAGATAGGTGATGATTTATATCCATCAATATTAGTAATGTATGTAAGCCCATTTGATGATCTTTTAAAGGTGATTTTTATGATATTTTGGGTTGTCTGTTGATATTTTTATGAAACTATTTTGATTTAAATTTAGAAGTAGAGGTTGAATGGTATGTAGTTTAATGGTTTAAATATTGAATGATTCACTTTTGAGAATTAATTAGTGAGGAGGTAAGTGAAAGGAGAATCAAGATTGTATACTAGATTTGAATCTTTTCTTATGAAGGTTTCAAGGGAATTAGATATTATTTATATTGAGGATTATTAGTTAGATTACTAACATAATTTTTCTATAGTTAAAACTATTCTCTGGTTATGCATAAAGATGGTAATAATTTTACTTGATTAAAATATGGTGGTGTGACCATACTTACAATACATATTATGGTGGTGTAACCATATTTATAATCCATATGATGATATGATGAAAATATTTTTCCATAAGGTATATGTGTTTCACTTATGGATTTGATTTTATTATGGATGAATATTGATGTGATAAGATAGGTGGATTACTGTTTTCCAAGTCCAGTACGAGGCTTTGGCGAAACAGAATCTGATGCTACATACAGTACGATATGTAGTACCCAGGTGTAGGATACATGACAATATTCATGCATGTTTGCATAAGACTATAGCAGCGTCTACATCCAGTACGAGGTGTAGCCACATACAGTACGATATATGGAGGCCATTGCACCCTGGGATAGTTCATCTCATACATTCATATAGCTTGCATATTTCTTATATATGTGTTTGAATTTATTGATGTTTTACTAACCTACTAATAAGCTGGGATTTAGCTTTGCCTACTGAGAAATTTTATTTCTCACAAAAGTTTGTTTCATGTTTTTCTTAGATAACAATCATGGTCAGGTTCATTGAGGAGCTGGAGTAGTAAAGGAAGTCATGTATGTATTTGACTGAAGTATGGAAAGTACTGTATTTGTATTGACTTTTGTAACAAGAACTATGGTTATGTATAATATTAAGTCTATATTTGTACGTTTTTCTCAGGAATTTATCCTTAAGCAAATAATAATAAAGATAATAAAAATCAGTAGAAATTTATGTCGTTACAAAAATAACTCCTTTAAAGTGAGGGATTCATTACGAGACAAAAATTAAGAGTTAATCAACTCTTGAGATTGTGATAAATATATGTTCTTGCATAATAAATTATAAAATTATTAACTCCAATGAATTTTTAATTAATGGTTATCATTTAATTCAATACAATAAACGAGATTTTACTTTCATTCAATTTATACATCTATTCGTAAAGCTAACCTGTGCATCCGCACGGATACAAATACTAGTTTATGTATTAAAGGAAATTCAAGACTTAGAATTATACAATCAATAAATTAAATTCATATATTCATAGAGTAATACACAAAGTGAACTGAACTACATTGTCCAGTCTTTCATGATGTAACTTTACACAATGTAGAAAATTAAGATAAAATTTCAAAGTGTTACATGCACCGATTAATTTACACAATCAACGTTTAATATATATTGTTATTGTGATTCATATGCATAAAGATTTTTTTTATACAAAATATACATAAATAATTGGTTACCCAAGAATTTATGAAAAAAATTACAATACAACAAAGTTTAAATGGCATATTATAAAGCATTAACTACCACTATAAAATTATTCCTGTTTAATTAGATGTCTTATGCTCAAATAAAATATAATTTAATATGTACGTGCTATATATAAACAAAATATATAATATTATAAAACTTTAATTTAATTAAAAATAATACAAATAAAATGAAGTTTCGCCTTAGAACCGACCAGCTAGGTTTTAGAAAATCAAAAGGGAACATGTTTTTGCTTCACCTTGGAAGGCATAAGAAACCAACCAACACAAGAAACAGACATCCATTCCTCACTCGGTTCTTTTCTTCCATCACAGAAATACTCTCTCTCTATTTTTCTTTTCTCTCTGACACACAAGACAGACTCATGGGTGTCTTCGACAACGAACACGACTATGACAAACCATTTGTTCGGTACCACGTACAGCAACGTGAACAGAACAATATTGTACGTGTTCATGGCTTCCTTCATAACAGTCTTGTTTCTCGTCTTCGCATTCTACTTCTACGCCCGGTGCGTCCTAAGGGGCCGGTCCCACAACCGCGCCGCCATTCGACGTCTCACCATCGCCGCGCTTCACGTCTCCGACCACGACGCCGCCGTCGCCGCACACCGACACGCCGAACCACCCAACGCGGGCCTCGACCTTGCCATCATACCGTCGCTTCCAATCTTCGCCGTCAGAACGAAGGTTCTAGAAAATGGTTGTGATGGTGGCGGAGGAGGGGCCACCGTGGTGGAGTGTGCTGTGTGCTTGAGTGGTCTAGAAGGTGAAGAAAAGGCCAAGTTGCTTCCCAACTGCAACCACTTTTTTCACGTGGATTGCATTGATAAGTGGCTGGGCTCCCACTCCACCTGTCCTATTTATCGAGCCGAGGCGAAGCCTCGACTTCAACCACAGGATCGTGAGAATCCTGTGGGTCTTTCTCTTAACAGCACACGTGCACTATTTAGTAGTGTGGATGGTGATGGTAACAATAAGGATAATGATGAGTTTTAAAGTTAATGATTCTAATTCACGGTTGAGCTCGTTTAGGAGGATTCTCAGTAGGGAAAGATATTCAAGAAGAGTCCAACCGTCTGGCCACGATGATGAGGATGGTGGTGTAGATCAAGATTTGGAGAGACAGTGAGTTTTTTTTTTTTTTAATTTGCCGTTGTTAGTTTTCTCAGTGATGAACATAGAAGGGAGGTATAGTTGCTGCTATGGTTTGGACTTTGGAGAGATGTTTCATGTTTGTCTAATACAACTTGGAATTTCATCTTAGGTAATATACAAAAATGTATATTAAAAATCTGTTTATGTTACTAATTAAGGTAAATCTTTTATTTTAATTGAATAACACCACCAAAAATATTTAGAGAATTATGTCTAAGATTTTGTCTTTTGAATTCTTTTTGGAGCTTTAGTGTTGACTTGTTAATTTGAAAACTACATGTGAGCTTGGCTAATACTACAATTAACTGGTCAAATATTATTATTTTTTTAATAAAGTTACAAACTTACAATTGTTTCTTTTGGTTTTTTGTTCCGGGTGGTTGATTCTTTTGAGAATGATATATAAAATGAGAAAAAAAATATATATTACTCAATCATAACTCATAACTCTATGATAAATTTTTTAATTTTTAAAATAATTATCTTAAAATAATTTGAATAATAACTTTTTATTAAATAATAATATATCAATGGAAAGACATTAAACTTAATTTAGATAAAGTATAGTCTTTCAACTAGAATTGGAATTCAACTTTGGTACTATGCATAAAAAAAGTCTGTATTAAAAGATTTTATGAATTACCAAGATGAATCTCTTATTCTTACTGGAGAATAACAAAAACAACAATAATGTATCTAAGCTTTCACAAAATAAAATATTGCACTTTATATTTGTTTGGATAAGGTTTGCAATGACACTACATATGTCTGAACATATTGTCCCAAGAACAAATTGTCTTAACATATGAATTCTTGTGCTTATAATTCCGATAGTTAATTTTGCATTTATTCATCAATTAGTTTATAAAAATGAAAATAACTCCGCATTAGGGCAGGTCCAAAGCCTCAAATTTGAGGACACGAACAAAGCTCCAGTAACACTCATTTTTCCACGCAACTTGCTTCAACCAAACCCCCCATCTTTCTTTCTAATGTGTATTACATAATAAACCTGACTTTGTTTGCTCAGATGTTGAAATAAATCTTATAGTAAAACGAATTGGATTGCATCTCACGTCCACATTGAATCATGTGCTTTGAATGTTTTGGCATAAAATTGATTTCTCCGATCAACTTAAGACGTCCACACCAAGGTATAAAATAAATGTCTAAACCCAACAAGTCTTCATAGACGACTATTCTGGTAGATTTTCTTAAAGGGAAAAGATAGAGTCGTATTATTCGGGATTGAACTTCTTAACGAATATTATGTTATGCACCTCTGAATAATTCATTTGTTGAAGTCAAGGGACCACCACATCATGTATGGCAATAATTTTCAAAAGAATTATATTACTCGTATAACATTATTTTTTAGTTTCCTCCATTTTATTCAATTTTTTTAATATGCAAAAATATTTTTTTCTTACCAAATGGTTTCCAAAAGCGCTACTTTAATTTGAAAGAGGTTTTATGACTTCTATTTTAAAGAGAAAACACACACATACACATACACTATTACTATAAACTTTATCATTTTTAAAATAGGCATAATGAGTTTTTATTTTATCTCAACTAATCTTTAAAATTTTCAACTATTTTTGTTATAATAGATTTGTTTAGGAGGGGATACCAGGGAAATAGAAGAAAGCAAAATTTCTCCTCCCCTAATTTGGGTTTTCCGTCAATATTGAGACAGTTTTGGAGAGAAGAAAAAATAAATCTCAAAATAATAAAATATGTAATTAAAAAAGTTATTTCACCCTCCCTCTCTTTCTCTAACTAAATAAAAAATATATTAAAACATCTTTCCACCTTTCATTTTCCCTTTCCCACCGCTTCTTTTCGTTGAACCAAATAGAGCATTAAAAAATTGTACTCAAGTTTTTTATCATTATTTATATATAAATAGGGACAATAACATAATTTAATATAATAGGAACTGGCAAGTATGATTTTTGGTATCTTTGATTTGAGAATTTTCTTTTTCTTTTTTCATGTTTGAATAGATACACTTATCCTCGCTTAACAAAACAGGTGAATTTAGTCCCTTAACAACAGTAACATTAAATAACTTCGCCTATGTGTATTTGCATCCATGGCCTGTCCCAAACCAGGATAAAGGGGGATGGTTGGTGTCAAGAGTTGCGAATCAGCCGTAAAAAAATCAGTTATTTTTATGTGATGAACCATTTTGATATTTCGTTGGAATGTACCCTTCATAGCGATGCATTACATCAGACCCCGGGTGTATCGAAAAATGAGCTAGGATTCTTGCCACAAGGCAAGGCGCTACATCGATCCCGGGATGTAGTGATAAGTGAGCTAGGTCCATGCCGAAAGGCACGGCGCCTGGTCTTCATCCAGATTTGGTGACAAAAAGGAAAGGGTCCCAACACGCAGCTGGACGAGCGTGGCAGGCAAACACTGTCCAGGGGTTTAGGATGAAATTAAAAAGCTGAAACATAGGAACATTAACGGGTAAACTGAGGGAGTTAGCAGATGTTTTTGCCAGAAGGAAAGTGAATATTGTTTGCTTGCAAGAAACTAAGTGGGTTAGAGAAAAGGCCAAGGAAGTGGAGGGCACCGGTTTCAAGTTGTGGTATACAGGTACAACTAAGAGTCGCAATGGGGTTGGAATTATGATCGACAGAAGTTTCAGAGATAAAGTCGTTGATGTCAAAAGGAAAGGCAATAGGATTATGATGATTAAGCTTGTAGAGAGGGATCTAATTTTAAATATCCTTAGTGTGTATGCACCCTAAGTTGGACTACTATCAGATGAAAAGTTCCAATTTTGAGAAGACTTAGAGGAGGTTCTGAGAGGAATCCCACGAGAGGAGAAGATTCTCCTAGGAGGAGATCTAAATGGGCATGTTGGTAAAAACAACAAAGGTTTTGATAGAATTCATGGTGGTTTTGGCTATGGGACGAGAAATGAGACTGGAGAATATGTCTTGACCATTGCACTAGCCTATGATTTGATGCTAGCGAACACTTTTTTTCCGAAAAAGAGAGTCTCATCTTATCACGTATCATAGTGGCTAAAATTGTAGTCAAATTGATTTCTTCATGCCTAGACGGGAAGATAGAAATTCATGTATTGACTACAAGGTCTACCCTGGAGAATATGTGGCGACACAAAATAAGTTGGTAGTTCTAAAGGTTAGGTTCAACAAAGTTCTTAATTTGAGGAAGAAGGCTCAAAAGCCAAGGATAAGATGGTGGAAGCTAAATGAGGAGAAACAAATAGAGTTTAAGGAAAACATGTTACGAGAAGCACCATGGGAGTTTGTTGGAGAAGCTAATGAAATATGGAATAAGATGGCTATGTGTGTTCAAAATGTGGGAAGGAGGGTGTTAGGTGAAAGCAAAGGAAATAAAGTTCTTACAAAGGAAACATGGTGGTGGAATGGAGAGGTGCAAGAGGCTATTAAACAGAAGAAGGAATGCTTTAGATCTTTGCATAAATGTCCTGATGATGAGAATTTGCAAAAGTTTAGAGTGGCGAGGAAAAATGCAAAGAAAATAGTGCGGGAAGCTAGAGGCAAAGTTTTTGACGATTTGTATAAAAACCTTGGGAACAAGGATGAGGAGAAATGTATTTACAAACTTGTAAAAATGAGGGATAAGAAGAGTAAAGACCTCACCCAAGTTAGATGTATCAAGGATGAAAATCAAAAAATTTTGGTAAGGGATGAAGATGTAAGTGAAAGATGGCTAAACTACTTTAACAAACTTTTCAATGGGAATGACGACAAGAGTGAGGTGGATTTGGAGGACATTTTTGATGATCTAAATAGAAGATTTATGCGCAGAATTAATATACATGAAGTTAAGAAGGCTTTAAAGAGGATAAAGAATAATAAAGCTTTGGGACTTAATGACCTCCCTATTGAAGTGTGGAGAGGCTTGGGAGATGTGACAATAAAATGGCTGACCAATCTTTTTAATAGGATTCTTCAAACAAATAAGATGTCTGATGCTTGGAGGAAAAGTATGTTTATGCCTATTTACAAAAACAATGGACATATCCATAATCGTTCAAACTATAGAGGCATCAAACTCATGAGCCATACTATGAAGTTGTGGGAGAGAGTTATCGAACATCGCCTAAGGAGGGAGACCAATGTTTCCGTAAATCAATTTGGATTGATGCTAGGAATATGTACCATGGAAGCTATTTTCTTGATGAGACAATTAATGGAAAGGTATAGGAAAAAGAAGAAAGACTTACATATGGTGTTCATAGATCTTGAGAAAGCATATGATAGAGTCCCAAGAGAAGTCTTATGGTGAACTCTTGAGAAGAAAAAGGTAGCATTAAAGTATGTAAATGCAATCAAAGATATGTATGATGGGGCTACCGCATGTGTGAAAGCTTGCAATGGAACATCAAGGTATTTCCCTATCACAGTAAGTGTTCACCAAGGTTCAGCTCTTAGTCCTTATCTCTTTGCCTTAGTGATGGATGAACTAACGAAAGATATTCAAGAGGAAGTACTGTGGTGTATGCTTTTTGCAGATGATATCGTGCTTATTGATGAGACCAAAGATGGTGTTAATAGGAAATTGGAATTGTGGAGAAACACTTTGGAGTCTAAAGGATTCACGATAAGCAAGAGCAAGACGGAGTATATGAAGTGTGAGTTTTTGTGGGTAAGAGGTGGTGATCAAGACACAGTGCATCTACTTGATCAAGAGGTACCCAAGAAAGATGTTTTTAGATACTTTGGATCAATGCTGCAAAAAGGTGGTGAAATCGATTAGGATGTAAATCATAGATATAGAGCAAGGTGGATAAAATGGCGGAATGCATCAGGATTTTTGTGTGACCGCAAAATTTCCCTTAAGCTAAAAGGAAAATTCTATAGGATAGTTGTAAGACCGACAATGCTATATGGAGCGGAATGTTGGCCAGCACATAGGCAACATGAACATAAAATAGGGGTAGAAGAAATGAGGATGTTAAGGTGGATGTGTGGATATACGAAGATGGATAAAATAAGAAACGAGGATATTCGACGAAAGGTATCAGTGGTACCGATATTTGAAAAGATGAGGGAGTATAGATTGAGGTGGTTTGGGCGTTATGAGACGGGCAATGGATACTCCCGTAAGAACAAAAGTTTGTTACCAAGAGCTCGACACAAAGAAAGGTAGATGTCAATCGAAACTTACCTGGGGAAAGGTAGTTAAACAAGATCTAATGGAGTGAGATATAGATTGGCGGACGATATATCTTAGGACGGAGTGGAGAAAAGCTATAAGCTTGGTGGAGGGTTAAACCCATTAATAGTTCTCTGTTCTAGTCATTCCCTTGTTTTAATTCTTTTTCTCTTCTTTTCTCCCTTCTTTCTTTCACTTTTCTTTTATTTTAGCTTATTTTTTCTCTCTTTTGTCTTTTTTCCACTTTTTTCTTCCCCTCTCCCTTTCTCTTTCTTTGTCTCATTTCTGATTTATCATTGGGTTCATCTACCACCAACTCCCAATTAATTTGGGTTAAATGTGTTGTTGATGTTGATGTTGAACAACAGTAACATCAAATAAGAGGGGACTAAATCCACTAGTCCTTGCAAAACATGTGGATTTATCCTCACTAATCATTTTCTCCTAAACATGCCCCGGGGAATCAATTTGTATTTGCCTTAATTTAAAAGCAGAGGAGGAGGCATGTGTAATGAATTAATAAAACATGGATGGGTAGTGCATTGCCTTCAAAAGAATAATGGTTCCCATGGATTGATTCATTGTAATGGCTATCAGAGTTAAAATATATGTGGCATAAAGGCATGTCAGTAACCATTAGCAAGGGCATGTGAAGCTTCAGAATCACCAAGAGAGGCAAACAATGCAGAATCATTACTCATTAGTACCATAGTTATCAATCCCGAATAGCGGAGCGGAGTGGTCGCCCTCAAAACTGGGATAGCGGGATAGCGGATAGCGGGATGACCGCTATTCTAATGGTTTTATATATGTATTAAAAAATTTATAATATAAATATGTAAGCTGAAAAAGAGAAATATAACTAAAAATTCATGCACTAATTATCATTAACAATAAAAACTCTAAAGCCAAATGTAACTAAAGTTCTAGAAATTAAAATTCAAAATAGACAAACATAATCTTCTTAATTTGAATCATCATCCTCTTCAAGATTGATGTCATTGTCTTCTTCATCACTCCCACTAGCACTAGAAATGTACTCTTCCTCCTCTTCATCTTCACTTGTGTTATTTCCATGCTCTTCTTCCACTTCTATTTCTTTTCCCTTCCTAGAAGTAGATGTTACAGTAGTTGCCCTCTTCTTTGTTGTTTGTCTAGTGTATTTCAAAGGTTCATTGGCCCCAGTTGCTTAAGCAACATCTCTCCAAGTCAACACATCATCATCAAAAAACCAAATCAAATTTTGCATCTTCATCTTCACCCAAATCTCCCAATAGCCATTCATTGCTATCATCAATGTCATCTAAAACAATAGGATCAATGACATCACGACTCTCATAACGATTTTGAAGAGCTTGGTTATCTTTAATATAAACCAAGTCTTGAAGCTTTTGGTGCTCAAGTCTACTCCTCTTCTTTGAATGAATCTATTATATAATTTAAAAAGCTTAAATGTCAGTTTCATGTTTCAACTTTCAACTTTCAATGTTTCAAATCTAAATGAACATTAATTTACTTGCTCAAAGGTACTCCAATTACGCTCGCATCCTGATGAGCTACAAGTCAAACTTAGAATTTTAACGGCAAGATTTTGCAAATATGGTGTATGTGCTCCATACATCTTCCACCATTCAACTGTAATGCAATTCATATGCATTAGTATTTACACAAATTATCAAATAATAATTTAAATTGATAAAAAAGTGAAATTGTCCACTTACCAGGAGTCATTGTCTTCCTTTTCCTTATTGCTGCACTTATTCTAAAGAGTCCTCCAGCCCTCTTATATATTGGCAGCTCACTATGAATCTTATCTACACAATCTTCATTTTCACTAAGCCTATTAATGCATTTGTATAGGCCATCTAGCACTTCAGCATCATTGTCAATGTTCAGATTGCCATAAAAGAACTCAGGATTTAGATAATAACCCGCAACATGCAAAGGGTGGTGCAATTGGCACTCCCATCTTTTATCAATAACTGTATAGATGTCCTTATACTTGTCTTGATTTCCATTGAAAGCCTTTTCAATTGCTTCTTTGGCCCTATCCATGGCCTCATAAATATAACCCGTCAAGACACGCACAACAGGCCCCATAGCCTTCAAAGTGTAAATTACATCATTCCAAAATGATGGCATAAGCACAAAAGTTGTCGCTTTCTTCCCCTTCGGATCTTTAGCCGCCTTAGACTTCAACCATTCATCCGAAGTGAACATCCTTCTAAGATTTTTTTTTTTTTTGCTTATGCAATCTTTGCAAAGTGAGGAAGGTTGTAGCAAATCTTGTAACTCCGTGCCTCACCAACTCAGACTTGCTTGTGAACTTTCTCATGATGTTCAAAGCCAATGTATGGTTATAAATGTAACCAACAACCTTGATGCCTCTTTGTATAGCCTTTTTAACTTTAGAGATCTTTCCAATATCTTCAAGCATCAAATCAAGACAATAGGCAGCGCATGGAGTCCAAAATAATTTTGGTCTAGTGGCTTGTAAAATTCTACCTAAAAAGACCAAAATCAATAAACTTGAATTAGTAACAATTAAAAGTTACAAATACAATTACAAACTTACCATTATAAATCAAAACTTGATTAATAATAATTCTTACCCTCCATAACGTAGTTACTCCCGTTGTTTGTCACCACTTGAATGACATTCTTTTCTCCAATCTCCTCCACAAAGTTATTCAAAAGCTCATGCACTTTGTCCCTGGTCTTCATATATTCACTAGCATCAACACTCTTCACAAACATTGTTCCCAATGAACAATTTACCAAGAAGTTAATAGGGTCCTATTCTTTCTATCCGTCCAACCATCCGACATAATTGAGCATCCATATTTCATCATCTCCTCTTCATGATGCTTCAACAATTCTTTTGTGAAATTCATCTCCTTTTTAAGAAGTGGAACTCTCAATTCATGAAACGTTGGAGCCTTTAAATGAGGACCATAGTTTCCAACTGCCTCAAGCATCATTTTGAAACTTTTTGATCTAGCAACATTGAATGGAATTCCATTCCTATAAAAGAAACGAGCAATATATTGAATCGTTCTTGCTCTTGCTTCCTTTTGACAAGCATCATTTATGCTCGTTTGCAGCTTTTTTTTTCCCAATTGGAGAGGTTGTTCAGGTTTTTTGTAAAAATGCAAATCAAGAGGACCTTTAACATTTGTATTCCTCTTCTTGGTAGCAGCTGAAGTGACCTCCATTGATGATGTTAGAGGTCTTTTTCCACTTTGAAGCCTTGCAATCTCTTACACCTCGTCTTCTTCTTCTTCGTTTTCTAATTCTTGCATCCCCTCCAATAACTCATTTTCAAAAAATTTCTGCTCATAGGCTGCCTTCATTTCCAATTTAACATCTTCCGGTATTTTCCTACAAGCACCCACATCTCCTCTTATTTCGAGTTGATGCTTTTTCGCTCTAGTAATTCCCCCGGTAGATGTTTTCAAGCAAAAATCACATGTCACGCTCTTCCTATTGTTCATGTTCAGTAAGCTGTTCCACTTCCAAAAGATGTCAATCCTATCACCTGTAGGCTTAAACATTGCAGCTTAAGGTCCCACTGTTGGCGTGGTATTAGTTGTATTGTTATTTCCTTGTTGACCACTAGACATTGGTGGTAGGGAACCAGAGTTCATGATTCTGCTGGAGAGAATAAAAAGAAACAAAAACGAAAATGAAAAAAGAAAAAAAAGAAGAAACAGAATTAAAGAAAATGAAGGAGACACCGACGGAGAAGGAGAAAGAAAGAAAGTAAGAAACAAAAACAGAAAAAGAAAAATGTCAACCTCGACGGAGAAGGAGAAGAAAGAGACGACTCCAGACAAGGCCGCCGGAGAAGGAAGAGCCGCTGGCCGCCAGAGCAGGGAGAATCGTCAACGCAGGTCGAAGCAGGTCGCACAGAGAATCACAGAGAATCGTCGGCGCAGGGAGGAAGAGCCCTATATTGACTAAAAGGTTAGGGCATTTTCGACCTTTCCGCTCGCACAGAGAATCGCAGACGCGACACCGTGATCACGAGCGCTCTGCTACCCCTCCGTTGCGGCCGCGACCTTAAAACGCACCGCTACTCTACCCATTGTAGCGATGCATGTCTGCTCCGCCCCGCTCCGCCGCGATCCCAGCCGCGACGACTGCTATTGATAACATAGATTAGTACTTCAAAATCCTAGTAAATTTACTTATGTAAAGGAGACCAAAGAAAATTGATAGAGTGGTGCTTGCTCACTGTCACTACTACTTGAAACTTTGGTTAATGTATTATGTTTTATAACATAACTAACAAATCATATCATATCAAGTTAGTAATTCCCAATCTCAATTTCCCCCTTTTATTTATTTATCAACACTTTAAATACCGTAATTTGAACAACCATGATTCATAAAATCTTGAAGCATTGACCAGAATTCAAATGAGGCATAAAAGTCCTTCAGAACAGATCATTCACCATTTCAGATCTAGGTTGCCAGCAACACAAAATTTGATATATTCCTACACTGTCTAACCTGTGCAACGTGAACAAGGAAAACTTATCTCTTGCAATTCAATTCCCTCATCAAATTAAGTGCTATTTTTCAGTTTCACTTCCTATCATCCAAAACCAGAAACCATAAACATCAAATGCCCAATAAAACTCAAAGGCCAAAACCACCACCACCCCCAAGAAACTCTCGTGCACCCGCTGAAATCCTCACTGGGTCCCAATCCAACAGATGAAGTGGGTGTTGATCCAGAAAAACTCCCGTTGCTCCCCGTCTTGCTGCATCAACAAAAACATGTCTCAACTCAAGATCCTACTCCATTAAAGTGAAAAACCCACTTTAAAAATAAAGCAACAGTGTCAAATTTCACTGATTGAAAAGAAATTTAGCAGTGGTCAATACTTTACGCACGTGTATAACAAGTCATGAATGTGTTGCAATATCAATGAGATTCTCAGCATTCAGGAACTTCCTATATTCACACATTCATCTAATGAGATCCATTAGATGAAGATCGCCCGGCTTATATTTTATATCTAGATAAATCCAACTTAAAAATCCTTTTTATAAGAAACAAGTTTTAGTTAAAATAAAGGACCCGAGGCAGTATATTCAAAATGTGATCTATACGTTCTTCATCCAACAATTCTGATTTATGAATTAAATGCACAAATTACATCACCAATATCAACTATTGATTTTCTCATCAACAACTGAGATTACCTACTTTTTCGCCAAATTCCTCAAATTCAAACCTTCGTAATCAACAAAAATTCATAATTAACAAATTCCAAAAAAAACAGATTAAAATCCAAGCTCAATTTACCCGGAGGGGAACTTGCAATTATCATGACCTGAAAACAAAAGCCCAAAAACAAAAAAGAATGAGGCATTAGCTTCATGAAACAAATAAAAATATTAAGACATGTTTTTTAATTTTTTTTTTATTGATCCACATTGAGAAAGTGGGGTTTGAGTGTTTGACTGACTAGGGTTCAAGGAAGTGACGGCAGCGTTGTTGTTGAAGTTGCAGCTATCGTCAGTCATGCCATGTTTCCGAAAATAGTCGTTGAAGGCAAATGACGCCGTATTCTGCACGCTGGTGGGGTCGTAGCAGAGCCCACCGCGCTGGATTGGGCCGCAGTCGGCGCCGCCAGTCCCGCAGGCCCAGTCCAGCGCTGCCTGCAGCGCCGCGTCCTCCGCGTTGTTCTTCGCCACGCACCACAACTCCTGCGGCGGAGCGGCGCCGGCGCAGAGCGGGGAGAGGCCAAGAAGGAGGAGGAGCGAAAGAACGAGGCTTTTTGGGGTGGTCATTGCGGGAGAGTGGTCGGTGAATGAAGGAAGGGAAGAAAGAGAAATGGGTGACGTTGGGTTGGGATTTGTGCTGTGGGATTTAAATGTGTTTGTGAAGATGAAGATGGTTGAGTTATTGGGGGTGGTGGAAATGTGACCGTTACTGGTGTTTAAGGAGCAAAATCGAAGAAACAGAGAATGTGTGTGTTGGAAGAAGAGAGTGAATGAAATTGAAAGCGAGTGTTTTCGTAATCGTAACAGTGACTGGTACATGTACATCTGAAACTTTGTCTCCTTGCATTCTTTTTTTCTGCTACTTTTCTTGGATTTTTTTTTTAGCCAGTAACACATTCGTTCACATGTTTTTTTTTAATGATTTTATTTATGAAAAATTGGCTAAATTATATGTATGTCAATGATCTTTTATATCTTTCAGTTTTTGTTTAGTCTGGTATTTTATGTTCCAGGAACTCCAATATTTTTAAATTGAGTTAAAATATATTTTAATAAAAATCTTAACATCCAATTTGATTACTTAGTTTATTAAAAACGTTCAATTAAGTTACTTAATTTTTCTATTGTCCAGTTGAATCTCTTTAATTTTTTACTTCAAATTAGTCGTTTTCGTCACGGCCTTTAAATATATTGACTGAATTGGTATACGAGGAACCTAGGAATATTTTTTTGTGTTTTTAATAACCACCACTATATTTATTATTATTTAGAGAGAAAAAAAGATAAAATTTCCAACCAACAAAATTTTTCCCGAACCTCCTCGGATTCCTTATATCCTAACAATGAAAAACACTTAAAAAGAAGTGTTTCAAGGAACCAAATCATGAACAAAATGTCATTGTTCAAGAATTAAATCATAGAATTCCCCAATCCGCAACATCCAAGTTGTAGGAGCAACGTTTCATGGTGGAAACCCTATTGCAGTGTCTCGACAGTGTCATCTTGAGTTCAATGTTTGCTCCCACTTAGACCTGATGCCCAATCCTTCTCGCCCACAACCATCGCATCATGCATGAAATCCATCTCAGATCTAACGGTGAGGTTGATAAGAGTTTAAAGACAAAGCCACTTCGTACTTCTTGTTAGACATTGAACGATCTATCACTGGACAATCCAGACATCTCTTATGATTTTGATGAATTCCAAAATAAAAATTTATGTTAACCTTTTTATTGCGTGTAAGTCAACAGGTTTGATCATTGGAAACAACACCAAAAGATATCTATCCACAAATGGATAACTCATCTACTAGATGCACGAAGCACTCGTCCAATGCATCAAAAAAGCAAGAGAAATAAGCATTTATTTGAATTAAATGTTTATTCCATTTTATATGATTATGTTTTAAGAGGAACATATATGTGAAATTATTCTTTATTTCCCTTTATATGATTATCGGTCATATTGAGTTATGAATGACAGAAATGAAAAGTTCTTATTCTATTAGACAAGAACGCAAAGTATCCGCTTAATTCAACAAATAAGGATCAATCTACACAATGGTCATAATTCAATTTCCAAGATACTCTCTAGAATTACAAGTGTGTCTTACCTATAAATACAACATCAAAGATTGAAGAATTTTGACGAACGTACATAGAAAGACAAAGAATCGAGTCTTAAGAAACGAAAGAAAAGAAGAACAACTGTTGATAAACACACTGAGCCTAAGAGAGTCCATCATTTGTGTATACAAAGTATCAATGAGAGATAAGAGCCTTATACTAAATCCACTCTTTGAGTGTTATAAAGAATCTTTAATTCTATATCAAACATTTGTTTGTGAAAGCAAGGAGTGACAAAATAATACTTGGGTGTTTTTAGATTCATTGGGAGTCTAAGAGGTGCGCTAGGAGTGGTCTTGAAAATACTTGTAAGCCAGAAATGGCAGGGAAGAATACTTGTTGTAATCAAAGTTTATTCCTGTAACCCTTTACTAGTTGGTAAAGGAGAACTAAACGTAGTTTAGGTTGAATGAACCAGTATAAAACAAAGTATTTTTACTATTCTTCATTAACTTGTTACAGAAGTACATGTATGGTAATGATCTTTTATATCTTTCAGTTTTTGTTTAGTATAGTATTTTATGTTCCAGAAACTCCAATTATTTTTAAATTGAATTAAAATGATTATTTAAAAAAATTAATATCCAATTTGATTACTTATTTTATTAAAATCGTTCAATTAAGTTCCTTAGTTTTTCTATTATAGAGTTGAATTCCTATAACTTTTTAATGCAATTAGTCATTTCGTCACGCCCCTTAAATATATTGATGAAATTGTAATACGGGGCACCTAGGAGTATTTTTTGTTGTTTTTAATGATGTGTACATAGTGGTGGTTTTGAGCCACCACTATATTTATTATTATTTAGAGAGAGAAAAAAAATATAAAATTCCCAACGAACAAATTTTGAACTGTCAATGCGAATTGAATCTTGAAGCCAAATCCCTCGAACCTCCTCAGATTCCTTATATCCTAGCAATGAAAAACACTTAAGAAGAAGCGTTTCAAGGAACCAACTCATGGAAGAAGATGACGTTGTTCAGGAATCAAATCATGGAATTCCCCGATCCATAGCGTCCAGGTTGCAGGAGCAACGTATCAAGGTGGAAACCCTATTACGACGTCTCAACGACGTCGTCTCTAGTTCAATTTTCACTCTCATTCAGATCTGATGCCTAATCCATCTCACCCACAACCGTCGCATCACGCGTGAAACCCATCCCAGATTTGGCGGTGAGTATGATAAAAGTTTAAAGACAAAGCAACTTCGTCCTTCTCTTGTGTCATTGGAAACAAGATACCACTTGGCAAGCATGGCACAAATTATGGAAAGGCCTCATCAAATAAGTTGGGAAAGAAACAGTTAAAGCTTTATTTATTTTACATTTTTTTCAAAATAATAGTAGTAATAAATATAGTGGAAGTTAAAAAGCATGGATGTACACGCCATTAAAAAACAATAAAAAAAACTCATGGGTGCCATGTATGATATTTCCATTAGTCTAATTAATGGATCTAACAGAAAGAACTCAATTGGTTAAAATTAGAAAACTAAGGAACCCAATTGCATAGGCTAAAAATTGAGTGCTTTTAATAAACTAAGGAAAAATTGGATATTAAGCCTTGAAAAAATTATCATTTTTTATTTTGGCATGCAATTTTGAATTATTTTTTTACTAATTCGAGACTTGAAAATTATTCTATTAGATTCATTTACATCGTAATTATAGAATCCAACTGAAAGATTATTTCTCAAGCTTCGAATGACACATATCATCATTTGACACCTTATAGTTGTTTGGTTTGGTTACAAACTATATTTATGTTAAAAATAATATTTTGAATTCAAATTCAAATTAATATACTTTGAAAATCAAACATAATAAATACATTTGTGTCTCATTAATATATTTGAAAAAAAATATTCCATTATGTGACAAAAACAATAGAATCTTTCATTTTTTTGTGACACCTATAATTGTGTCACGCAAAAAATAGATGTAATAGATGACTTAATTTTCAAAATTATAATTAATTTAAACAACAGAACATACTCTAAAATCCTTTCTCTCGGAGACTCTCTATAGTCTATATGATTGGTTAGAATGTATCAAAAATCATTAATTTTAGTATATTTTGCTTCTCATTTAATATAAATTAGGAGAGATAATCATTAAATGAAAAGCAAAACCTACTAAAAATGATGATTTTCAATAAATTTTAACCAATTACAAAGAGAGTTTTAGAATAAGAGTGTTAGAATGAATATCACCCGTATTTCTCTTTGTGACAAGCATATGAAAGGTGATTTTTGCCTAATTCTCTTTTATATTTTTCTAATTACTTTAATCAACATTTATTTTGAATAATATTACAATGTAGAATTAATGTTTCATGTGCCTATTATTTCGTACTAAATAGCACCATTTGTTTTTATATTAAAAATATATTAGATTTATTTAAAAATTTTGTAAAACTAAAAATTATTTTAAATTACATCTATTTCAAAATTTAATTTTATGTTTAAGAAGATGAGGTTAACTAAATAATAAAATACTAAATTTAGGTCATTTTTTAGAATTTTTAAATTAATATTATTTTATGAAGGGTTTGATTTAATATCCATAATTTCTTTTTAAGTCAATCGTCTCTATAATTTATAGTCAATTTAAAATGTAATTTGTCGAATCCTATGAAGAATAAATGAAGTCAAGATCTGATATGTCATCAAAAAAAGAATTATTTTATGCAAGACTTGCTCCGCTCTGACACAAAGATGTGACTACCTATTGCACTTTCTTGTACACGCAAGCCTTAAAGAAAAAGCTATCTGCATGAGGAAATGACGTGCATTAAAAGTACCCAATGACCCTCTTTTTCTCAGACCAGATGAAGATTAAATGAAGATCTACCTATTATGAGATAATAAATACTTAAAGATGATACCTATATAAATTAGAAAAAGCTTTTGAAGGCTATAGAGTTGATCTTGTGCAAATATTTCTTACTCTTCTTCTTCAACTTGTCTTTCTGATTATTCTTCCAAGATTAGAAAAAACTCTAAGACGCCTTGAACATCATGATAAAAAAGGACTAAGTGCTTAGATTGTTTATGTGTCTGTAAGACAATTTTGTTTTAGTCTTTGAGAACTCCTCAATCACAAATCTTGTCTAATTTGCTTAGAGCCAATAGTGGCTTGATAGAGTAAAGAATACTGAGTATTTATCAAAATTGGGATAGAGTTTGATTTGTAAGAGACATAATTAATTGTGACATAATACTTAGAACTTGTGATAAGTTAGTGGAACTTGGTGGTTTACCAAGAGCTGAATGTAGTCTCAGTGGTAGAGACGGACTAATATAATTCTCTATGTTTGTTTATTTTTTTCTTTCTCTTTTGTTTTTATTGACTTCAGGTCTAAATTGTGTTTCATCCATTTTAAAATAAATTGTGTTTTTTGCGAATTCATTTTTCTCATCATCTAAAGAGTTCTTACAATAGAGGTTGTCACACTTTCTTACAAAGTTGTCTTTACAAACGAAAAACCTTATTGTTTTTGAAAAAGTATTGAACAATTACGTTAAATCACAAAGGTCACCTTATCCTTCATATGGCCATAAATCAACATTTAGTTGTTGAATAAACCCACCCCACCAAGGCCTTCATAAATGAAATCAGGACAAACCCCTTGAGCAACTCATAAACTCATTATACTTTTAGGTTTCGTTCAATCCGTTGTTTTTAACAATGAATCCAGCGGTGAGGTTATAGAAATTAGAAGCCTACGCACTCCATGAAACATTGCTCAATAAATGCACATCAAATTTGAAGTAAGAAGGATTTGAAATTTTTTGGCAGTTTTTTTGCAATTTGTGGGAGTTTTAACCCCCTAAATTCATAAGATAGTAGCAAATAATTGGGCCAATGGGGAAGTGACATGTAACAAGGAGAGTGACATAGAGGTATGCAAATCAATCGACCCTAGTTTCGGGCCAAAAAAAAAATTTCAATTTTGTAAAAACGAAAAATAGACGAAATGTTTTGCAAGGACGAAATCCATATTTTGATAGTTTCTGTAGTGTTAAATAAAATATTACTTAGAGCAAAAAAGTAGAGAGAAAAGTAAATAATAAGATGATATAAGAGTTTAGACAAAATGAGAATTGTGCATATTCTTTACAATAAGAGTAACCTATTTATAGGTACAAAAAATAATTGGAAAAATTACAAAAGATAAATGTAAATAAAGAAAGATATGGATATCCACAAGTATATTATTCATAACACTCCCCTTTGGATGTTCGTTATCAAAGAATGTGCATCGTTAGAATCTTATTGGGAAAAACCTTGTGGGAGGAAAACCTAGTGAAGGAATAAAAGTACATCATTCTTCAATATGTAATCACTTGTCTCATTAAAAACCTTGTCAGGAAAACCCAATGAGATAAAACCATGGAGAAGGAAAAAAAAGACCAAAACGTATTTATTTCCCCCTTTATGTAGACAATCATCTTTAAGACGATGAAATCTATAATAACCAAGGTTAAATAAATAAAAGAAAAAGAAAGAAAAGTTTAAATTTACTATATTTCTGTCGCAAAAGCATTAGTGATGGAATTAGCGATGAAATTAGCGACAGCTGGAGACTGGCGCTGATAGCGTGAGATTGGCGCTGATAGCGCGAGATTTCAGCAGAAAACCATTTTTCCACTGGTATGTGGCGCTGGTAGCGCCAGAGTGGCGCCAGTAGCGCCATTTGCGGCGCTGGTAGCGTGAGATTTCAGTTAGAGGCCAATTTTCCACTGGAACCTGGCTCCGATAGCGCCAGAATGGCGCCAGTAGCGTGGGAACACGTACTGGGGGCCTATAAAAGGCCATTTTCGCGTTTTGGCCAGCAAAAACTGCTTCTTTCTTCTTCCTAAAGCCATTTCCTCCATTAATGAAGTAAAAAGCTTCATATCTTCTCCATTATTCATCTAAACACTTCCTACCCAACTAGAAAGTTGATTAGAACTCCTCCATGAGCTAGATTCCAGCTTCAATTTCTCGAGAGAACCATCAATCGGAGAAATCTCATTCTCTAGGGAACTTTGAGAAAACTGAGTTTGGAAGGGAATGAAGGCGATTCAAGGACGCTAAAGCTTGGAGAAGTGATCCTCCAGCCTTCCTCGACTGTTTAGAGGTAAGAAACTCAAGTTTTACCGATTGATATGAGAATTTGTTCTTGGGATAAATAGTGACCCATTTGTAATAGGGCTGAAATTAGGCTTAGGTTCTTTAGAAAAGTATGCTCAGGAGGTTGTTCTGATGAATAATAAGCTTTGAATTATGACTATTTATGAAGTTTGGTTTTGACTCTGAGATATGTATGAGTAGAAAGAATGTTAGCTAAATGGAGGGTATCATGACATGTATGAGCATGTGTGCTTTTACTAAAAAAAAAATGTTCATGAGACTGTATAGAAGGTGATTGTATGTTGAATTGATTATTTTGAATAACTTGGTTATTCTTGAGATATGGAGGGGTTAAGCAATTGTATGCTTTGAACCATCTTATGTAGAGTCTTAGAGGGACTCTAGTGCCTTGGTTAGGTTGAGATAGATCCTATTGAGGGTCTATGAACCGCCAATAAGGTGGTTAGCTTTGACAACCCTAAGATAGAGAACAGAGAGGCTGTAATGGAAAGGAATAACGTTTCCTTTCATTCTAACAGTTGAGGACCGTTATTGATTGATTGTTTGTATGCCTTGTGTAGGGCGTGATACAGACATTGCTGGTGGTTGTGACCACGAAGCCAGGAGAGCCGATGTAGGGCTGAGAGCAGGTAAGCTCTTTGTTCTTGGGAGTGTTTCCCTTGATTGTGTTCCACCATACTCTAGAGGGAGTGATGGTTATTGTATGAATTGATGCATGTATATTGAAATTGTGTGTTACTATTCTGATTAGAATCATGTACTTGATATACATAGATTGAGGCTATGTGTGTTGATTGATGAGATTTCTCTGGCCAGTAGAATAGAATAGAATATATATATGTTTGAGTAAGTCCTGATGAGAAATGTGCCCAATATAGATGGATGTAGCTTCCTCAGGCTAATGATAGAAAGTCCTGATGAGAAATGTGGCCATATAGATGGATGTAGCTTCCTCAGGCAAATAATAGGAAGTCCTGATGAGAAAAGTGCCCACATAGGTGGATGTAACTTCCTCAGGCATTGATAAATGATATATATACAGATGTGCCATGTACATGTGATGTGTTTTAATAGTCTGATGGCTAAATGATAATGATGTATGTCTTAAAAGGGTGATGATGAACCCTTGAGACATATGTATATGTGGTGATATGGCTTGAGAGCTGTGATAGCTCATTTGTAATGCCAATTTTGATATTATATGCATAGAAGTGAACCAGGAGGAGGAAAGACCTCAAGGACCTAAGTTTATTGAGATTGTTATCTCACCCCTGTTGGGGGTTATGTTTTGCAGGTGATACTCAGGGAGCTGCCGAGAGATCCCAGGGCAAGAGGCCCGAGCAGGGATAGGTTTTGTGAGAACCTTAGGCATAGGGTTGAGAGCATGTTAGCTCTACTTTTTGATTTATGCCTATTGTTTTGTACCCTGAGAGGGATTTATATAGTTTTGAGATATACATTGTATATTATGAGAATTCACTATATATGATGTACAGTTGTTGTTAATGACGCTTGATGACGTCATTTTGTTTATCGCTTCCAATTTAATTATCTGTGATAATTGCTGCGCTTAACGACCATAAATCAATGTTAATGAATCGGATGCATACGGGGCGTTACAAAATCCAATCTTGTGAGTTAGTTTCTCAAACGTCTTCCTTGATAATGACTTTAGAAAGAAATCTTCTAAATTCTCACACGATGAACTTGTTGAACATTTTATATCATCATTATTTTGGAGATCATAGGTGAAAAAAACTTTGGTAAAATATGTTTTGTTTTATCTAATTTAATGTATCCTTCTTTAAACTGAGCAATACATGTAACATTGTCTTCATATGTGATCGTTGATATCATTTTTCCTCATGTTGAGCTAAAATTTTGGCATAATTAGTTGATGTGCCTATTTTGGCTTATTTCACATATTGTCATGGAATATTTGTATCACCTCGTGTAAACTTATGATATATCATTATGAGGATCTAACAAATAAACTCTAAAATAATGAAGTACATGGTTAAATGTCTTCACATTGGTGAACAATTATATTTTGCTAGTGAATCAGTGGAAAATGATATAGCACGTCATGTATGCATAGTAAGATACATTGGTGTTTCAATAACACTATGACATGGTACTTCATAACCAAGTATTTCTTCATCGTTTTCTCAAGATCTAAAAAGATCTTCAGTTCACATCTAGAGACCTTCAATTGTTGGAATGTAAAACAAATATGATTTCACATATAAAACCTCTAAGAACCTTTGTTATATAAGCTTCTTGAGGCACAAGAAATCCATTTTTTAAATATTCAATTTCCCAAACAGAACTTTGTGCTTTCTAGGTCCTTCATCTCAAATTATTTCTTTAATCCATCTATAGCTTTTGGAAGCTCTTCAAGATCGTTCAAATAATATTTACATCATCTACATAAACATCAATTATGAAAAATCTATTTTGAGATTTTTGTGAAAATACATGGACAATATATGATCATTTTTATATTCTTCCTTTAGCAAGTACTCATTAAGTTAATTATACCACATGTGACATGATTGCTTTAGTCCATAGAAATATTCTTCTCGATAATATGCATTATTGGACAAAGTATATCCTTTAGGGAGTTTCATGCAAATGTAAATATCTAGATAGTGGTACAAGTAAGTTGTAACAACATCCATTAGATGTAAACTAAGCCCTTCATGTACTACTAGAGTGATTAAGTATCAAAATTTCTCACATCCACTACAGGTGAATGCATGTCTTCAAAATTAATGTCAAGTCATGATTTTTATCTCTCAATTTCACTATTCTCATTTTGTTTTTGCACATAAATGTATTTGAATCCAATTTGTTTGACATCTTCAAGTGTATAACAAAAGAGTCAAAAAATGTAATAGATTTTACATATTCAAGTATATGGACTGCAGGTCCAAAAACCTAACTAGTTTTACGTCTTCAAGTATATGAACTACATGATCAAAAACCTAACTAGTTTTTCATTTTCAGGTGAATGGTCTACATGTCCAAAAACATGACTATGTTTTACATCTTTAGGTGTATAGTCTATAGGTCCAAAAATCATTTGCTTTGGGAAAGAAGTCTAACTTTGACTCAATTGTGTCTTTCTATTTTGACCAATCATTTCTTTGTCTATAATCCTTTATAGACTTACTCTTGATTCTCATTATCATTACCATTTATTACATTTAGCGCTACATTATATGCAAATACATTGTCAATGTTGACTTTATTTGGGTTCTGTCATTCCATTTATGACATAATATGATATTTCTTTATTTTCACTAATTTCAGGTATCTAAGTTTTTTTGGAACTACAATACATAATTATGTTAAAGAAATATTTTAGATTTCTTATAACCTCAATTTTGTCCTCATACTTTTTAGCTTATTTTCTTAAATTGATGATTTTTACTTGTGAAACCAACATATCTAGCACGCTTCATGCATTTTTATACCCATTTTATAATATTCTCTAATATGGACATCAAATTTTATTGGAGCATTAGCCGTTGATACATATGATATAACCATTTATTTTTACTAAACTTTGTAAATGAATTATCTTTTGAACTTCCAATTCAAATTGTTTTGTACAAGGGTCAAGATAATGATAATTCATTTCAACTAATCTCTTTTTTCCAACTGCTTACTATCTTCCCCCCATGTTAGGAAAACTAATTCAAAATAACAATCGACAAACTAAGTGGTAAATAAATATATTATTGATGATTAAACGTATGGAGATTCAAACCCAACATATATTTCCAACCTCCTTTGAAGACTTATTTTAGTGTGTTGTGATCGAACGATTGGACTCATATTTATAACATATACAACACATATAAAGAAAACAAAATATTAAATTAAAAATATAAGGTTGCTAACTGCAAATCAATCTCAATAAGGGAAAATTAACTTTAACTTGTTGGCATGATGTGAATTAATATTGCAACATGTAAGATTGCATGTCCCAAAGAAAACGTTAAAAGTTTTGATCTCATGAATATATGAACATGTTCTACAAGATATTCAATATAAATTCCAATAGTCATACAATATCCATTAAAAGCATGAGATTTAAGCTCATGACTATTATCAAGACAAATTCTCTTAACTGAATAATTTGAAAATGAGCTCTAACTTGGATTAATTGAGCCAACAATATCACATAGGTCTCATTGTGAGTTAACAACAAGGAAACATGTGATCATCTAGTTGATACATCAATTAAAATCATGACTTATTAAAATGCTTCACATCGTGGGTGTGTTGGTCCATAAATATCACTCTATATCCGCTCTAAAAATGGAATGAATTGGTTCCCATTTTTTCTTAGTGATGGTTTAATTAATAACTTCCTTTGGAAACATATAGTACATGAAAAATCATTAGACTAAAGACTCTTTTGGCTCTTCAATGGGTGTCTACATGAATTTTCAAATATTTTTTGTATCATAATAGACACGAGATGATCCAATCGGTCATATCAAACAACAAACTCATTTTTGTTTTAGTATTCTTATGGTTTACAACAATATGTTTTTCATTTGTTCTAATAAACGTGTAAGGTAAATTTAACATTGATATTTTATCTTGTGTGAGTCATTATACTATTTACGAGATATACAAAATATCTCAAATTTTTTCTTAAAATTATTTTTCTTGATATTGCTCACCATAAAATACATACCACATACAATGTATAGTGTTTATAAATCAATAAACCATTCAAGGAAAAAAATTGCAACCTTAATACATGTAAAAACTATTATAATTAACCTATATGAAATCAATTATGCACAATATACAACTTTAAAGAAATTCCATATTTCTTTTAATATATAATTAATCATGTTCATGATAAACAAAATGAACAATGATAACTAACTTAATACACTTACAAATATAAAGATGACAACATATATATAAAGTTCAAAGTAATCTCGATCATAATCAAAAGCACCACATTTCATATATTGGTCTATAGACAAAATTAATAAAACATTTTCGAAATATGTATATAAATCAATATATTCATACATATGTTATTGATTCCTTGAATTTACAAATTTTTCGAGCCAAATAATATGTCTTCAAACAAAAGCATGAATCAAATCATAATGTGAAAATAAGTGTGATTACAAAATAATCCAAAAGTTATCCATAGAAAACATTTAAATTATAAGCAATCAATGTTAATTACATCTATGACAATAATAAATAAAATTTATATAATAGAAATAAATTATTTAAACAAATATTTTATAAAACACATATGTTACAACATTAACTTTAGGGAATAGAGTAATGTCAATCATATGATTTTTCATGTTATTTTCTATGGGTATACAAGAAACAAACTTCATATATTTCTTAAGTTATTATTCCTTTATATTACTACTATATGAGCACATGAAATGCATGAAAATAGATAATAATAAAAATTTGACATATCAACATTGATAATTTTCTCCATGCAATATCGATTAGTAACAAACACATAATGTATAACATGTGAATATATTTACCTACAATGATAATAGTAATCAATATAAATATGAAATAAATATCATAAATAACTATCATAGAGAATTACTAATATCTTTTGTTCCTACTTTAAAATTATTAATTAATATGTATCTAATTATTTAGATTGCATATACCCAACAATTATACGTAATATTTCAATAATATTTATCAAATGTAAAGAACACCTTATATTATATGATTTAGATGCACATATAAAAATAATATAGGCTAAACTAATCAATCATGTTAGGATAGCACGTAAAAACTAAGATAAATTAATATATACAAATAGAGCTTTTAATAAATGGTAAAATGTCACATTTTTCAAGAATGAAAATTCTTTTTTTTCACTATTTTTTCACTTTTTGTGAGAAAGAATCAATCTTTTATATTCTTATTCTTCAAGAATGAAATTTATTTACTTTTCATATTTTTTGCTTTGTTTTCTCACTTCAAATTAATCTTTTTTTATTCTCCCTTTTCAATTTTTGTATTATTTTCCCACTTCCAATGAGAGAAAAAAATCTTCAAATTTCTTTCTTTGATAAGGTCTTCAGGACATTTTACAAAAATATTTTTAAAATTTCTTTTATTTGATAATGTCTTCAAGACATATTATGTCTAAATAAATTTCACATTTATGTAAACAATATAACTATACATATCATAGTTATGAATAACATGGGTAGGAAGACGAGAATAGTCTTACCTTGAAATGTGAACTAAAAATATGACATTCACATGTGCAAGATTAAATTATCATAAAATTCATAGGCTTCAACCATTACAACATTATTTTCTCTTTTCAAGTGAGAAAAATTATTCTCTTATTTTCAGTTCTACATTATTTTCTCACTTCGAGTGAGAAAAATATTCTAAAAATTTCCTTATGTGATAGAGTCTTCAAGACTCTCAAATAATAAAATTCATAATTAGGTAAATAAAACACAAATATTCTACCAGATTCATAATATGAATAACAAAATTAGGGAGAGAGGAAAAATCAGACCTTGAAATCTGAAATTAAAAGAACAATTTTCTCCAACCAATTTTTTTACATGAGTATTCCTTGCAAGTTGCAAATACCAATTGTCAATAACCCATGGAAGAAAGACAATTGTACTTATAACATGTTAAATAAAATATAACTTGAAACAAAAAAGTAAAGAGAAAAGTAAAGAAGAAGAGAATACAAGAGTTTAAAGAAAATGAGAATTGTGTATATATTTCCCAATAAGAGTAACTTATTCATAGGTACAAAAGATAATTGGGAAAGTTACAAAAGATTAATAAATACAAATCCATAAAGACAATGAAAGATATGGATAGTCACAAATATATTATTCATAACAATATGAAAGAAAATATATTTTATTTTTTTAACGAAAATTGTCTCTCATGTAATACCCATCCAACATCGGATTGTAATTTGTTTTTCTATTTCCATCTTGATGTCTTGATCTCAAGTTTTATTTGTTCTAGCCAATTGATTTCCTAACAATATAATAATACTATATTTATGATATATTTATAATAATTATAATATATATTAATTTATATAACAATATATTATTTTGTAATATATAATGATAATATAAATTATATTAAGATAATTAATATTAAAAGATATCGTGGCAAATTTCATATTATTTCATTTGGGTTGTTCATTGTCTACTAAACAATGTAAGGGATAAAAATTTATTTTATACTATTATCCTCTATACACCAAACATACTCTTACATATTGTCCGGACAACACATGATAAAGCCGAATAGTTTTTATATAATTAGAAATGAGTGTGGTTAATTAAGGAATGAATGCAATTAAGACACAATAAGCATCCCAACAATAGTGACCATGTTTGTAACATAAGTTTTGTTTAAAAAAATATAAAAATACAACATAGACAAAATAATATAGAATATACAATAAATTTAGTCACAGCATACAATTAGTTAAGTAACTTTTGTGTTGTTTGTTACTTGACTATCTGGACATAACACAAGAAATTGTGTTGTCTTTGATATACTTATATATTTTTTACAAGAGTTTTAAAAGTTTAGATATTGAACACAATAATGTAAAATGTATTAAAATATAATTTGTATTATATAATGTTTGATTTGCACTCAAAAATCAAACAAAAAAATATTTTGATATTTTTAAATCATTTTATTACTTATCATTTAATTGTTATCATGATATACTTTTATTTACAATCAATGTGAATATAATTTTAAAAAATATTGTTATCTTTTCTAAACTATATTTGAAATACTTTTTATATATTAGTTTACCGTATATAAATTATTATAAATCTTTATATCAAAATATATAGATTAAACTTAAAGTTGATTATGTACAAACAATTTTATCAAAAAAATTATCCAGTTTCCACTAGCATACGTGCCCACATTTAATGTCCAACCATGCCTGGAATAGGATCACCTCCATGGAAAACAAAAAAAGAAGAAAATTCTCAAGGATTATTTTTTGCTTTCAATTATTTTCTATGTGCTTTCTTCCACCATAATTATATAGGACTTGTTTGAATAAACTTCTCTATAAACTCCACTCAATTTTATAAAAACTCTATGCTATTTTTGCTTTGCCAAATCTATCATGTGCTTTACTCTTCCATCTTTTCTCCATCCTTTCCACTTCATTTCATCGATACCACATTGAGTATTAGTCTTAATACTTCTTCTTCTATTTTAAGACTCTTCTTTTGGATACGTTACTTCTTATTTTAATAAATTTTAATTTATTCTTGGTTTAGGGGTTATTCCCCTTACGTTCATCCATGAAAAAACATACACACTAGGGCTCAAGGTTTTCCTAGTAAATTTTAATTGATTATTTGTTTAGAGGATTGTTTCCCTCTTCATTTATCCATGGAAAAAAATAAGGTAAACTATCACTTTGTTCCCCAAAAATATAATTTACTGGCATTTAGGCCTCTAAAAGTATCAAAATGTCATTTAAGTACACTAAAAGTGTAATTTATTTGTCACTTTAGTCCATTGTTTAAAAAATTCTTTAAATTTAATGCTCGTGCCTACGTGAAGTGACACACTATTTGCTTACATGACGATTCAATACATATGTGACAATTGACAGTGTACACGTGAATGACAAGTAATGGTCCAATTACTATCATTTTGGTCTCTGACTGGATTGCCACGTGTACACTAACAACTACCATGTATGGATCAATTTTTCACATGTCATCCACGTGTTCGTCGTCAATTGCCATGTAGACAAATAACGTGTTATGTAGTCACAAACATTAACATTGACAAAAGTCTTTTTAACATATGGAATAAAGTGACAAACAAATTACACTTTTAAAGACCTAAATTACATTTTGATGCTTTTAGAGTGTGTTTAGTTGAGACGATGGAAATAGAGAAAAGATACTTGAATTAAAAAGAGTGTAGAAGGTGTGGGACATATCCCATATTTCTTCTTTATTTGTCTTCTCCCCCTCTCTAAACACACTCTTAGGTATGAAAAGGGATGAAAGTGTGACGAATGAAAAAGAATGAAAAGAGGTGAAAGAGAGTGAAAAGCGAAGTTATTTGATTGAGATGAAAGATAATGTAAAAAAGATGAAGATTTAAATTAAATTTGTAGGTAAATAAATTATAAATGAAGCACTTACAAAAAAAATGAAATAATGCAAATGCCCCTCCTGAGTAGTGTCTTTCATCCCTTTTCATCTCAATTTAGGGTGAAAGGCATGGGTCCCACCCATTTTAAAAAAATTTCATCTCCCTTTCACACCCATCAAATATCCTCACCTCACCATTTTGATCCCAATGAAACTGAATTCACTTTTAGCACAAATTCATCTGTTTAAACCAAACGCTACCTAAGTGACTGTGAAATACACTTTTGAGTACCGAAGTGACAGTTAAAAAAAGACTTAATGTCACTTTTGATCTATTAAATTTGACACTTATTTTGTTTTTATACATTAAGTTTTAAATGTTCAACTTTGATCATTTATGTTTTAAAATTATCCGTTTTGGTCCTTTTTCAAATTTTTTTGTTAACAACGTTATTGTTCATTTGTGTTTTAAATTTAAAAATAATAAATTTAACATTGTGGAGGTTAAAAGTTGCCAGTATCTTAATTTTATTTCAAGACCAAATAAAACCATCTTCTTCTTTGATCCTGAACACAAAACCTAGGTTTGTCGTGCCCTCTCATATTCACTTTCATGCACGGTCCTAATGACCTAAACGTAGCATTAATGACACCACAACACCATCACCAATGTGCACACTGCTCCTGCACCAACACGACCACCATCAACAACCAAACATCACTCATGACCAAATTTGTGCCTCCTCACACTGCTGTAGTCACCTTCCACTACCATCGTTGTTGGCACAAACCACCACCACCTTCATCCATCCTCCCCCCCCCCCCCCCCCTACGTCATATTTACATGTGGGACCTTCTAGGGCACCAACACTGTCCTGCATAACTCTAAGATTGCGAATCTGATTAAGATTCTTGTTGTTTTGTTGTAAGTACGTGTGACACAAGTCATCTCCTTGTGATGCGAATTAAGAGCGTTGTTGATGATGGTGGTATTTGATAAGATCCAGGATCTGTTGTTTCTTAGTGATGGGTTCAAAGACTTAAGGGGTGTTGTTGGGCATGCAACGAATTGGGAGGTTTGAAGATTGGGGGTTTATGGTTTATTGATTGAACAATGTATTCAATGTGATTTTTTTTTTTGGGGGGGGGGGGGGGGGGGGTTGATTGATTATGAAATTTGATTTCTTATTGAGATATGGTTTAGGATTTTGGTTTTCATTTGTAATTGTAAAATGGACTCTGATTTTTTTTTATCTGAGCATCTTAATCATCACTGAGATTGTTCTTCGTTGGTTTATATATATTTTTGAAATATTATTACACATAGTGGCGATTTTTAGCCACCACTATTTTAAATTAATGATTTCAAAATTTAAATGTTAACGGGACACAAATATTTTTGACGGAAAGCGCAAGAATGTACCAAAATGATACATTTAAAAAAAGATAAAAGACCAAAATTAAATGTTTAAAACTTAATGTACCAAAACGAAATAAGTATGAAACTTAATGGACCAAAAGTAACATTAATCCTTAAAAAACACAACTAAAACTCAAGGTTTGTAATTTTGCATAGCATAGCATAGTGTGAGTAAAGGTGTTCAAATCCAAATCAATCCAAAATAAAAATTGAAAAAATCGCTCACAAAAACTGAAAATCGAACCAAATTGATTCTTTTTAAATTTGTTTGGATAATCTTTTTCTCAAACTGATCGATTTAGTTCAGTTTGCGGTTTGTGATTTTGAAACCAAATCAAATTGTAACACTTATATTACTTTAGTGTTATGTATTTTATGTGTATATCACTTGAGTTTTATATTGTTTTGCAGTGTTATGTATATGAAACTTATACAATGTACATCACTTTCTTTTTCATACAAATTTTTAAAGATATGTTTAATTTAAAATGGATGAAAATTTGATAAATTTAAAAGGTTCAACATATTAATAAATTTCGTAGATTATTATTAATTTTTTAAATGTAATTCAATTTAAAAGATGAAAAGAAAGTATATAAATTTTAGTGAAAGAATATTTTAGTAAAAATTGAATCAAATCAAACTACAAAATATTATTTTAGATTTTATTTTAAAAAAAATTGAGTAAAACCAAATTGCTTATATAAATTTGATTCATATATATTCTGGAAGAAAATTTGAATCAAACCAAATAACAATCACCTTTTTAAGGTACGAGTGATGGAGCAAGAAACAAAATCCTTTAAGAGAGACAAGACTAAACATTCCCAAGGCCCAATGGGTCAAACTATTCCCTATCAAAGAGCATAAAATTGACTATCCAGTAGAGTAGTATCCACTCCAATCCCCTCTCTCTTCCAAATATCAAACCCGTTCCTTCGTTCTCCCTGTCAGTCTGTCACCTCACTCTCTCACCCTTTAGAATAACTCTTCCCTCTCAGTTCTCACCATGACCAACCCAATTCCTGAGACTGAAATCCCCGACGAAACCCTAATCCCCAACGCCACCCCCGAACAATGCCCACAAGAACCACCACCACACCCCGACCCCCAATTCCCCGAAACCCTAACCCTCCCCGGTCCTAATTCCCCCAACCCTAACCAAGACCAAGATTCTACCATGCAAGACCCGATCCCCACCACACTCACCGTCGTCGACGATGACCCGGAGCCTGACGCCTCCACCGGAGCTGCGACAGGCGGCGGCGGCGGCACCACCACCAGACGCACGTCGAAGCGGAAGAAAGGCCCGAAGAGAACCGCGCTGGAGAGAAGGTCTCGCGAGAAGCTCCAGGTTATCGTCGAAACCCTAAAGCCCATTCCTTTCACACCAGCGAAAACCCTCGATTTCGAGAGGCACCAGAGCCTCTTGCAGCGGCTGGGGCTCTGGGACTTCGTCCACGTCGAGTTCGATTCGGCGCTCCGCGGCGATCTCCTCGCCCAGCTAATCGCGAGCTACGTCCCCACCAATCGGTGCAGCTACGTCAACGGGGTTAGGATCAATGTAAACCGCGCCGATCTCGGCCGCGCCTTGAAGCTTCCGGTGAAGAAGATTGGTGGCGGTGGTGGCGCCACCGCGGACTCGATAGGCTCCGCGGAATCTATAGCGTTTGTTGAGGAGGTGGTGTATAGTTGGATGCTTCTGCATGATGATGAAGCTTACATCATGCCTAATGATGTTTTGGGGTGGTTGAGTTTGATCAAGGATGGGAATTTCGAGAAGGTTGATTGGGCGGGGATTATATGGTTTATGGTGGAGAAGGAATTGAAGGCGCCGCAGCTGGTGAGTTGTTACTACGCGTCACATTTGCAGCATTTGATTAAGACGCAGCATGAGGAGTTGTTGAAGGAGGGGGTTGAGGTGGCGGAGGAGGTGGTGGAAGAGGATAATGATGTGAAGGAGGAGGGAGAGGAGGAGGAGGATGAAGAAGAGGAGGAGGGGTTGAAGGAAGAGGTGGATGCAAGTGGGGATGTGAAGATGGGTGAGGGTGACGAGGGGGAGGTTCAGGAGTTGGAGGAGCAACGCATTGAGTTGAGTCTCGGGCAAGATAATAATGTTGAGAGGGTTGAAGTGGAGAAGGAGCAGGGTGGAGAGGAGCAGATGATGGATGTGGGTTTTGAGCAGTCTAAGGAGGAGGAGATGCCTGGAATGTGGCTTTTGGATCAGAAGAACTGTGTGGAGGAGCCATTTTTGCGGCCTTGTCATGGTGGTGATGTGAAGGGTGTGGAGTTTGAACAAGTGAGAGAGGACGAGGGAGAAGAAGTGCAGGAACAAGAGGAGGTGGAGGAGGAGGAAGAGGAGGAGGATGGTGAAGAGGATGAGCATGAGGGCGGGTTCCATCTCTCGCCCAAGTGTATTCCTATGGAGGGGATGTCTTCTGGGAATGGGGGTCTCATTCAAGTTATGGAAGCTGGACAGATGCCTTTTGGTTCTGGGATTGATCTCCGTGACAATCCGGTGGGAGATTTTCTGTCGTCCAGGGATGAGCCCCAGATGATTTCTGGTTCATCACTTTTTGGTAATGGTCACAAGAGAGACAACCTTGGCCTGGATAATCATCATTCTCTGAATGGCAGTAACAAGCGGCTGAGAGGTGATAGCCCATGGAACTCCAAGCCAATGGACTTTGAAACATGCATAGAACAGATGGAACATTGGATGGGGAAAGCTAGAATGATGTATGCAACAAAAGATCAGGCTTGTGAAGAATCTACAATGAATCAGCAACTCTTGATTAATGAGCTCCAGAAGCGAGATAACATGATTGAGCATTTGCATAAGGCAAAGTTAGAAGAGGCTCAGAAAAGACAGATTGAGGTATATAGGTTTGAGAAGGAACTTTATATGATGCAAAGTCTTGTTGATGGCTACAGAAAAGCCTTGAAAGAAACACGAAAGGCTTTTGCTGAATATAGAGCACAATGTCCTCAAGGTGATGATGAACCACTTTATAAGGATCTTCCTGGGTCTGGTGGCCTTGTTTTGACTGCAGTGGAGGTGGAAAGGGAACTTCTGAAAAAGGAAGCAGAAGAAAGGGCAAAGTTGAGAGATTTTATGATAGATTTTGAAAAGAAGACTACAGATTTTGAATCCACTTGGTTTGATAAATTTGAAGCTCATAGGAGTACAGTTGAATCCCTAAGTGAGAGGTTGCTGGTTTTGGAGGACCAAGTAAAACATTTGAATGAAGTGAATGCTAATCACAAGGTTTCTGATCCCATTGAAAGCGAGGTTTCTGATCCCATTGAGTGCAGGGTTTCTGATCCCACTGAATCTGATCCCATTGAATGCAGGGTTTCTGATCCCATTGAATCTGATCTCATTGAATGCAAGGTTTCTGATCCCATTGAATGTAAAGTTTCTGATCCTATCAAATGCGCTCCAACAACTGAAGGAGAAACTTCTTAGTAAGGTTTAGCTTTTTCGGTAGCACCTGATTTAAATCTGTTCACACCAAGTTAAAAGCTGCAGGTTGTTTATGTTTATAAATTATAATGTACAGAGCTTTATTTTGAAACCGAGACCTTTAACTAGGTTAATTCTTACCTTGAATTGTCTGAGATCAAGTCACAAATTATGGAAACTTATTTTCTGTGTTTTGCATCCCTATGATGTTCTTATTTATTCTTTGCCACTAATCTTAATTCTGTTGTTTGATGCTCAGTTCCAGTTGATATTTCATCTTATGCTGACTAAGTTATATCTTATTGGAAAAATGTAATTAGATAGAATTATAGAAATACTAACTTGAAACATTCATTTGTGATCTTTTGCCTGGTTAATTATGGATTTAGTGGATTATTGAATTTGGTGGAGTGCTGTGCATTTCCAGTTTTCTGTGAAGGTTGTTAGTTTTACCACTAGCAGTAGAACGAAACAACAAAATAAAAGGGTGACATGGTGACAAATATTGGTCATTAGCAATATTGTTTACACAGTCATATGTGTCGAATCCTTTTTGGTAGAGTTTTAAACTGTATGCTGTTATGTGAAGGTTGTTAGTATATCCTTTAGGTCTTAATTTCAAACTAAATCCATTACATTCACTTCATATTTTACCAATCGTATTTCCTGCAGTGCCAAGTTATGTAAAGTTTTTTTACCTTGAATTAGTAACCATTTTATCACCCTCTGTACTGCAAAGTTTAGGTCTCTGTATATTCTGATTACTAATTAGATCACAAAAACCCATATTTTTACTTACTATCAGTGATCAGTGGTGTGTATCATCCAAGTAGTTCTTGATTCAGTTTTACGGTTGGGAAGTGATAACCCAGTTAGTGCCAGGTCATGATATGCTAAGAATCATGAGATTGAGTGCTGCTATTGTGCACCTGTTTACATATATTGTCAATTAGTTGTATGTAAGAAATCATATTGCATGAGACTTGCTGCTCACTTGCAGCTTGGAGTGGAAGTTTATGATGAAACTGCCTGAATTTTATCACGTTGAATATAAACTGTTGGCTGATTGAATATGACTATATTATTACTTTTATGTATTTTCAAATCCAGAGTCTGAAGTCAGAATTTAGCGAAGAGTACACAGCCACGCACTGAGCAGAAAACTTGAAAGTCCCTCGTTTCTACTGACAGGGCTCTCAATACATGTATTTGATAGCCATTAGTTACAATCAGTTGTTAGTGAATCACCATCAGCAAAGCGAAGGGTATTATTACATGTATAAACAAAACAGAAGAGTAGAGAGGAAATTATCTCTTTACTTGAGAGGTAACGGGGAATTTTGGGCATTTGTAGGATGCAGATGCTTGAAGCTTTGGGTTTTAGTTCATTTTCTAGGGAGAATTTCCTGATTCTTTCCGGTGAGATGCTATGAAGCACCGATACCGATACGACGTTTTCGATACGTTCTCGATATGTGTCTTCGATACGTTATTTCAAAAATCTAATATTCTGATACGTTCTCGATACATCTTAGTATGAATTTATATATATATATATATATATATATATATATATATAGAGAGAGAGAGAGAGAGAGAGAGAGAGAGAGAGAGAGAGAGAGAGAGAGAGAGAGAGAGAGAGAGAGAGAGAGAGAGAGAGAGAGAGAGAGAGAGTATTTCATATTAATAAAATATAATTAAAGGAAAATCACAAGCACAAATAATAGATTATCCATATAAAATTGATAAATACCTCAATTAGTGTGTGGATATCGAGTGCTACTAATAATATTTGCCTCCAACTCTGGCTCATCTAGGGAAAGGGCAGCACCATCTAAAGTTCCAACATCATTAAAAGTATCAACTGCATCTTCACTAATGTCTCAGTACTGACTTTCTCTTTCATTATATTTTGGACTCTTGATAAGAGATGGAGGTTGCTATGTATGTAAACTAAGTCTTCAGCTTGTCGTTTGGGATCCATTTTATTCCTCTTCATGGAATGCACAAAAGAGTAAGTACTTCAATTGCGTTCAGCACATGATGAAGAGGGTTGTGCAGTGAGTTTCAAAGCTAGCTTTTTAAGCAAAGGTGCACTAGAGCCATGAACTCCCCACCAATCATTGGGATTCATTGTATATCGATTTTCAATAGCCTCAAACTCTCTAAAACCTCCTTTCATTTGAACAAAGTTGACATACTCCAAATTTACTGTAGCCCTTTCCTCTACATTAGAAAAATGTCTAATAAAGAACTTTTTTACTTCTAAATTAATCTCCACATCATCATCTGGAGAAACTCGTTTGGATCTTCAGCAAGCCATTGATCCCTGTAGTATCTACCAAAATAAAACATGAATTGAAGTTTCAAAATGGATTCAAGTAATATAATTATTAAACTAAATTACAATTATAAAAAACTTACTTGGGATGCAAAGCATGTGCCAAACAATGAAAGGGAGTTGAACTTTTGGTCCAACGATCTATAAGAATGATACACCAGATGAAAAAATGTTGATTCCTCACCATTCATCCGCCCTTCTTTTAAGTATATTACATTCTTTACCTTCTCAATCATTGCATCCCACATATCGTAAACCAAATGAAGACAAGTTTTATCAGTATCACAAAATCTGATCATATCATAAATAGGAGCAGTGAAAGCAAGGATGTAATCAATGTTTGCCCAGAACTCATCATCCAATATCTTCTCCTTCACAAATCTTGCCCTTCCTTGATGATCATCTTTATAAATGCTCCATTTTTCACAAATAACCATGTTTTGGAGGCTGCCCTTTATCAACTTGAACCTCTTTAACATGACAATCATGGAAGCAAATCGGGTGTCAGCAATAGAAAGCAACTTCAATGGCACAAACTCATTAAACATGAACAAGCTCATAGAATAAGTCATGATGAAAGTCTTGATTGTTGAAACATGGCCAACAATGTCAAATATCCAACTACATTATCCATAAGTAATCTCATTACTCTCCACATTTTTGGCTGCACAAATGTTCTTCAAAGCCAAATTCAACGTCTGAACAACACATGGTGTCCAACTGATAGTCGGATATTCTTGCTCAATAAGTTGCCAGGCACCCTTACAATTAGCAGCATTATCAATAATTACCTGAACCACCTTCTCCACCCCAACTTCTTGAATTACTTCCTTTAGCAAGTTGAAGATGAAATATTTATCCTTGATCTCACCAGAACAATCAACACTTTTCAAAAACATGGTTGCACCGTCACATACTGCCATGAAATTAATTATTGGTCTCCTTTGGGAATCACTCCACCCATCATTGACAATACTCACACCGTTTGTTCTCCAAAGAGATCGGGCAGGGATACACAACCTATCAATATTATCCTTCTCCTGTTGCAAAATAGTGGTTCGCAACAAGTTATAGCCAGGGGGCCGATAACCTGAAATCACAACAGAAAATAGTTAAAAATTAGGGAAATAATGAGATAAAAAGAAACATAATATTTGATAACATTAAATACCTCCAATGTTATGACTTGCAGCATAAGTGAATGCTTGTTGAAAGTACGGGTTCCTTGCCAAATGAAATGGCAATCCAACAGAATAAAAACATCCGAACAATAATATGATTTAATTCTTCCTGCTCTCCCATATTGAAAGCCCTTTCAACAGGACTCATGCTTGCAGTTCCTTCATCACTTCTTTTTCTTTTAGCAGATGTACTAGTTGCAGTTGAAAAGCTAGTGGGTGGTAAAGGAACATGTCTCGGTGCATTATTCTTCACTCTTTCAGAATATTCCTCTTCCAATTTTTCCATTTCCATTAAAGATGCTTCCTTAACACTCTTACATATTCCAATCCCTTTACATTTAATCTTTAACAAATGAGCCTTTACTCTCGTGTATGAACTTCTATATTCAAGTTTGCAAAAGTTACACTTCCAAGTCATATTCCCTCCTGCTTCATTTCCATCCCCAACTCTAGTAACATAATTCCATAATGGTCTGCTCAAGTTTTCAACTCCAATTTCCACATTTTGTGCATTTGATTGTATTGAACTATTGCTTTGATTTACGTTTGACTCCATTATATTAAGTTAACAAAACATAATCATATTTAAATTAAAAATTAAAAACAGAATATTTGTTTTTCAACAGAAAAAATAATAATTCTATTACAATACAATTTGCTTTTAAATCATAAAAACAGATAGAAAGATTTCAGGTAATACAAATATGTAATTAATACAAATATCTAATTAATAAAAATATTTGCTTTGTAATTAATAAAAATATTAAATAAACAATGGACAATGCTTTCGGCTCGGGTTCGCTGCTTCAAAATGTTTCGGGTTATACAGATATTTGCTTCAAAATGTTTCAAAATAATTCAAAATGCTTCAAAATGATATAAAAAAATCTCACCTATTTGTGGTTTGTGTGTTTCGGGTTCACAGAGAGGGTGAGGCGCGCAGTGCGTGACGGCGCGCAGGGGGGCGATGAGCTGGTGCGAGCTCGAGCAGGAAGCGACGGCGGGCAGCGGGGCGGTGAGCTGGTGCGAGCTCGAGCAAGGGGCGCGCAAGGGGGAGGGCGAGTGCGACCAGGAGCAGGAAGCGACGTCGTGCAATCGGTGTTCCACGGCTTGAAGTTCTTTAGTGAGCGGCAGCAACAAAGGGAAGCGAGAAATGCAAGTTCTGAGGTGAGCGCAAAATTCCTTCATCACTTCTGATTTAGGGCAATTTTTTTTATTTACAAAATTAGCCTTTGAAAGTCGATACGCGAATTCAAGTGTCCATGACGAATCCATATCGGACGCATGTCCGATACGGTGAAAAAAAAATTTAGCACGTATCCGTGCTTCGTTGGTGAGATGTCAGATTGCTATCAGTGTCTCAACAACATTGTACTATTATGGACCTTATTCTGGGGAGAAGAGGTTAGAGCATCTCCAATGGGAGATGCTTAGTGGGTTTCTTAGGCTAAGCACCAATTTCTTCATAGTTCTTATGCATTGGAGCACAGTGATGTGGCAGAACCGGTTTCTTCTACGGACGGTGCGTTCCTTATGTAAGGAACTGTTTCTTGCGGATTAAAAAACATTATTTTGGCCTGAAAATCGTTATTATTGTTATTCACAATCACATTCCACAAGAACATCAAAGTGATTCAACAAAGGAAGAAGATGAACAGTTCCAACAATAAATATTAAACAGAAAAAGAAGGAAGGAAGGAGGTTGCACCTTGCGTCGAGGGACTCCTTGACTGTGACTCCACTGATCGTGAACGGAGTACCACTGACGTGAACAGAGAAAGAAGGAAGGAGGCCGCACCTCGCGCTGTCACCTCTTTTGCTGTCCCAAACCGCCTTCTCTAGGCCGCGCTCTACGGCAGCCTCACCGCCGCATCCAGTTCTCATCGCCGCCACTTCTCCTCACTCATAGTCCCTTTGCCACTCCTGTGTGGGGAAGCATAGAAAGAAGAGAGAAAGAAGGCTCAACTTAAAAAAAAGAAAGAAAGTTGAGAACAGAAGCGTGTGAGGAAGCATAGAAAGAAGAAAGAGGTGGGTGGAGCGTATGGAAATGGAAGGGTTTGGAAGAGTGGGTTGGGTTTAAACCAAGGTTAATTTTTTTCTTAAAAAAAACAAGCATAGCTACCAATTAAGTTGAGAACAGAAGTAAAA
>CM023952.1:13309091-13329440 GCA_013407115.1 Glycine latifolia | reverse complement strand
TATATATATATATATATATATATATATATATATATATATATATATATATATTAGTTACAAAATTGTTCAACGTGTTTTTTAACACGAGTTCATTATTCATTTATTCTGTAAAAAAAACATGAGTTCATTAAAACAAAATACAAGTGCTGCTTAATGCTCCCATGTGTCCACTTGTACACATTCGAGAGAGGGAGAGAGATTTGTTATGATTATTATTTATTAGAAATGAACTAGTAGGTATCTTGGTGTATTGCACAAGTAAAAAATAATATTTTAGTTGCTAGTAGAATATTTTAAAAAGTCAATTTAACAATTATTTAAGCCTAAATTTGTTTTTAGGAAAATTACTTTTAAAACTAATAAAAAATATTTGATTAAAATTGTTACAATTTTATTTACATTTTATCTTTCAGATATTTTAAAATTTATAAAAAATGAAAAAAAAAGTCATAGTCTCATAGTTAGTAATTTACCTCTTTTTTTAACCTCAAAACTTTAAAGTTAAAATAAAACATTTTTTCAGAACTAAATTTAAATTGATTTGTTAATTTTTTTTTTTTTTACTGAAGTTTTTTTAAATTTTGGATAGTGCGTCTTCTTGTTTTTAATTTGGAATAAAGAAGGATAAGGATGACTAAAAGATCTTAAAAGGTAATTTAGAAAGTTTTTTTATTTTATGTTTCATTGATTTTTATTTAAAAGCTCCCTTTATTTTTAGAGCTTTTATGAAAATGTATTTCATACATTTTTCTCCCTTCAAAGAGATTAGAAGCACATAACAGAATAAGACGACTCAAACATTATTATAATATGAAGAAGGATTAGAAACTCACTATTATCTCTAATTATTTAAAATTATTCTTTTGAACTGAAGTATAAGCAAAAAAAGTTCAATGTGTTAGACTACAACATAAGCAGATTTTAAGTAACTCTTTTTTTATTTAATGATAGTATCTCCAAAATATCCTTAATTTAATTGGAGTTTTACTTTAAACAAATTTATGTTTTTTTTTTTCTATGCAATTAATGTAGAAGACGTATGCTTAAGAAATGAATTAACTTTTTTTGAGAGTATAAAAAATAAATGATGTAACTAATTTTTTAAAAAGGTGATTTATAAAGTTTTTTTATTATATGTTTTCATTATTTTTTTTAAAGCTGCCTTTATTTTTAGAGCTTTTGAAAAGAAAATGTATTTCATACATTTTTCTCCCTTCAAAGAGAATAGAAGAACAAAATAAGACTGGTCAAACATTATTATAATATGGAGAAGGATTAGAAACACACTATTATCTCTAATTATTTAAAATTATTCCTTTGGACGAAAATATAAGCAAAAAAATTCAATATGTTAAACTAAAACATAAGCAAATTTTAAGTAAATTTTTCCTATTTAATAATAGTATTTCTAAAATATCCTTAATTTAATTGGAGTTTTACTTTAAACAAATTTTCTCTTTTTTGTTCTATACAATTAATGTAGAAGATGTATGCTTAAGAAATGAATTAACTATTTTTATTGAGACGGTAAAAAATAAATGATGTTAACTATTTTTTTTATAGGAGTGGTTTATTTTTTTTTTTTTGTTTATATTTTAGTCGGAAAGGAGTATAAAATTAAGAGAGAAAATTCTTAAATATAATATGAGATTTATAATTTTTTTATTTTTAATGAATTTCAACTGGTAAGATAAATGTGTTTAAAAAAGTATATGAGATACTGTTCCTTAAAAAAGTTAATAAATATTATTTGAAATGTATAAAATAAAAATTAGACTAGATTAACCGATTCAACCAATTGGGAACTAGTAAACTCAGTGCTCCAAACATCCCAGAAATTGGTCAAGAACAACCATAATCGAGTAAAATTCAGTGCAGTGAACGGGTCTGAAGGTGTTTTCATAAAAAATAAATAACTTTTTATTTTTTTTAAGTTGTTATATTTTAACATTTTTAAAATAAATACTCATATAAAATATACTTAGAGATTATTATTATTTAACTATTTATTATGATTTTTTAGAGATGTAATACACATACAATAATTCATACAATTTATACAATATTAAATATTTTTTATGTTTATCTCTCTTTATTATTATGACATATGATAAATGATATGTAAAAAAGAGATAGACACACATAAATATTACTATTGTACAAATTGCTGTATAAATTATTGTATAAATAACTTTTCTCGTTACAAAAACATCTGCGTTGATAATACTAGAAGAATCCAAACTGCTTCAGATGAGAAGTATCTTGGCTACTATTTCTTAAGATAAAGTATAAATATATACGTCTTTTCCTCCAATTATTATAAAGTCATCATTAAGCCAGCTTGTCAATGTCACCTGTTATAAGTTGATCAGTTGAACAATTTGGAGAGAAAACCATCTTTACAGCTATAAAATATTGAATTTTAGAACACAAAATGCCATTCATTTAATTTCTAATCCAGTTTTCATTTTTACTTTTGGTTGATTTGGTAATATACTTGAAACTGATGCCCTTTGATCATCTGCATTGTCTGACTCATGTTGTCAATCACTTAAAAAGGATATAGCCAGAGGAGCTGGCAAATTAGAAAGCAGAGGCTTAGCCAAGTCTTTTGGAGGTGCATCATGAGAAATTATTGTATGGTCTAGGTTATATTAACCATTAGGTGTTTATTGTCTTAGCCTATGAAGTCGAGTTTTTCAATTTATTGAAAAGAGTTAATAAAATTCAGTTACGTGTCATTTACGAATTAACCAGAACCATATACAAATAGTAGTTCCGGATCATTCAATAATTTCTATAGAGTCCTCAAGTTAAGAAAGTCGCTTCTTATATAGGAGGAATGCTTTTGAAACTTTCGTTTGCATATACAATTTGAAAGACTAAACTTCTCACCCCGATTGAAACTTCCTGAATTGATGACAAGACCTATCTAACATTCAAATGTATTGCATAATTATCAACTATATAGTATATTTTGTCTTGTAAAACCTTAAGCAGTCCATGGCATTCACGTAACACATCTTAATTTAGGGTCATGCAGAGAAAATGAAGTGTAAAATAAAAAGCCTTGCCTTGTTAAAACTCTCAAGCATGAAAGACATGAACACAAGAAGGCACTTATGTGGCTGAAACGCCTCTAAAAGAACAGAAAGTATGTTTGTTTATGATAAATATGAATGCAAGCTCCCATTCTCCATTTGCATTTGAGAAAAAGCCATGAAGACAATTACCACATTAGCCTACATTATCTTCAATCTTCTTATCTTGTGTAATGCATGGATAAGTGCAAGTGAATGTCCTCTAATTCACAAGTATAATTCATCCAACCTAGAAGCCATGAGGGTGAGGTGTGAAAGATGGCTTAAACAAAATGATCGAATTACAAAGATAAAGAGGTTTGAATGGGAGTGAGCTTTGAATGGGAGGTCCGTTTTGGCATTTACCAAGCAAATCTTTAGTATATAGAGTGCAAAACTCTCAAAATAATTCCTACAATCTCAATGAAAACAAATTTGCAGATCTTACTAATGAAGAGTTTGTTAGCACTTATCTGGGTTTTGGAACTAGGTTCCTTCCACATACAGGATTCATGAATCATGAACATGGGGATCTTCCAGAGAGCAAGGATTGGAGGAAAGAAGGAGCAGTAACTGACATCAAGGATCAAGGCAATTGTGGTAAAGTTTCTTGAAATAAAAAGTGCATGTTTTGGGGTGCCAAAGTATGTTTTCTCAATTTCACAAATTAGGCAGTTCAGCTATGTTACTAAGCATTTTTTTTCCCTTTAATAAATTCTCATTTGAATCTACAACATGGTCACTATTGATTTTGGAGCCTGAACAAGTAAATTAGATCCTTTAAAAAGGCAATGAAAATTAAAAAAGTGCCATGTCTGATTAACTCAGTTTTTTTTAACTAGAATAGCACAGGGTTTTCTCCTGAAATTTCACACAACTTAAGGAACATTCTTACAAATTACAATAACTTGTTTCAAGTTATGTCTTCATGCAGGAAGTTGTTGGGCATTTTCTGCAGTGGCATCAACAAAATAAAATCAGGGAAGCTGGTTTCTCTCTCTGAACAAGAACTCGTAGACTGTGATGTTAAAGATGGAAACCAAGGCTGTGAAGGTGGCTTAATGGACACAGCATTTGCATTCATAAAAAAAATGGTGGTTTAAACACTTCCAAAGACTACCCTTATGAACGGGTAGATGGCACATGCAACAAGGAAAAAGCTTTACATCATGCAGCCAATATAAGTGGGTATGTAAAAGTACCTGCTAATGATGAGTCTATGCTCAAAGCTAAAGCTGCAGCTGCTAATCAAACTGTGTCAGTGGCAATTGATGCTGGAGGCTATGCATTTCAACTTTATTCAAAAGGTGTTTTCTTTGGCATTTGTGGAAAGCAACTCAATCATGGTGTGACTATAGTAGGGTACGGCAAAGGAACTTCTGATAAGTATTGGATTGTGAAGAACTCATGTGGTGCTGACGGATGAATCTGGTTATATTAGGATGAAACGTGATGCTTTTGATAAAGCTGGTACTTGTGGCATTGCCATGCAAGCTAGTTACCCTCTCAAGGATTAAGTAGACTTGTAGAATTAAAATAGTTATTAAAACAGAATCAGTGGACTGATTTTTTTCCCCCTATTTTCTTAGATTTGGGTGATGAGCATGCTTTGTTCCAAGTATGCCGATAAATAAATTCTTTGCATTAAAAAAAAATAATAATGCTATGTTTGTAATTTTTCATGATTATATTTTTGTGATATGATATTAGTGAAAAGTATCCATTAATTGTGGCCTTTAGTATAACATCTCTCGAATTATCTTTATAAGGATCTTTTCTTTTAACTGCATTTTTATCATTCATAAGACCACAAAACTCAAATCCAAGATTTTACTTAAAACACCAAAATCACGTGTTAGTTTATTATATTTGAAAGATATTTAAATAATCGACTAATTATTTTATATTTGTATTTTTAATTAATTTTTTATTTATTGACTTTTTAATTAAAGTGAAAATAATTACTATGGGTACATGTACTTAGATATTCAACAGATTAGTCACATACCTAGAGATTTGGGAGCGGATTTTTTTTTTTTTAAATGTAGGTACAGGAACACCAAATATAATATCTTACTCAAACTTTGTCCATTGTCATTCTTAAAATTTTCAATTATTATTATTTTCAAACAGCAATCTATTTTATCTTACTTATTTTCTTTGCCTTGGTACAAAATTAATTCAATAGTAAAAAATGCTATCCATTTCCGTTATATATGCTCTCACTCTTGTTTTTAATGGCTTCATGTATCATACTCCCAAATATTTGGCAAATAGACACATTTCTCTGCGCAAGATCATCCTACAGTTACAGTAGTGTAATTCATTCTGATTGAGAAAAATAATCACGACACCAAAATTCAGATGCCACGGACCTATTGCAAATTGCAATACATGCCAGCAAGTTTAGCATTAAGAACTATAGTCCACTCAATAATTTAACAGCTATGATTTAAGAGCTATAATGAAAATCTGTCATCTCCCACTCACCAATACTGGCCAAACCTATCTTCAAATTTGATTAACTTTCCATTTCGATTAATTTCTCAAATTGTTTCCCTGTGGGTGTGTGTATCAATAGTGCATCACAGTTTTTGTACTATCGTTGTAATTTGATGTACTTGCCAAATACAATTATATTCAGTCACTACTAAATATAATCTTCAAATCTAGTAGGGCATAACTGTCTCCAGGAAATCAATAATCTCAACAGCTTTATATATTCCCCTTTTTGATCGTGGTGCTGCCAACAATTTCACCAGTGTTCCTTGTCCCGGATGATCCATATTTCACTATTCATTAAATTCAGTGCCTTAGAAACTCCTGAACTCGCAAACTGCACTCATAACAATGTTGTGACTCTAAATCCATAACCTTCAGGACTTCAACTCCAACTGATCAACCACACGAAGATATGATAGTAGATATATTACAAGTCCTCAAGATGTTATCCAATTGATTGCACCTCAAGTAAAATATTAGATACAAAATGACTGAGACAGACATTGAGTTCGTTATGCAGATGAGAGAAACTAGGATTTGAGGAACTGGAATCCAACCAGAACGTTGAGTCCGTTGTGCTCCAATAGCCTGCTCTAGTTTTTATAATGATGACCATGGACTAATTGAAGGACATTGGTTCATAAAAGGGCATAAATGAAGAAGAAATTGGTGCATTGTTGATCTAATCATAGCTGTTGATAAATTAATTCAGTACTGGAACACCTTGTACCATAACAAACATGAAACCCTGCAGAGGTTTGTCAGAAAGATACTTAGATTTGATCAATATGGCACCTAAAGACTAAAGAGACAGTATAAATATGTGAAAAGATAAGGCCAGGGATTGAGAAAATGTAACGGAAGATTGCAGTGTTAACAGAAAACAACAGTAGAGTATCAGAATGGGGTAATGTATTATTTGATTCACACTATAACCAGTTTACCAGTACTATAGAGATAAACATCAACAATAGTATGAGTTAGAAGATGAAAGTTCAAAAGGAAAAGAGACAGAATGTAGAAAATGAGATTACAACAATTCTCAGTGCCCCCAATTCTCATCCATTCCCTGGCTTATATTCTCATTTCCGTACTAATGAACATAGTCCTACAAGAGTTGTTTAGGCTTCCTCAGTTTGTTACTCCTAGTCTCCTACGCCTAGCAAGATCTTTTATGGCTTTTGTTCCCACTCTAAACTCAGCAGTGCCAATAACTAACTCACCCATGTCAGCCACCCTCTCATTCATTACATAAAATATCAATTTTTTTCTCCATCATGTTATAAAGAATGGAACATGACCAATGGTGAAAAATTATCAGATATAAAATCACAATAAAGTAACAACTCATTTGGTACATCAATAACAAAAGTCGTGATATGATATGTACACAAAAATGTACAGAACTTAGGTCTAATTTAACAATAACAAACATATAACTAGTTAAATATTACAATGTAAAATATGTAAAAATACATTAACAGAACCAATATACTGAACATTGAAATACACCACTCTAAATTAAATTAGTCAAATTCATAGTAAATAGCAACCAAGAATGTTGTGATATCATTATCATGTACTTGTAAAAAAGGTTCCCACATTAACAAGTAATAGATAAGCATGTTGGTTAAGCTTGCCTTATAGCGTAATGATCTTTTAAGCCAAATCTACCATAACAAAAAAAAAAAAACTAATATCCATGGCATGAATAGCATACTAAAGAACCATTAATTATATGTTGAAAGTTTAAGAGAATAAAACATCAATGTGTAAAAAAACAAAAGGTGTTAAACTACCACAAGTAGTTGCCATGGTCAAAGGGAAACATCATATTATAGAATGAAACTATTATATCTATATTCTTCAACTTACTGGTGTCTCAATGATACAGCAACAACCATTCAATTTAAAAATATATTTGGAAAAAGGTTTTATATCTTAAGTTGTACTGCATGCAATATATGGTTTCTTGTTGTGCATCTTTCCTGAATGAAAACAAATTAAAAAGATGATAAATTCCAAGATGCTTTCTTCTTGTTCTCACTGTTTCTGTTGCCCATCAAATACTATGGAAAGTTCTTATGAAACGAACCCTGACATCAACTAATTCAAAAGTATATTAAATTATGATCACAAAGAACTCAGAAAGGGAAAACGAATAAAATATTTTAAAATATTACCACCGTTTAATGTCAGATACAAAGCAAGGTCTCTTGCAATTCAACGGTAATGTCTCCTTCTAGATCTGGTGCGGCAACGAAAACTCCAGAGAAATACCAGAAAAATAACCAGAACCACTTGTAGAATAACCACCAACTTCAAACCTAAACCAGGAAGTTTCCATTTATATTTACCTACGAGTTTCTAAACACATGGAAGAAGTTCTTGGATAATAGGTTACCAGTATGAACTGATTCCTCTGACTTCACTCCATTTTGACTTGCTTTTGACTTGCAATTGCTAAACGTGGACTCAGCATTCCCACCCATGACACATGTGTTAGGGCAACAAATGGTTCCATCATATTCATCACTCCCATCACAACAATCTGCAGCAATATTGAATGAAAATTAGAAGTGGAACTCAAAGTTGAAGGCAGAAAGAGCCTAAATATGTTGATCCCCAGGAAAAGTAATCTCCATTTCCAATATGCAAATGCAGATTGCTCATGTGAAATGTTAAACCAGCTCAGTTGCAACATAAATTCAGATATTAATGAATTTAAATCTATATATCATTTAATCTCAAATAGGTAATGAGTTTAAATCATGTCAAGAACAGTATGATACGTCACACCAAAAGTCAATCAAAATTTTATTCATTTATAAAGGCCATTCAAATCCATTCGTAGTAGAAAATATGGAGATTGAGAAATGTTTATGCATTTCACTGTCTAAATAACTTCAACGAAAACGTTGACTCTCCATCTTTATCAGAACACAAAGCCTTTAGACTTTAGGTTGTAACTAGTAACTACTTAGATATCTAGTCCATTCTTTTGCCTTGGCAAAACTCCAAAGACACGGGCAAAGTGCTATAGCAAACAGACCTGAACAAAACTCAGAAAGGGAAACAGGAAAAAGGGGAACAAGGTCTAAAAACACAGGCAAAAATGCTTACCACAAAAATGATCATTAACATGAGAAGAAACTATAAACTGCGGCTTGCTACCTAGATTTCTGCAATAAAATTTTCCGTTGGGGCAAGCTGAAGTCCCTGTAGTCAAATGAACAACAACATCCTAACAAGTTATAAATGGTATGAAAATCCACCTCATTATTTTGCTAAAGTGATGTACATGAAAAAGTAAGAAAAAATATTGAAAGCTAGAAAAACAATCAAATTATCAACATTTGCATATGACCAAAGAATAAAAGTCAATGATAGTAAATTTGAACAAAACTTAAAAGCAGTTTAATAGGTGCTTTTGGTGTTGCTCTCCAATCAGAATTGGTGTTTCACCTCAACAATCTATGTTGACCTTTAATGAAACCTTAATTACTCAAATTATCGCACTAAAACTCCAATTCTAATTAGAAAACAGCACTAAGAATACCTATAGGATTGCATCAAAGTTTCATCCTTTTCAAATCTCTCTGAATCATAAAATCATCTGCAAATAGGAAATAACACAACCATAAAATTCATCATCTGGCATACACACCAGGCTCATCAGTGCCATCAGGACAATCACAGAAATTGTCATTGAGACGGTATCTGGAGAAGGATTTTGATCCATCCCTGCACTTGATCACCTCAGAGCTGTAATATTTCTCATCTGCACCCAAAACCCAATTCGAGATTCATCAAGATAATCAAAATATACACACAAATAAGAGCAAAATGATTTTGTGGGTGCTGCAACGTGTGACTTGGGTTGAACACCCACTTGGGAAAAGATTCAAGCTTTGGTGTTTTGAAGCGGGGTACAAGGGGACCTACCTAGAGGGTGTATGCCGAGGAGAGAAGGGTGTGAAAAGCAACATGCGACGGAAGCGAAGAGAACAGAACATGCGAAGCGGAAACGTAAGAGGCAATGCGAGTCCATGTCTTTGTGGGAGAATGATTGAAATGAGAGGGTGTTCAATTTCTCCGCGAGAGAAGCCAGTTTCACTCTCGATTTTCGAGGCTCGGTTTGTTGACTTGACTTGACTTGACTTTAACTAGGGCGGGTTTGATATTAGGTTCTCGGATTCACATTCCTAGCAATAATTTTTATTATAAATATAGTCAAATTCGAGATGTTGGGAATATAAAAAATATAAATTTAATTTTAAAATACGTAAAAGGTATGATAAATTAATATTGTTAAATTTATAAGATATTTTATTATTAAATTATAATGTTTAATGACTAATTTGTTAATAATTATATTTTTGATGACTAATTTGATATTAAATTATAAAGTTTAAACTAAATTGTCATTAAATTATTTATGCGATTAATTTGTCAAACATTTTGTATATTCAATGATTAAATTTTAATTTTTATCTTTCATGGATCAATTTATTAGTATCTTATCTTTTTAGAAACGAACGAATTTGACTATTTATCTTAATCTTCTTTTTTGGGGGCATGACATTAATAGTAATTGATTTTATACTTATTAAGAAAGTTACTTAATTTTATTACTAGTAAATTGTATTTTTTTAATTTAAAAGTAAATATTTTTCCTAAATTATCTTTCATTGCAATTTAATGTCAAGTACAAATCTCTCTTAAATTAAGGATATTTTAAATTATTAAATAAAACAAAAATAGTTAAAATTTATTTATATTTGAAAAAAATTGTTTATAAAAAAGAATAAAAAAAAGTATCTATCACTATTGTCAATGACCAATCTTTGCTATGAACTTGACCACTTATTTTACAACCAAATTCTTTTATCCACACCACATGACTCAAATTTGCTTAAAGAGGAGGGAGTTCAATTTTATTGTTGGTATGTTCCTAGCAATATTATAACTAGAAATATTATTTTCAAGTATATTTACAAACATATTTGGTTACATTTTTTAGAAATATTTTTTAAACTTTTAAATAATTTAAATAAAAAATAAGTAAAAAATGGAAATTGTACATGTGTTAGAAAATAACTTTTTAGCACACTTGGTAGATAGTTAGGTTGCTTAAGCATGTTGATCGGGGTATGATTTCGTGTCATGCGCATGACAAGACTTTGTTAATCGAGATAAAACCTACTTTGGTGATTTCTACACTTCAAAAGGAATTAGTTTACATCTCAAAAGAAATTAGTGCAACCAAATTATAAAAAAAAACTTTCATTATTTATTATAGGAATTTTTTAGAGGAAATTACATTCATCATCCCTTAGGTTTCATGAAATCACACAAACACCTCCTTTTTTGAACCATTACAATAGCATCCCTTATAGGGGGTATTAATGTAATGCATAAGGGAATTTAAGTGTAATGTTTTCAACCATTAAAGGGATGTTAGTGTAACATATAAGGGAATGTTAGTGTAATGTTTTCAAACATAAAGATGAGTTAGTGTAGAAATAGAAAAAAAAAATATTGTCAACTCAAATTAGAACATAATGTCAACATAATTTCACCTTGACTTTACTTGAAGTATCTTCAACTTGGCTTCAACTAGAATAATTTCACCTTAGTCTCGTCATAGTACCTTTAGCTCAACCTGAGTCAGAGTATCATCAACATAGTATGGGTCAAAGCAATTTCATTTCAACCTCAACTAAAGTGTCTTTAACTTGATTTAGGCCAAAGTAATTTTGCCTTGGCTTCAGCTAAAGTATCTTTTGCTCTATCTCATCCAAAGTATCTTCAACTCGACCTTGACTAAATCATCTTCAACTCGCTCTAGACCGAAGCATCTTAAAGTCAATTTTAGATAGAGTATCTTCAACTCAACCTTGACCAATGTGTCTTCAATTTGAATAGAATGATTTTACCTCAACCCCTATCATAGTATCTTACCCTCGACCTTAGCCAGAGTAACTTCACCCCAACATCGACAAAAGTATCTTTAACTTATACTCAATTAGAGTATATTCACCTCAATCTCAAGAAAAATAATTTCAACCTGACCTTGACCAGAGTATCTTCAACTCTGTCTGAACTAGAGTATCTTCATATCACCCTCAACCAAAGTAACTTAAGCTCGACCTTGATCACAGTATCTTTAGCTCAGCCTTAGCTAGAGTATCTTCACCTCAGCCTCAACTAAAGGAATTTCAACTTAGTATCAAGCAGAACATCTCTAGCTCAACCATGGCACTAGTATATCCAAGTTAACCTGAGCCATAGTATCTTTGGCTCGTCTTAAACCAAAGTATCTTTAACTCAATCTTATTTAGTGTATCTTCAACTTGGTCTTGACAAGAGTAATTTCACCTCGACTTCAATCAAAGCATTTTCACCATAATTTTAGGTAGATCATCTTTGTCTTTACCACATCTAAAGCATCATTAGCATGGTCTCAACCAAGACATATTCAACACCACTTCAATTAGTGTATGTTTAGCTCAACCTCAATCATAGCATCTTTAACTTAGCCATGGATCAAAGTTTTAATTTAAGGCCCATGGGTTGCCCTAACCCATAAGGCCTTATAGTCTTTTTAGCCTTGTGGGACATTTTTGGCCCTCGTTCACGTGGCCTAGGGTCAAGTGAGGCAATTTTGCCCATTTTGTTAGCAAATCCAAAGTTGTCCCATAATTTTTGTAATAGTAGTTTGGCTAGGCAAAGAATCATTATTGATTGAATAATTCTTCTTTATAGGTGTTAAAATTCATCTTAACTTTCTATCTTGATAAAGTTATTTCATTGCATAGTATAAGTGAGTTAAATGTTTAACTCAAAGATAAACTTGTGACTTAGTATCTTGTCCAATAGAAGATTGTAATTTAGATGAGCCAAATGCAATGTTCAACTCATATATCTCATTTGAACAATGAAACAAAAAAAAAAGATAAACTAGAATAGAAATAACTAAGATAAAATAATTATCAATTTTTTAATATTACTTTAAACAATTTATTTAAAATACATTGGTAATGTAAATTTACGTTAAACTTTCATCTAATTATAAATTTTCATATACAGTATTTTTTATAATAAGTATTGTAAAGACATACTTAGAATGATTTTAATCAATTAATAATGTAAAAAAAATTACACTAACAATACATAGAAATTAAACTCTTCTTTCAAAATTCTCAATTTTGAAATTCATATTCTAAATGTATCCTTGTGACAATGTTGATCATCAATATCAAACATAGATAACTATGCACGGTAATCACCCCATATGGCATCTTCCTTGTCCTGGAGTTCATTGATTGAATTGATCACCTAAAAAATTTGAAACATAACAAAAACACAATTAATTGTTTTTATGATTAAAAATTTTAAAAATTATTAAATACTACATTTCCTAGCTCGGATGTTATTTGTTTTGGTTTGAGTTATAGATTGAAGTGGTGTTTAAAACATTTGTTTTGTGCCTCAAGTACCAAATGAAATTTTCTGTTGTAATTACCAAGAGCTAAATTATTTCTTATACGCCCGAAGACTAAATTAAAAGCACCCATCTCATGCAGGGTTTTTAGTTGCTATGGTAGTCCCCATTCATGTTCTCATGAGTTGCCTTGTAATGTTGAACGTGTTTTTGCATGAAATGATGAGTTGGTTGCCATAAAAGAAAAAATTCACCATGCAGGGAAGAGATACATACATATGGAAGTAATTAAATGTGTAACATAAATAAGGGAAAATATGGTGTAAATGTGTAACACGATGAATTCAAATCAAATACTATTTTTTAAAATTGTTGTTAATATGGGAGTAAAATAAGTTTTTTATGTATAAGTACCAAATTGAATCCTTTAAAAAAAATCAAATTAATGAACATATTTCGACTAGAGGTATTATCACACATACATTTGATTAGAGGTATTATTTCTCTCACACACATAGCCACACACTCTTTAAAAAATATGTTGTTACATATATGCTACCATATACTCTAACTTAAAAAAATGATAAATTCATCCTTAGAACATTGTTATTTGAAGAATCAAGACTATAATTTTTTTAAAGAAAATGAAAATATTTATTATATTTAAAAATATAAAAAAATTTAATATTTTTTTTGTAATTGTTCATTTCATTCTAAAAATAATATAGTATTATTTTTCTTATAATAACGACAACAAGATTTGAACCTTGTACAACCTACTTATATCTCCTACCTCTAGATTGATTCTAGTAGATTAAAATATTTATCATCCCAATATTACACTAGGATTAGGAAATCCTAAAACCTAAAATAAAAAGATTGTTAATATCATAATTCTAAATTGCTTAAGCTTTAAAGTTTAGGAATTAGGGTTGGTTTAATGGTTTCACAAGATAAGACAATTTATCATATTTTGTTTTAAACCATTTCATGAACCAATTATAATATACTATCAATGGTCATTAGTTACAATGTTACATAATAGGGGAGTTGAAATAGAAAGAATGATGGGATAAATATTATTCTTTTTTACCTCTATATATGCACATCCACATTGCATCATATTTTTATAGTCAACATTATTTACTATTATTGTTATCATCAATCATATCATTATCATTATCGTCACCATTAAGTCAATCATCACACTACTACCATCTCATCATTGTCATCATCTCCTATTTAATCACTATTATTTTGTCACATCAGTGTTATGTTTATTATTACTATTGCCGTTACTATTACCCATCTCTACATCTTTGTCATCACAATCATCATCATTTCTCATGTCACTACAATTATCACCACCATATTCTTTATTTTTCTTACTTTGATCTTGTTTTATTATTCCATGATATATGTATTGTATCTTAACCTCCAAACATACCTTTCAGAAAAACTAATCACAAGATAAATAACAAACTTGAAACCACCTTATGTAGTTGTGTCATCCCAAACCTCATAAAGGAAAAAGAGAATTGAACTCATCAATTTAATGTAATAAAAATAAAAAATTGATACCTGTAATATAGTATGGTTGAGAGTGTTGCTGAAACGGTATGACAACTTCTGGCTTGATATTTTGAAACTCTTGCAAATAATTCGAACAGTAAGTATTATAAATATTAGAATCAATAATACCATTCTTTTTCCCATGAAGATAATTTGATGCATTATCAACTGACGCTTTGTGTTCCTCTTTGGTTCCATTGCAAGCAATCAAATCTTGTACAGACGTAAATCCTAGGGAGGGAGTTTGCAAAAGTTGGTTTTGGCTTCTGAATCTCTTAATTTCATCCAACATCTTCTTATACTCATTGTAAACTTTTGTGTACTCTCCATAAGGACCTTGTACAGGGTCCCTTTGCCTACAACATGCTTCCCATATCAATGAGTCCACAACTTTTCTTCTATCTTCCTCTTTAGCATTCTTTACCAACTTGGTTATGTTGCTAACACCAAAAACCTTGTGCACAGCATAGAACTCGCGACTTCTATTTGATGGAAAGTAAGGTCCCAATATGCAGTTTTCATTGCATTTCTTCCTTTGATGTTTGCATGCTGCACATGCCGTATGCATTCCACTATTATTTCTTTGCATCCTGTGAAGATATTTTAAGTAAATATGATATAAGCAATCATATATATAATAATTATTTTTATGTAGTGTAAACAAATTATACAATTAACTAATTAGAATTTGAAATAAATTTTATTTTCAAAGTAATTATTATAAAATCAACAAATTTATTATACATGACAATCATAATGGAAAGGTAGTGTAAAATTTCTCTAGTTTTATCACATAAATTATTTTCTTATTCTATATTATAGGAGGAATTTTTAAGTTAAAATACGTAATAATTTCATATATTTAATATTCTTTTATGAAGAAAAAATTGGCAGCAAAAGGTTGAAACACCAAAATGATTAATAACATGCAAAACTCAATTCTTCATCCAATAAAATGTTATACAATTCAACTTATATCCTACTCTCCCCATTTCATTACTAAATCTTTAGAAGATAAAGGAAATGAAAAAATAAAGAATAAAAGATGCTTTTGAAGAATGTAATTATCTAATTTTGTTGCAACAATTTTTGTATCATCTAAAACTATATGTATAATGTATAATTATCTTTTTTTGAGCTGTTAATTATTTTACTATGTACTAATGATTTAAAAGAACCAATAGAAAACTTGAATGGCAGAAAGAGTATGATAGTGCTTGCATGCAGCACACACTAGCGGGTCATGCACATATTTCAAGAGAATTCATATGATAATGCAAACATATCTTAAATGTAGATTAGCCGCTGCATTTGCAACATGATTTTCTATGCAACAAAAAATTTGGTTATTGGTTACACTCTCTTTCATTAACTACTACTTCAACAATTAATAAATGATCCAGATTTTGCAAATTGTAGCTTTAGAGAAATTTGGTTGCAAAAAATCCAAAAATATTTCTTCTTTTTAGAAGAAAAACACTCGAGACAAAAAAGAAAATATAGTAAAATGTAAGATACAAACCTTGACCATAAAGTTGTAATTGTCTTCAAATGAATGAAAAATCAATATCCATATATGTACCTAGTTATACAAGGGGAAAATATTGTTTTTTTTTAGGTGGAGCATGAAAAGATGGTTAAGTTTCATGTCTCTTGGAGTGATAATTATTTATGCTTCTTGTAGGAAGAAGTCTAAGTAAACTCTAGATGAAGGGTTACACTCAATTTGTTAGGAGATATTCACGTACATGTTTGTCTTAATGGGGGAGAGATAGAAAGAGTTATGAACTAATTATTTACACAACAACAATAATATTGGGTGACCACCTTACTTTTTGGATTCTTTTTTTTCTTCTTAGATTAACACTTTTTAAAAATTTGTTTATTTATTTATTTTGAGTTTAATTTTTTAAGAATTTAATTAGAATGCGTTGTTAGCGTAAAATTTCTAATTGTCATTCAATCATATATAATTATTTTTTATCCAGCATCGTCAAATTTGTTTCTCATAATAAAGTATCATTATATATAATAAATTTATTGATTTTAATTATAATAGTAATAATTTTAAAAGTAATACAAATGATGCTTTTCATTTATTGATAGGCTAAGTTTCATCCTACACAATAATTAAACTCAAACTTTAGACTAGCATATATTAATAATGTTTTATTACAATAGGTAATGAGTTAATTTTAACACTTGATGCGTCAAAGTTATGAAACAATGGGACAATACATAATACATTAAACTCAAATGTTCATGCCAATATTATATATATTTACGTCATTCTTGTAATCGAATCCCATTAGTATGTTGTATGTTGTTGACTGATTAAGCTTTTAGGGGTTGCTCATGCAACTTTTGCGAAGAAAATCATGAAAATAATCATTTGGCATGATCTTGACATGAGACAATTTGGTAAGTTTAATATTTTTATTATATATATTATTATAATATATTTGAGAAGAGTTGTAAACTAGAAATGCCATATCTATAAAATATCTATCTATCTATCTAGTATTTGGAAAATAATTTTCAAAATTAGGAAAGTAAATCTAAATTATATAATTTTCTTAATTATTTTACTAAAATTCCCTCAAAAAATATTATATATATACAAAATAATTAAATTAATGTGTAGATCTTGTTATATTTTTATTTAAATTTATTATTTTAGAACTTATGTGTTTGGAATAACGGAAAATATTAGATTATTTAAATAATCAATTACTTTACAATCGATAATAATTATAATCAAAGTTTGTTTGGATAAATTTGCTAAAAAGTGGTTTGAAAATAATTATTTTCATTTGGGTACAACAAATTTTAGTCTTTACTCACTAAAAGTGTATAAAAATAGTTGGGGAAAACAAGTTATTGAAAAATAATAATAAGTTACACATTTTCAGATTATAAAAATAACTTATTTTTTAGAAAAAAAACTTTATACAAATTTAAACTTATGTCTCAAACATCCAACTTATTTTATAAACAACTTTTCCCTCAAGAAAACAAGTAAATTTAGAATTATAATCTTTCACAAGCATGAAATTAGTCTTCATCTTAAATTGTAGCTTACAACTCACAATTATTATTCTCCTTTCGCATTAACAAATCAGTTGTCATATGAGTAAACTCTCAATATAGGTTGAAGGAGAGCTTATTTGGCTTTTGCTTTGTGGCTGGTATGATGTATCTGACTTATATATGTTTTACCAAATTATATATATATATATATATATATATATATATATATATATATTATTTTGTTCATATTTTGATTTTTGTTTGGTAATAGTTCCCTTAAAAATAAAGGAAATAATGGAGTCTCCCAAACCAAAGAAAGAGAAAGAAAGAAAGATAAGGTTTTAGAAAGAGAAACAACAACAATAATGATGCACTAGATTATATGAAGGAAGAAGGGGATGTCCCTTCAAAACATATCTAATTGTCATTTTTGTTACCTCGATTAGCAATACAAATATAAAAGTCTTTGATAGCATCAACCAACACTTTCACACCAAGAACACACATCAAAATCACTACAACAAAAGTCGGAATTTCCGACGGAAAAAATCCGTCGGTAAACTCAAAAATCCGTCGCTAACACTATATTTCCGACGGAAAACCGACGGACAAAAATCCGTTGGTAAAATGGTCGTAGGAAATGTAATCCGTCGGTAATTTCCATGGGAACTTTCCGACAGAATAATCCGTCGGAAACTTCTTAGAAGGGTCTATGCTAGGAAATTTTGCGACGGATACTTCTGTCGGAAATACAGAAATTGACATTAGAGACGGATATTTCCGTCGCAAATTTTGGTCAGCAAAAAAATATTTGTTATTTATTTGGTAATTTTTCTCCTGCAGCATTTTTTATTTGATACTCATTTGTATTATCTAATGGCAATAGTAAAACAATATTCATAAAAGGAAATATTAAAATGGTAAAAACTAATACTAAAATGGTCAAACAATATTCATTAAGTCCAAACTAATTAACTAAAATTCAAAGTACTGGAATCATAAAACCACCATGTCTAAAAAGTCAATACTAGTAATCATAATTATGCATAAGTCAGTAATTAAAATAGTCTTTACTAAAGTCCCTGTGTGGATGATCTTGTTGTTGTTGTTGGTCATGTGGTTCATCATTTTGTTGTTGTTGTTGCTCTGGAAGCTGATGGTCAGGTTGTTGTGGGTCAGGCAGATGCTGCTCATGTGGTTGTTGTTGTTCAATAATGTTACGTGCTTCTGGAGGTAGAAACTTAAGTACAACTGAATGTAACACACGCACCTCCTCCTTCGTTTGACGAAGCTCCTCCCTTAGTCGATTAACTTCAGCTGAATCCGTTGCTTGACTGGAAGATCCTGGCATATGCTGCATGAACGTGTTATCTAAACATTTATAACTACGTGCAACGTCTCCAAGCCCATAAACACGTCCCTAAGCATAATCCCTAAGCATCCACTTAGTAGGCACAAAATGGACAGATTATATATTTTGGATATAAATTAGTAATTTTTTGCTTCCTTCCACAATGTGAAACATGTGCCTCTCTGGACTAATTGTGTTGTGTTCTGTCCAATTATGAGTACACAAAAAAAATTCAACCATTTCAATGGTGTATGTTAATGAAACTCTTTCCATCAATAGATGAGACAAACCAAAACATAGACATTTAAATTATTGGCAACTCAATCACAAGATTCAGACTTCAAAAATGCCCCCATTCTGTAGTAGATGAGTCAGATATACCACAAGAAGCAGCACACTCAAAACCAAATTAATAATAAATAACATGATCTCACAAAACTGGCAAAGCACATCACTAATAATGAATTACACCCTTAAGAAAACACCCAGAAAAATCAATTTTGCAACATCAGTTCACATCTAATACTGACTAAATTATTTGGTCGTGCGCTTGTGCTTTATTGCAGGATGAAACTATGAAGTATTTTGAATGCCTATTTCAAACTGGGCTTGAGGCAATGAATGGAAAAAGTCATACCTCAATAATAACATATGAAGACTTAACTTTTGTAAAGCCTGTTAGTGGGCCTTGCATTTTTCATATTTTGGGTCCACTACACCCCCACGTAAAGCCTGATCCAATTCACCCTCTTTCGCCCCCTCGAATCATGTCACACTAAGCTATGTCCAAGTAAAGTTGGGCTATTGGCAATCCCAAATTTCTTTCAATGATACAAAACTTTCTTTCAAATTTTTTTTCTTGTCTTAATATACTCATTTCATTTTTTTAAAGATTCAATTTAATTCTTTATTTTATTTATTAAGTTGAATGTGGTCTTTTAATTTTTAAAAACTTCAATTAAGTCCCTTTATTATTATTTTTATAATGGTATCAATTTGGTATTATTTAAAACCAAATTTAATCCTATTTTTTAAATGTTAGGAGCCGATGAAAGAAAAATAAGATCAAATTAAACCTAAAAATAAATTAGAGTATTAAAATAATAATTAAAATTAATATAATATATAAAAAAGTGGTCATGTATTAGTAGAAAGAAGTTTAAATTAAAATTTTTACTTTTACTTGTAAAAAATATTAAGTAAATATAAGTAAATTTTACTATTAAAATAAATAAATGAATTTACAATTTGAATGTTTAATAATTGATGTAAGAAATTTTTTTTCAACAATAAAAAGAATAAAACAAACTTAATGAATTGGAGAGAGAGAGAGAGAGAGAGAGAGAGAGAGAGAGAGAGAGAGAGAG
>CM023952.1:13194422-13308991 GCA_013407115.1 Glycine latifolia | reverse complement strand
AGAGAGAGAGAGAGAGAGAGAGAGAGAGAGAGAGAGAGAGAGAGAGAGAAATTAAGTAAATATTCATTTAGATCATTTAGTTTTTTTTATCAAAAGAAATCAAACTCATATAAGGAACTTATCATAACTTAAACACATTGCTCAACCAATTAAGTTACATCTGATTTTAGATTGGGGATGTTTTACATGATTAAGAGGGAACATAGATAGGGAATTATTTTTTGTTAAAGGGCAATAGGAGACGTGATGAAGTGATACCAAGATTTTGCGGTGAGAAAAAAAATGATAAACAACCAAGGCAAAAAGGATCAAATTCGAAGATTGAAGTAATAATCTTCTAACCATATCACTACAAATAAATGCATGTATATACATATCTAAGCTCTCATAGTGAAGTAGGCTACACATTACAGAACAAAATTAACATGCTTTAGAAGCACCAAAACGAAACTATGAGGGTGTTATTGCTCTGGCTTGCTTCTTGCTTCTGAGTTTTTGCCTTGGTCACGATTTTCCTTCTACTTAAATAATTACAAGGAAGAAAGTACCCTTATTGACTATAATAACTATTGAGCAGCTCCTACTACACGAATTTCTTCATTTTCCATTGGGCTAAAACTCACTCGTTTCTGCAAAACCATGAAACATGCCCTCAAACAATACATGGGTTTGCATCCAAACCCAACTTAACTTTTCTTTATTTTTTAAATAAATTATTTTCCCTTTTCATGAGATTTTCTGTTTTTGAATTTCTTTATTAAACATGCCCTCAAACAACACTGCTTGTTGATGGTTACCTAATGGCATTATTTTAAAAAACTGCACCTATTGTACTTCCACACAACACCAAATCTCTCATTTAACTATCATTCATTAACATATAAAGCTAATCTCGTAGCCTTCTTCCCAATAGCAACACAATTTGCTAAATGACTCTCATTAAAAAGGGTTACTGCATATCAAATGCATTTTTGGATCTCAGATTTTCGGTGGAACTCATTTCAACTCATTCTAACATCTGCAGTCCATATGTGTGTGGATAGTTTGCAGTCCCAAATGCAGAAACCAATACAAATAACAATTATACTTTACACAATATATATAACTAACACTAATTGGATGATGAACTCAAAATGCGAGTACAGATCAAGGTTCAGAAATTATTTATTATTATTAACTTGAAATACCTTCACTCCAGAAAGTATAGCTTCGTTACGGATCAAGCCAATCAATGGTGGGCTGCACAAACAAGGGTTCCTGTTGTCAACAAGTCACCTTCTATTGGAGCACCAATTGCAGTAACGCCATCACAGAGACTGATAACAACCAGGGAGAGGAAATAAGAACAATAACATGTATCAGTCTACAGAAAAAATACAGAAATAAAGCGCACCTTGTCGTGGTTGTGTGCTGTTGTCGTCGCGGTGCTTCGTGGTCTGGGTTTAGCTTGTGAGTCGCCGGAGACAGGGGAAGAAGAAACCACGGGTATGCTTCGCGTGGCCAAATTTCGGGTGCCTTTACCTTCTGGTGCGGTGACGGAGGAACAACAAGCGTGAGAAGGTGCGAAGCTGATGGTTCTTTCACTTGTGGCGGCGGCGACAGACAGGGTGGGGAAGCAATACGATTTCACTCTTCAATTTCACTTGTGCATTCAATTAGGGTTGGGACTTGGCTCTTGTTCCGTATGAATTAAAATTCCGACGGACATAAAGGCAATCGGAAACATCCGTCGGAAACCCCAATTTTTTCCACCAAATTACCATTGTCGGAATAGTCCGTGGGTAAGCCTTCCATTTCCGACGGAATTGCAGGGGCCGGAAATGGGCCGTCGGAAATCACCGCTTTTGTTGTAGTGAATCAAGTTCTTTTAAATACTTTCAAATTTGTAAATAAAAAATAATGTTCTTGAATGAGTTTTGTTCCAAATTAAATGATTTTTAAAAGTTGTCTTTTGCATCATCGTCGCCAGCGCTAAAAAATCATCAACATTGGACAAATATAGATCTAGGTTTCATGGAAAGTATATGATTATTGTGTTTTAAACAATCAAGGAAATGATTAAACATTTTAATAATTAAGAAACTTAATTAAATTTTAAATTTTAATTAAGAATCAAATATATAATTAAGCCTATAAAAAATCATAATTAATGTACTAAACAATTAGAAGAGAATTTTATAAAAATAAAATTGATAGAAAAAAATATAAAAAAAAACTAAAAAATTACTTTTGCCTACAATTTCTATTTAGATGTAATGTACATAAATAATACCATAGACATATGTAATAAAACATTATTAACCTTTATGGATTTTTTTTGGTGAATTATTTAACCTTTATAGATAATATATATATATATATATATATATATATATATATATATATACTTATGTAATATAGAATAACTTAAATATTATATTATTTCAAACTAATATTTAAATTTTATATTAGTATTATATATTATTTGCAAATAATTATTAAAATAAAATTTTGTTAGTTAAATTAATTTCTAACATTTTTAAAAATAAAAAAAATCTATATATTAGTATCTTTATTATCATTAAAATCACTTTATGTAAATTAAATTAATATTACACAATATTTTTTTATAAATATGTATTTTTATTGGACAAGAGTTAAAACTAAAACTTTTGAAATTTTTTACCAAACAACTTTTAGCTTAAAAAAATCTTATATAAGTTAAAAAATAAAATTGACAAACAACTTCACACTTCTTTTTTATAGCTCTTGTTTTCAACCTTGACTTAAAAGTAAGTTATAAGTTAAAAAAAAAAAAACTGAGCCAAAATCCACTCCATACTTATTAAGTATTTCCAGGTTTGTTGACGATTAATTTTTGCTTAGAAATCTAACGGTTTCAATTTAACCAATAGTATTGAGTCCAAGTCTAATAAGCAACTATGTGGCATGTAATGATCCTATATCGATTAAACGTGATTGGCTCCAACAGATGATAGTTATCAACTAGTTATTTATTTATTCAGTTATTTCTTTTGCAACTAAATTTGAATTTTTCTTTTTTTAAAAAAAATTTCTTATCATAATTATAAGTCACAAGTTTTGAAATATATATATATATATATATATATATATATATATGAAACAATTTTTTTATAACAGATGAATATATATATATATATATATATATATATATATTATTTTTTAACAAGAAATTCATATAGATTAACAAAATAATTCTTACTACTGAAAACTTAACAGCTCGAGCATGCTTATGCTAAATACCACTTGAAGCAAGGTAAAAGAGAGATAAAATGATACATATTACAAATGATATAACGAGAAATGAAGAGAAAAATTAAAAAAAGTAGGGTAAAAAAAACAAAATGGTAGTAAAATAGAAGAGAAAATGTGTGCATGTTAGTATTTTCTCATTGAAGAAAAGTACGTGACTTTCCACGAATTTTGCCCCTTAATTGACAAAAAGTCATGTTATGTAATTCGGTGTGACGAATGGATAATTTATTCTTCAAATATTGCACATTTGACACCACCAAACTCTGCTTTTTGACACAAAGCAATATTTTTATCATCAGCTTTTCTTGTTGGCCTTGCGTAATTAACGGTTCTGATCCTCTTGGTCCTGCTTGTCATTTATGGCATTAGTTCTTAATTGGGTTGCCAATTTAGGCAAACAAAGTTCACTAAATACTCATTATTATTCACCCTGATCTCCCTTGTGCAATACTTAAACTACTAGCACAGTTCCAGCACCAAACGCATCATCCTTTGATCAATGATCCTAATGCTTTTTGGCCTTCCCCTTAAAGAAACAGAAAGCCAAATGCAATAATGGTAAAGATAAAAGGGACACACTAAAGTTGGTGCCAAAGGGCTCGTCTTATTAAATGCTCCTCTCTGCCCCTCCATTTCTATTCAAAATTCGAATTGTCCCCACTGATCCTCACTTAGTTACCTTTCAGTTTTGGTTCCAAATTTTCAAGTGAAAGAAACATAGGATAGGAGCTTGCAGTGATGGAAGGAAGAAAGTGGTAGATGCAGCATTAGTGAAAGATGAGCACGACACGGTTTATTAAGTGTGTCACAGTTGGTGATGGGGCTGTGGGAAAGACTTGCATGCTTATCTCTTACACTAGCAACACTTTCCCCACGGTATGACTTGGCATGATCATGATGTTTTAGTGCTTTCAGCATGCAAATTTTTTTTGTGTTTTATCAACAAGAAACTCACTTGTTTTTGTGAAAAAAAAACAAGGATTATGTTCCTACAGTTTTCGACAATTTCAGTGCAAATGTAGTGGTTGATGGCAGCACAGTTAACCTGGGATTATGGGACACTGCTGGTAAGCATTACATATGATAAAAAAAAATAATTTTGCTATCTAAGGTACCTTCGAGGCAATTACCAAATGCATATAAGTGAACATTATTATGATTTCTACCACTAAAACTGCATATTTGTGAGCTGTGAAATCGTACTCCTTAATTCTTCATGTAGAGTATGTGATACTTTACTCATTCATTTTTGCTTCACGATTTCAGGACAGGAAGATTACAACAGGCTTAGGCCATTGAGTTACAGAGGAGCAGATGTGTTCTTGCTGGCCTTTTCCCTCATCAGCAAAGCCAGCTATGAAAATATATCTAAAAAGGTTCTTCTAATCATCAATCTCTGTCTCTTAAGGCACAAAGAATCTGTTGTTTAGTACAAATTTCAGGCACATAATCTGACATTAGGCCAATTTTATACAGTGGATTCCTGAACTGAGACATTATGCCCCAACTGTGCCAATTGTACTTGTTGGAACTAAACTTGGTATCATCTAAAACTACATAATTACTGAATGATTTGGCATCACTTACTTAAGCTAGTAGTTTACCATGTAATTGACATTTTACTTTGGTTGATTACAGATTTGAGGGAAGACAAGCAGTATTTGATTAATCATCCTGGAGCCTCAGCTATAACTACTGCCCAGGCAAGTCATTTCTAATTGACACATTTTCTTGTTGGAGCCATAGAAGAATAGGGTATATATTTTTGTTCCAAACCTAAATCCCACAAAATATTGGGCAGGGAGAAGAACTGAAGAAGGCAATTGGTGCTGCTGTGTACATAGAGTGCAGCTCAAAGACTCAACAGGTTCTGATTTCTTTGTTAAGTTGCATGTAGCCAAACTAGCTAGTTTTTAACGTGTTAGGCCACTAAAGAAATCATTATAGAAGAGTATGTGCAAATTACCTGTCAAAGGCTCAAAGCCAGGACGTGAAGATTATGCTTTAGTTACATATAATTATCAGTTTGAAGATTATAATCATAATTATATATATAAAATTAGAAGCATATATATATTTAATAAGACAGTGGAATACGTATCTTTGATCTTTCAACAGAAGTTTTGCAACTGTTTGAAAATCAATTCTATAGAAAAGCTCCCCAAAGTACAAACTTGGCACTTGGCAGTAAGGATCTTGGACTAATTTTATGTCTTTGATGAGATATTTCAGAATGTGAAGGCCGTGTTTGATGCTGCAATCAAGGTTGTTTTGCAACCACCTAAGTCCAAGAAAAAAGGAAAGAAGAAGAACACGCCTTGTGTTTTCCTCTGATTAAAGTTGTTGAATTGCAATTGCAGTTGCAGTGGTAGTGTTCAAGTTAAATTCCCATCCTATAACATTCAGATCCTTCTTCCCAGGATTCTCTCTTTCTTTTCATTTTGATTCATGAATCCCTTAGAACATATAAGTACTGTAAACTATATTGTTCTCCAATATGTCTATTTGATGACAGTAGACTCAACTCAAGATTCTATGATATACATCACATAACATGCTTCAAATCTGAGTTCTTGTGTTTTCAATGAACCTACCTAAATTGCAATGATAAGTTCTTAATGTCATAAATGCTGACCTAATCTGGTAGCCTGTTATTGGTACTTATGAGTGATTAAATACAGCTGCAAATTAAACAAGCCATGCTGGAATTTGAATTCGGATTTAATAATGCCCGTAGAATTGTTGTCTCATTATTGTTTTGATTTACTTTATGAGATGTGAATATAAAATAACCGAGTGATGCAAGGATTTGTGCAATTATTTAATATAAAATGATGATGGGTTGGTTAATCATAGTTTGAGCATCGTAAGTTTAGTTCACATAACTTGAATAAAGGAAGGAATGATCTTGGAGAGCCACAACTAAAATATTAAGCATGTGTCTAGGGGCGTATGTAAGATTCATCTAGAATAAAATTAATTTTAGTTAAAATTGATTTTTTAAAACATGATTTATGTTTTGATATTTTTTATTTTAAAAGTAAGTTAGTAATAAAATATAATATAAAATATTTTATCTAATATAAAATTTACCTAAAATTATTTTTTTAATCAATTAATTCTGAACTAAAAATTAATGCCTCAAAAAGTAAAAGTAAAACTAAACGTTTATATTTACCGATAAAGATTGATCTAATTAATAAGAAATAAATTCATATCCCAAAAAAATATAGATTTGATTCCTGGTTATTGATGTGAGAACATTGCTAATGATTAATCTATAAATACTTCTGTTAGTTTTGTAAGTACTTATTAAATCTTTAAATCTTTCATGAATATTTAAGATTCAACTAACTCACCTAAACTTTTTTATATTGAAAAAAAATGTTTATATTTATCTAAAATCATGCTAACTTATTTCAAAGTAATTCTAGTTCAAAAAATTCAATGTGAATCTAAATCCAAATGTATATACAATACAATAACCATTATGTTTCGAAGAAAAGAAATACATTAACCACCAAGTGAGTGAATGAATTGACATGTAGTTGTTTCAATTTGACTAGTAACTTTGTTAAATACTTGGAAGCAGTATAATTTTGTCGCTCATAATAATCATATGGAGTTCAAATAAGATTTGATATATGTGGTTAAGAAAAAAATAATATGGTACAGTAACCATTTTTAGGATAGAATGATGATACAGTCGTAGGTTCGACCCCTATCTGCTTCGAGTTTTTTTAGGCATTCTCCTTTTATCAAAGCTTAGGCTTACTAGTCAATGGTAGCAGCTAGGGATGAAAATGGGTTAGGCTGTCTATCAGGGGTCTTTGACTTGACCTGACTTATTTATTATAAAAGTTAGGTTAAGGTTTTTTAAAAAGTCTGTTTAAATAAAAAGGACAAGCTTAGGGTTTAAAAAAGTCTGTTAATTAAGTCTATCAAGCTAGCCTATTTAATATATATATATATATATATATATATATATATATATTAAAACTTAAAAATAATATATTTATTTTTCTAAAAATATTTTCCTTATTATGAAGGTGGATGATCAATCACTTCAAAAAATCACCTTGAAATCTCATAAAATGATTATTAGTTATTTGGAAATATAAGTGAGATGTTGAGATATTTTCTGTTTAAAAATTGTTTATTTAACTTTCCTAAATTGATTTAAAGTGTTTTGTAAAATTAAATTTTTTATTAAAATAGGCTTTTTAATAGACTCGCCAAATCAGGCTTTTAATTAGGTCAGGTTAAGCCTAAAAAAAATATATAACAGATAAATAAATCAGACCAAACTTTATATTTTTAAATCAAGCCAAGACTAGGTCTAACCAAGCCTGACATATCCTATTCCTACCGCTAGTAGCAGCAGAGACCATGTATTTCGACTGAACATGACAAACTTAGTGTTATATAATAAACATGTGAAATTGTTATCAGAACGTCATAGGTTCGACTCCACTGATGTATTTTTATTACATATTTTTCTATTTTTTATTTTTTTATTGGATAAATTTCATTAAGTTATAGAAATGATTATATCAATATTTTAGCGTTGCCTTTGTTAAGTAAGAATCAAAAGGGAAAGAAAGAGAGTGAAAGAAAAATGTTTTATTTTATAATTTTTTCATGTTTGATTTGTTAGTTAAAAAGTAGGATTGAAGAGTTACCTAACACGAAAAGAATAGATAAAAATACATATATATAAAAATAGGTGAGAAATAAAGTAAATTGAGAGATGTTTGATTCAATAGAAATATTATAAAAAAAATCTTAAATAGGGAGATAATTAACGAAGTCGATAATACAAATTAAGCAAAAACAAAAGACACACGGATTGATGCCTTGTAATACAATATTATACAAAGTCAATTATAGGCAGAGTCATTGCACATTTCTTTGTCATTTCTTACTACTTTTGTATCAAAAAATAAATTCTAGTGGACCCATCACTTTTGTATTTCTTTCTACTATTTCATTATTATCATAAATACCAAATAGACTCAGTTTGTGGGTCTCTCTTATTTCCATGCCTTTCTTTTTTGTTATCTCTCGCCACCAAGTATAGCGTTAGTGCGAGGTCCACGAAAATTAAAAAGGCTAAAGAGTCTCATTCTCTTACAAATATGTTTTTATTTATTTATTATAATCATTTTTTTAGTTGATTTGGAAGCTTGGGTTTGATCCAAAGTGGATTCGTTAAATTATGTTATGTGTGGCGTCTATATCGTGCTTAAGGGGTGTACTTCATACACCATTAAAATTTCTGCTACACCATTTGATTTTTTCAAATGTCGAAAATGCCCTTGTTGTGTTTCTCTTTATTTTAGTGATTTCCTTCATTGATGTAAGTTAGTTTAGTTGTTTGAGCGGTTAAGCGAGAGTTGAGCCTTTGAATATTTGCTTCATACATGTTGGGTTAGGCTGTGCATTGTGTCATTGTTTTCGGTTCGTCGGAGTGGAGTGGTGGCTGAGTGGCATCGTGGTTGCAGTGAAAGGTAAGTCCTGCGTTGTTAGTCGTACAAATTCGGTAATCCGTATGGATGCTACAGATTAGGTTATCCGTATGAGTCATACGGATTACCTAATTCGTATGCCTTATATCAGTAATTTTTGATAAAAAAATCAAAAAATATATATTTAAATGAGATTGATTTGAAGTTGACAAATAATTTCGTTGAGATACAATACAATAAGTTAATTTTTCAATTGTTTTCTTTGACATGGTGTTCTTGAGACTTTCATGATATGTTAAAATGTTATTATTATTTATTTAACACTTTATTGAATTTAATTGGTTTTATGCTATGAATTTAATGATAGTAAATATTATTATTATGCGTGGATATGTTTTTGTTAATGATTAAATTAAATTTGAATTTGTTAAGATGGACAACGATGAGTGGATGTATGAGAGTATTATGTCTGAAGAAATTAATATGAATGAAGACATTGGAGCAGACCCTGATGCGTTTGAAAACAATAATTGTTTAATTGATTGTTTTGCAGTGTTCAAAACGACTGAGGTATGTAAGTGTTTTGAATGTAGTTAAAGTTGTTAACTGATTCAATTAAGAATATTAAAGATGAATTATCCATTTGTGTAGGTGTTTGAATCCCGTGATGTGGTATTGAAATGGGCTCGTGTTGTTGCTTTTGAGAGTGGTTTTGTAGCGGTCATAATGAGGAGTGACATAGCGACTGGAAAATTAGGAAGGACGTGATTTGTGTTAATTGGTTGTGAAAGGAGTGGAAAGTATAGACCATGGAAAAAAGGTTTCACACCTTCAACCACTAGCAGTAGAAAATGTGAGTGTCCTTTTAAGTTGCGGGGCAAACCAGTCCCGGGAGGTCAAGGGTGGATGGTGAAGCTAATATGTGACAATCATAATCATGTTTTGGTTAAGTCATTTTGTGGACACCCATATGTTGGTTGAATAAGTGAGGAGGAGAAGATCATTGTTGGTGATATGACAAAGTCAATGGTGAAACCCAAGAATATTCTTTTAACTTTGAAGGAGCACAATGCCAATAATGTCACAAGTTTGAAGCAAGTATACAATGGAAGATATGCATATCGGAGCGTACAAGAGGCGATAATACCGAAATGCAGCAACTAATGAAACTTCTTGAACGCGACATGTATATTCATTGGTGTAGATTGAAGGATGAAAATATTATCGTGACTTGTTTTGGGCACATCCGGATGCAGTACAATTGAGCAATGCATATCATATGGTGTTCTTGATAGACAGTACATACAAAACAAACATGTATAGACTTCCTTTACTTGACATTGTTGTTGTGACACCTATTGGGATGACATTTTCAGCTGCATTTGTCTATTTAGAGGCTGAACGCATAAACAATGTTCTGTGGGCCCTTGAATGGTTTAGAGGGATTTTTCTTAAAAGTGAATTTTTCCCAAAGGTCATTGTTACTGATAGAGATGCAGCTTTGATGAGTGCTGTGAAAATAGTTTTTCTAGAATCAACTAATTTATTATGCCAGTTTCACATTGACAAGAATGTCAAGGCAAAATGTAAAACTTATATTCGGCAGAATAACGCATGGGATTATGTCATGGAAGCTTGGGGAAGTGTTGTTGATTGTGCCACTCAAAAGCAATATGATGATTATGTTATCAAGTTTGAGGTTGCATGTGCACCGTGGCCAACATTTGTTGATTATGTGAAGAACACTTGGTTGAATCCCCACAAAGAAAAATTTGTGGACAAATAAAGTGATGCATTTGGGAAATACTACAACTAACAGGTAAGTTTGACGTTTGACATTGGTCAAATTAAGATTTCCATAAGTTTATTGCCTTTGAAATTAATTGATGATTTGATCAACTGCAGGGTGGAGTCTGCCCATTAGACCTTAAAGTGGCTACTACAGAATAGTCTTGGAGACTTATGCACTGTTTGGGATGCCATGAACAATATGATCACCTTGTAACATACTGAAATCAAGGCATCTTTGGAGAACAACACACATGTGGTAGGGCATGTTTTTAAAGTTACATTATACAAGAGACTTGTTGGCATGGTGTCCAGGTACGCGTTAAACCAAATTGTTGCTGAGTATGAGCGAGTCCGTTATGCGGGCAAAAACCTTTCTCGTTGTAGATGTGTAATGAGAATAACTCATGGTTTGCCTTGTACATGTGAGCTAGTTAAGTATGTAGTTGGGAGCATTTGATAGAGGTCCAAGACAAGCCAAAGGTCTAGAAGGAGAGCTTGAAGCACTTCCTTTGGTGAGCTTTAAAGGACCAATAACAAGAGCTAGGACTCAAGCACTTGAAGACTACATCCAAGCTAACTTGGACAAGCATGAAGAGGTACACCAACTCAAGGACAACAAGGGCTGGATTTTGTATTCTAAAGTTGAATTTAATTCAATATATTCCAGCATTTGTTAATGGCAAAATTAGTTGTAATAAAAAGGCTTTAAGTGCATTAGTGTAAAGCTTTGTAAGTGCACTTGTGTGTGAAGTGTTGGCTGCACTTAAAGGTTGAAAAGCTGCACCTTAAGCCTTAATATATTGCACCTTACACAAATTAGGACTGCTAAAAGGAGCTTAGGGAAGTTTGCATTACAAGCTCATTTAGCTTCTTAATTTGCACTACATTTAATATGGGTTTCATGTGCATTTAGGCTCAGCAATTTCGTGCATATAAGGCTGCCAAAACTGTTTGTAGGGACTTTTTGATCATTTTGAATGCAAATCAGAAATTTGTGAGAAAAGTTTTCTCTTTGTTCTTGTGCAAGAACATCTTGTTTCTTATCAATGGCTTCAAGCTATTGTGGTGATTCTTCCTAGGCTTATTGGAAAGCTTTTCCATGGTGCCATCCACCTTCATCCCTTACCTTCTTCCACCTTCCATTGTTGAATTTAAAAACTCCTAAACAGCCAAGGTTCCCACGTGAAAGTGCTGCAGTTTTTGTTCTTGAGAAAAGCTTGAAGTTTGGATTTCAATGCATGGAAGATTTGGGAAAATTTAATAGCTGTGGGTGCAGTCATACATCAACATTCCAATTAACACCGTTCATATTTTTTGGCGAAGATTAAACTTTTCAGACGAAGGTATGCATCAATCTGAAGTCACCATAACTGAAGAGATGGAAGCCATATCCAACCGTTTTGTAAAGCTTGATTTGTATGGGAAAATAACAATGAAGACCAAGCTTAAAGAAATTGCGTTCCTTGATTTAAATTCCATGTGCCCCCCTGATAAGGTAAAAACTAAAGGTGCTCCAAAGAAGACCATCACAAAGCACCAAAGGTCTACGAGAAGGGACCTGTCTTACTTTGAGTATGTAGATGACTTACATTCTGTGCAAAATAGCTGCTCCACTCCAAGACAGTGCAGTTCGTCATCTGATGTTCTTCCTCCTAAGAACACCATCATTCCTATGCTTAATGAATTTCAACCCTTTATGCAAAAATTCATTGTGAACATCATTGATGTAAAAGCTGATGATAATTGTGGGTATCGTGTAATTGCCGCATTATTAGGTTATGGCGAAGATTCTTGGTCTTTGGTATACAATCATTTGCTCAAAGAACTTGCACAGTGGACTGATGAATATATAGCATTGTTTGGTGGGATACATAGGTTTGAAACCTTAAAGCGGTCCTTACTAGTTGATGGATTGTCGAAGGTAAATGTGGTGTCTTTAGTCATTATTTGTCTTTACTTACAAACCAATTTGCATGAAATATATTTCATAAACTATTGACTTACAGGTATGACGTTCTTCCCTCTAAGAACCCAACCTCCTAGAGATCCAAAAGTTCACCGCATTCTGTGCATCGGTCATGTGTTTGGTAACCATTCTGTTCAGGTATGATATTCATTGTTTGATTTTATCATTAGCTGCAAAATCTGTAATGGTGAATTTTTTGTGTGGTTTTGTGTTTGTAATAGGTTTTTTTAAGAGACAACTGTTTGTTGCCATCTACGACGTGCTTGTGGGCTACTCACTGTTCCAATAAAGCTCAACAGTGGCCTAATCATTACATGGGTCGAATGCAAATGTATACTAAATCAATGAAGTTCCACACTGAACATGTTGACTTAAATGATGTGTAGAATTATTTGAACAATTGGAGCTGTTGTTTAATATCATTAATGCATCAGTATTTCATTATACCTAACAAAGTTTTCACAATTTTCCAACATGACAAAAGTCAAAAAACAATGTCCAAACTGTTTAAAAAAAAACATGGCATTATCGTTATCCATATCGCCTCCGTTGTGCATCTTTTGGCCGTGTGGCTCGCGTATATACAATGCTGTGCTCCCTGACACCACGAGCTAGAAGCAACAATTGATGGGTCCTGGAGTATGCTTCAGTACCGTCTGTAATGATCCCATCGTCTATCATGTTTTGCAATCCCTCAACCAGTCGTTCGCAAACAACCTGAAACACATAAATGATAAAGCATAACCATATAAACATAATTGATAAAGCATAAAGAATAAACTTCTTAATTTGTTACCAGAGCATGTGCTGGTGATTGCTCTTGCAGAGATATTTCTGATGATAAATATGGTCCAGTTTCTGTATGATCAGATTGCACAGAGGGACGAACTGGGTCATCAGTGGCGTCAGCAGTTGTGTGGGTACGGGCCTCCCAAAACTGATTTGGAGTCATGAATGGATGGGAAATACGGTAGAACCACTCAATATATCCAGCAACGCATTGACTGGAATACTGAACCAAGTCGCCGGTTGCTATCAGGTATTCGGAGAAGTGGATCCATCTCTCATCAACATCTTCAACAGAGGGAACTTCAAACACAGGCAGTTCTGGGATGTGTTGGATATATCCATACTGCCTAAGTACCCTCTTTGGCATATGCCTAACAATATGAGGACCCCATCTTATGAAACCTAAATATAAAGTAATCAAATCAAAATCCTTGTACGCACGGTGCTCCCCATATGGTGTCCAACAGACATCAGTAGCTGTCAACCTATCTATGCGTTTACGATAGGTACTCACGGGTAAGGCCTTGGCACTCTTCCACCGGCAGGCACGTGGTTGCCTCTCGTCATAGTGGTCATCTGCAACCACATTTCCTACTGTGGAAATATGCTCATATATCCAGCACTGCACAATTGAATAAGAATCAGGTTAGCAAAACTTCAATAAAAAACACACATAGTCACACTGCGGTTTACACAACCCATACAAATTAGTCAATATGGTTACCTGTAATAGAGTAATGTATCCAGCCAGATGTTTCCCGTGGTGCTGAGATTCGTAATTCAAGTTTTCATACATATGGACAAGAGCAGCCGCACCCCAAGAAAATCCCGCAGCTTGGTCGAAATCGCTGAAAGCTTCCAAGAATACAACACCTATATGTGTGGCACTCTTGTTAGAAAACAAAGTGTAGCCAACAAGATGCAGCAAATATGTCTTGGCTGCTAATATCCATTGCCTGGACTGACACTTCGCATAATAAACCTCTCGCAGCCATGACAGCCTCACATATGCCCCGTGGCATTATGTCATTTTCGCTTCAGCTTCTCTGATAGTGACCTCAAGCAATTCCACCAACAATATAATGGCCTCGCCGACGTCAATTTGATCAAAAGAGTGGAAGGCTCCCATTATAGGGATATGTAACAATGATGCCACATCATCAAGTGTCAGTGTTAGCTCCCCCACGGGCAGATGAAAACTACATGTTTCAACGTGCCATCGTTCTACAAATGCTGAAAGCAACCCCCTGTCGTCAGTCTCTACTGAGCAAACAATCAGAGGAGTAAGTCCTGTAGAAGTAACTAACCCTTCAATATCAGCTGCAGGCTTCCCAAATTTAACAACCTTACGTCCATGGGAAGCCAACTTTAACTCAGGACGTTCCTGCAATAAGGAATATAATCAATTTACAATGATGGCTAACGTTTCAAGTCAAACCCGACTACTATGTAATTCATCATATTATTACCTCTTCTGCCCAGACTCTACAAGCTACATGATCGGCGTACCTAGTCAACACCGAGCAGTCTTCCGAACCTCTTGGAAAAGATTCATGCTCACTACCGATGTCCTCCTCTGTCGCAGGCACATCAGCCTCCACAGGTGGATCCTCAACAGGAGGCTCCTCAGGAACATGAACACCTGCCCTTTGTCGATGAATAGATGTCATCGGCCTACGCCTCTCAGTAGCTTCATCTTCGTTACCTCTGACATTTCTACCACCTGCTCGGTTGACATCTTGTCCAAGAGCCCGACGCATTCCTCTAGTCTTAGCCATAAGCTCTACAACATTTGTTTACATGTTAGATACTCTTTCAATAAGAAATACACAATTATAAAATAATAAAAGCTTGCATTGGTAAACCTAAACTGCTCCTCTAAATCAAACATTAGATACTGTTTGAATAACAAATTCACAATTATAAAATAATAAAAGCTTCTCAAACGTTTAAGCTAAATTCCTATTTACAGGCTAATAAGCATCTAACCCAATGCAAATGATAAGAAAATTAACCTATCTCAATAAATGTATGCACTGTTTGACATTACTTGCTTCCATTTGGATTTAGATTTGAAGTGGAAGAATAATTGGGACAAAAAAGTGGAAACACTCATACATTTATAGCATCAAAAGTGACAAGGGGGGGCTAGGATATAGTATGTCTTAGAATTTGGGCTTAGAACCTAATTTACCCTACAAAACTGGCTTCTTACGTAAGCATTCTCCAAGCCTTATAATGACTATATTGTGATGCCTCTAGTTGGTGTGGGATCTCTGTAAATACAATGAACACCTAATCTAATAAACCAAGAGGGGGGGTGAATTGGTTTTTAACAACTTTTTACTTTTCTTGCAAAATCAAACTCAGCGGAAGATAAACAATGGATCGTATCTTTACACACAACACTTTTAATAAGCAAATTTATCTTTTCCAATCACTTAACTCATGTGCTGAAACAAAGTGTAAGCTGATTCACAAAATAATATCACAAGCAATTGAATGTAATGTAAATCAAAACTCAATTACACACAAATTTATACTGGTTCACCTCTAACCACTTGAGGCTACATCCAGTTGTCTTCTAATCCAAACCAGATTAGAGTTCCACTAACAAGATTCAGTTCTTTACAAGCAATCAACCAAGTCTCTTTCACCCACCCTAGGCAAAATTCTAAATCTAACACTAAGATTTATCTAAAGACTTAGAACCTGAGTACACCACTCAGTTCTCCCCACTAGAAACACTATCTAGTTATGCTTTAAAGAATTCTAACTTGTTACATGGACAATTACAACACAATCAGTAAAATACAGAATTAAATCTCACAAAGAGTTAAGCATAAAGTTCAAGAAGGATATCACCTAAACTTCCATTTGTAGCTGAAAGAATTTCAAACGAAATTGATAACCTGGTGATGAATGTAATGCCTTCTTGAATGATCTTGAAACAGATTAATGCATGAATAAATACTAAGAACCTCCTTCCTTTACTCTAGCTTCATGATTTTCTCATCAAAGAACAACCCACATGAAAAAGACTCTTTCTTCACTTCAAAGGCACTCAGAGAATGTTACTACACTTTTGTAATAAAATTTTTCGAATTCTGAATCTCTGAGATCGTGAGTCAATGCATGCTATTTATAAAAAAACAGATTTAACAGACTGTAATCGATTATTTCGCTAATGTAATCGATTAATTTAACTCATGTAATCGATTAATTCGACCATTTAATCGATTAAAGTGTTCGTAGCAGTTCTGGAAAATAAGCATGATCAAAGTAATCGATTATTTTACCGTTTAATCGATTATTCCAGTGAGCTTCACTTTTGCCTCTAGCATATTTAATCGATTACGATTAATTGGTAATCGATTAAATCACCTTCTATACTACACAGAATTATGCAGAGTGCTTATGTAATCGATTATTTACCTATGTAATCGATTATTCCAGTGATAAATCATTTTATGCATGTTTCAAGCTTATCAATGCATTTCTATATGAATGTGTATACTTAAGTGATTCTAATCCTAAGTATGAATGCATGTCTGTTGTTTTTATTTACTAGTTGCAAAGGATTATTAGATCATACCCTTAATGAACCAAACTAACACCACAAATAAAAGATTACAAATGCCATCAACACTTGATTGGACATTAATCAAATATCAAAACACTTCTTGTAATACTTCTTCTGATTCTTCAAACACTTGAATCTAACAATCTCAACACACTCATACACACTAATATCATTTTAGAATTTGGACTTTGGGCTTTGGGATACACCCAAATACAAAACCGACTTGAAAGGTAAAAACTGTCCAAACCTTGTAAGGACTACATTGGTTATATCTATAGTGGATGTGAAATCTCAACAACATGGGTAGTATTACAGTAAAAAGATGGGTTGAGAGAACTCTTAAGTCTTAATGCAGAAAGTTAGTATGCTAAGTTTAGTTCCAATCCCATGATGGATTTGAAGGCCTAAAAGCTTATGATGGGCTGTTACACCTCTATATTTGAGAGTTCTTTGTTGTTGAAAATCACATGTAAACAACCACACAGAATCAATAGCATATCATCATCAATATATGGATAATAATTGAAAATTTATGTTCCTATTTATTTCAAAAGCATTTTTAACAAAATTACACCTCATACGGATTGGACAATTCGTATGGGGTGTACGGATTACCTGATCCATACACCTCATACGGATTGGCCAATCTATATGAGTTTTACGGATTACCGAATCCGTAGTCTCCCCTTCTCCCTCCCTATCACAGACCAAACCAAACCAGACAGCTTACCTCACCAGTGCCGCCACCAACCAGAGAAGATTACCACCACGCCACCAACCAATGCCAGCACGGACCACGACGGTAAGCCGAAGAACAAACGGACGAATGAACAAACCAACAAGTAGAAACGGCGCAGTGAAGGCAACGGAGGAGAAAGTGAAATGAGTTTAAAATAATAATATACCTAATATAATATACAAAGGTAAATATGGAAATGCACTATTCTACTAATGGTGTAGTAGAAATTTTAATGATGTATGAAGTACACCCCCGTACTTAATTATGATGAATGAAGCTTTGGTGGGCCTGATCATTCCCGGAAGAGGGTTTCTTCAAGGTGATCTCCTATCTCTTTACTTGTTCATAATTTCTATGGAATAACTCTCTTCGTTGATAAGAAAGCTGAGATTATGGGAGATATGTTTGGTGTAAGAATTTGTAGAGGTGCTCCTGTTGTGTCTCATCTTCTTTTTGCACAAATCAAATGTTAGTTTTAGTGGTAAAGTTAAATCACATAAAGCAGGACGTTATTGTTGTACCGGGTGAGGGAAAGTATGCATGCTGTATTGGGTAGAAACAAAAAAAGCCACATTTAATTTTGTTAAAGAGCGCATCAGAAATAATCATTTTTTAAAAAAGTAATAAAATGTTTTTTTTACAAGGAAAATAAAAGTGTAGGCAAACATATTTAAATTACTTATTTTACTGAAAATGGCACACTTTTTTTAAAATTTTTTTTTAAACATACACGTAATTATAGATATTTTACAAAAAATTTAAATTCTAAATAGAAAATACCAATACTTTAAAGACTTTAAATAAAAAAAATCAATGACAAAATTCAATTTATTTTATTTTAAAAACTAAGAATCACAATTATCTAAAAAAATGATAATTTAAAATCACACAATATTTAATTAAAAAGATTAAAAATATAATCAAACCATCCATTTTATTCTACCAAAAAAACAAAAACCATCCATTTTTTATAAGAACTGATTTTTATTATATACTAATACTAATATGATTAATGTAATAATATAATATATACTTGCTAAGACCCTAGTTATAAAACCCGGTTCGACCTGGCCGGTTGGACCGGTCCAACCGGGACCCGGTAGCATGACCGGATCGGGTTGGTCATCGAATCGCTCATGCAGAGAAAATCGAACGGTTTTGGGAAGAATCGGAAACCCGATCGATTTTTAGAACTCGGACCGGTTTGTGCACATTGTCGCCGCCACTGGACTCAACCACTGTCGCACTACTCCCCGTGCCAGCCTCACCTCCGATAACGCAAAGGAAGAGGAAGAGGAAGCTCTGTGAAATGGAGAAGCTGCGCAACTGCAGGAAGCAGAAATGGAGAAGATAGGCTACACCAAAAAAAGGCTTAAGAGTTAAGAGGGAAAAATTCACAATGAAGCGCTATATAGATGCAGGATGAAACTAAAAATGGAGTTATATAGTTTACATTTGGGCCAATTTGCTTCCTGTATCTCTTTTTCGCTTTTTTACTCCTCTTGCTCATTTTCTTAATTAAAAATTGAACTTGTGTTTTAATTTAAGTAATTTTTATTTACACTCTATTTTATTATTAATACACTTTACTTCTATTATCAACTTTAATACTTCAATTGTTATTTTAAATTTTTGAATATATTTTTTTTAATCAAATAATATTAGTTATATACTTATATATAATATAATTTAAAATTTTTTAATATAGACCGAATCAAACTAGACTAATTACTGATCCACCGTTTAAACCACTGATCCAATAATCCACTACCTCGATCGGGTCAATCACTGGGCCGATTTTCAGAAGTATGGCAAAGACCCTCCGAGTATTGTTCCTGTGTTGAAGTGGGAAGAAGCTAAAATTCCTTTCCATGGTGTTACTGCATCTACATCATCGTAGCTAGTTGAGAGCCAAATCATGGTGGGTCCCATTCTTCGTTCTCTCTGGTCCTCCACCAGAAAATCCTTCTCCTCCTCTTCTTCTTCTCCCTCTACTCCGTTTTCCCACTCGCGCGCCTTCGCCGCCGCCGCCACCTCCGTCGCAACCACCGCCTCCTCTCTTGACCCCAGCCGCCTCCGCAACGTGGTGGTGATCGCTCATGTAGACCACGGCAAGACCACCCTCATGGACCGCCTCCTCCTCCAGTGTGGCGCCAACCTCCCCCACGATCGCGCCATGGACTCCATCTCGCTCGAGCGCGAGCGCGGCATCACCATCTCTTCCAAGGTCTCTGCCCTAATTTTCAATTTTTCACCCTCTCCGGTTCGTTTTCAATCGAATTGGATATTCGAGAATGCAAAAGCGTTAACGGTGCTTGCATTTTTCAGGTCACGTCTGTTTCGTGGAAGGAGAATGAGCTGAACATGGTTGATACTCCCGGACACGCTGATTTTGGTGGTGAAGTGAGGTTTTTCATCAAAATTGTTCCAATTGGCCAGGAACTAATAACAGAAGAAAAAAAAATGTGTTTCTTCATAATCTAAGCTAAAATTAGCTTATGCACAAGTTAAAAATCATCTTTTAGAGAAAGAAAGAACTTTTACAAATTAGCTTCCACATAAGCCAATTTTAGCTTATGAAGAAGCTCATTTCATTTTTTTATTGTTATTTTCTTGTCTTACAAGTGCTTTTGTATGGAGAAGTTTATTAAACAGGCCCTATAACATGTTTGATTGCAAATTGGAAAGTTTTTCTTTTATTTGGAAAAATGTTAAAATTGCCTTTCGTTTTTTGTGTTTTGTCGTTGTGGATTTTGAAGTAATTAAGTGATTATTAATTCATGGAAACTATATACTAGTTGTAGTGATTGATTTCTCGCTACTCTTCTCGTTTTTTGTGTTTGTTTGAAGAGTAGGTTGAGCGTGTTGTTGGTATGGTTGAGGGAGCGATTTTGGTTGTTGATGCTGGTGAAGGTCCACTTGTACAAACGAAATTTGTTCTTGCAAAGGCCTTGAAGTATGGGTTGCTGCCTATTCTTCTTTTAAACAAAGTAGACCGACCTGCAGGTAGTCATCACATGATTCTCTGCCATTACATGAAATAGAATTGGCTTAATTGTACTTTTGGTCTCTTTACTATTATCATTTCTCGAATTTCGATATGGTGGTTGGATGAATTTGGATGTATCAAGGAGGTCAGCCAGAGAATCTATATGGTGGAGAGATTTAAGTTTGGTATGTAATTCAGATGCTGATGGGGGATGGTTTATTAGAGGGTTAAGATGGAAGGTGGGTTGCGGATCCAAAGTTTTATTTTGGGAAGATGGATGGATGGATGAAGGATAGGGTGCCATTGATGGAGAAATACCCTAGATTGTACTAGAATTCCCAACAACAACAGCATTACATACAACAAATGGGAACATCAGTACAAGATGGATGGGAATGGCAGTTCAGCTGGAGAAGGCTACTCATGGAGGGTGAAATAGAAATGGCAGTAAAATTTTTGGAGGAAATACATGAGTTCGGGATACAAGTGCAGCAACCAGATTCTTGGTTATGGGTTGGAGCCTCAAGTGGGATATATACAGCGGAGAGCGCTTACAGAATTCTGAATAGGGAAGATATAATTCAAACTCAGGATGAAGTGTTCAAGGAACTATGGAAGTTAAAAATCCCTTGTAAAGCTTCATGCTTTGCATGGAGATTGTTGAGGGACAGATTGCCTACAAAGACTAATTTAAGAAGAAGGAATGTGGAAATTAGTGATGCTACTTGCCCTTTTTGTAGAAATCATGCGGAAGATGCGTCTCATTTATTCTTCAGCTGCGATAGACTTATGCCGCTGTGGTGGGAATCAAGGTCATGGGTAAACATAGTCGGGGTTTCTTCTGTAGTCCTGAAAGAACATTTTCGCCAACACTCTTTCTGCCATATAAATGGATTCATGTTGCACAGGTGGCATATTTGGTGGGTCGCTTTGACATGGTGCATTTGGTATCATAGGAATAGGGTCATCTACCATAATGAAGAGTTTAATGGTCAGAAGTTGATGGAGGACACTATATTTTTTTGCTGGTCGTGGCTCAAAAATCTAGAGCTAGGTTTTGACATCCCTTTTCACTACCGGTCTAGTAATATGAGAGACAGTTTTGATGTTCACGGGAGGGTTTAATTTGTACAATTCTATGTTTTGGGGAGGTGTAGGACCTAGCAGAAAGTCAGAACTCTGGTGTCTTTTTCATCTATGCATTAAGCCACCTCTGTTCTGCTTTGCTCTTGCTAGGGTGTATTCATAGCAGTACTACTTGTACTGCTGCTACTATATTTTTAATAATATAATTATTTTTGCTGATAAAAAAAATCATTTCTCGAATTTAGTTCCCCCATTTTTTTTTCCGTGAATTTGATTTCCCAATATTTTAATTGTGCAATTTTGATTCATCCATTAATTTGACATTCAATTTAACGAAAATGATGGCGTGGCTCTAGAGTGCTGACATGGATATGCTTATGTGAATGTGCATTAGAGTGATAGTTCCTAGTCAACATTTCTGTTAAATATTGGATGTTAAGTTAATGGATGAATTAAACATTGCACAATTGAATAATGGATGATCAAATTCAGGAAAAAAATTGGGGGGGGGGGGGACCGAATTCAAGAAATGACGATAATAGGAAGACCAATTAAGCCAATAAAATTTATGTTGATGGTTAGGTATTTCTTATTTGCATCTATTGATTGGGTACTTTTGTTGTTGTGAGTTAGGACCTAATTCATATAATTTTTATTTCTTTATATAGTTAGTGAGGAGAGATGTGATGAAGTTGAGAGCCTGGTGTTTGATCTATTTGCCAACCTTGGTGCTACAGGTACAGAAATTGAAATATCTGATAGTTATATTTATACTTGATTATTTTGTAATGTAAACTCCATTATTTGAAATTTGTTTATTATTTTATTTGTGTGTATAGAGGAGCAACTAGACTTTCCTGTTCTTTATGCTTCTGCTAAAGAAGGATGGGCGTCTACCACATTTACCAAGGATCCTCCTGCTGATGCCAGAAATATGTCACAGTTGCTTGATGCTGTTGTAAGACATGTTCCACCACCAAACGCAAGCATTGATGCACCTTTCCAAATGCTGGTTGGTATTTAAAATTTCGATGAGTTTATTATTACGTCTCTTGTCTGAGAAGTTTCCTTTTGGGGAAGTTCTGTTATTGATGTAGTGTTTCTTTTCTTTTGTTTCCAATACACTTTTCCCTTTGATGAAATGGAAATTTTATTGAGGATTCAGATGACTCAATTCTATTTACTATTGTGTACATTATTAGTGGTCCCCGTTCATGACTTGGAAAATCTACTTCTTTATCCAAATAATACAAGTCACAATTAATTGTAGGGGCCCACGAGTTAAAAGCAAAATAGTATTTAGAAAGATAAATCCTTCTTTATCAGAAAACTCAATTGGAATTTCTGAATAATTCCTGCACTTTCTTTTATTATTTCATTTAAGAACTGTTTGCAACACCTTTAGAATCTGAAATCACTTTGATTTCAGTTCCCCTAGAGACCCCTGTCTCTTGTACAACAATTACTAACTTTTTTTCCCTTCCCTTCACAACCACTCTGCTCACTTATTTATAATACATATACCCGAAATAACTACTTAACTAAAATTTATTTTCCTATTTCCTATATCTTTTTCCTCTGATAAACTCTCCACTCTTTCCTATTCTGCATTGTATCCTTTTGTATCCTTTGTTAGTCTATATCACTCTGGTTTCATTTTCTTTCTCTTGTATGCTCTTTGAATTATTGGTTTTTCCTTGTACTTCATTTGCATGTATACTTGGAATTAGTGAAATACCATGCTTAATAGTGCTTTTCAGGTTTCAATGATGGAAAAAGATTTCTATCTTGGGAGAATTTTGACTGGACGCATATACTCCGGGGTTGTTCGTGTTGGTGACAGGGTTCATGGATTACATAATAAAGATTCTGGGGCTGAAAAGATTGAAGATGGAAAGGTTTGTACTTTGTAGGTCTATGAGCTTTATTGCAGATGGATAGACTGGTACTATGGTTGGTAAATGATAACAACTAAGGCTGTATTTTATTTGGCGTTCTATCACATTGAACTCCAATCTAATGTGAGAGAAGGATTGGGCTCAACATGCATAGGAAAGTGAGATTTTGCGAAACCAAACACTCACTAAATGGATTTGGTAATTTTTCAGCTAGGGGTGTTTGGTAGACGAAAAGTTTTTACTTTTCCAAGAATCTTTAAGTGGAAAACTATGATTCTCATGTTTGGTATGCAATTAATAAAAAAAGATTGTTAGGGAACTATGATTCCCGAGAATCGATTTTACCACACTTTCCTGCAAAAACATTCCCAAGGAAGGGGGCAAAAATCCAACTTTCCAGAGCGGAGGAAAAGTTTTAGTTACATATTTTACATGAATCTTTAATTCTCAGGAAACATATTAAGACTAACCAAACGTATTTTACACATTCCCATGAATTGACTTTTCCAGGAATCATGTTTCCTAGGTATGAAAAAAACTTCTCCCCTACCAAACGCCCCGTGTTGTGTGATTTATTAAGTTACCTTATAATCATCACTCTTACGTTTTCCCTTTCATAGGTGTATTCCCTAGAACATGGTCTTGGTATATATTTTAAAAGTTTATGTCTATGTTATCCATGATTAGAATATTTGACATAATGAACTTATGAATAGCAACAATATTTTAAGCATTAGTGAATAATTTTTTCATTTATTCTTTGTAGGGTGTCTTTTATTGCTACTTGTGTCATACTTAGTTCCTTATTACTGGTTTAGAGTAAAGTGCATATTAAGCAAGTAGCCCTTTTATGTATAATATTTCCATCCAAACATTATTAACATTGAATTGTACCAGAATAGCAGGGGAATCAACAGTAAAGCCATCATTGATATCAGTGCTGGCGGATCTTGCCAATATATGTTGAGGGGGCCAAATATGTTAAATACATATACTTAAAATTATTTATAGTATCATACATAAAAAAATTCATATAGTTGTTAAAGGAAGAAAAAAAATTTGGGGGGACCATGGCTACACCCCGCTCCAACCAGGCTCTGCCACTTATTTGATATCAACATTTACAGTTACAGTGTCTGTGAAAAGGCTAATGATTTTCATGTCTAGATATCAATCATGCCCTTTATCAACTGTTTATGGAAGACGATCTGTGAGTTTTAAACATGTAGAGCAGATATATATGTTTTTTGTTCTTCTGCAGATTATGTATTCTATGCCCTAGGCAATGCTTAAAGATATACCTGCGTCAATCATTTAGTTATATTGTAGTGGAAATGATAAGTAGTTCCCGAAAATACTAATTATCTACAAATGCCTATATGAACTGAAATGTTGAAGTGCTTTTTTTAGTTTGTTAATTAGTAATTGCCTTATGAGATTAAGATATTGTGACCTTCTACTGGTAGCTCCAATTTTATATGGTTTTTCATTTTTTAGGTGGTGAAACTGACGAAAAAGAAAGGTACAAACATGGTTCTAACTGATTGTGCTGGAGCTGGTGATATAATATCAATTGCTGGCCTGTCAAGTCCAGTAATAGGCCATACAGTTGCAATTGTGGAGGTATTTAATTTATCTTTACATTTATATGGCTTGGCTCCTTATTTTTAGAGCCATTTAACTTGTAGAAAATTGCCATTAGGTCATTTGCTGTGGCCTTTACATCTTTTTAAAATGTTTTTAAGCCAATAAATAGATAAACATAAATTGATTAGTATAAAAAATTACGTATCCCATTGTCTAGAGACTCCTCACTATGCGAAGGTAAGGGGGGATATTATATGTAGCCTTACCCTTGCATATGCAAAGAGGCTATTATCGGATTCGAACCCATGACCAACAAGTCACCAAGGTACTCTTAGATAACCTAACCTAATTGTACAAATTTATTCATACTTTTCAAAGTATTCTTAGATAACCTAACCTAATTGTACAAATTTAAAGTTGTAATTATGAATTTACTTTGATATGTAATACTTCAAATGTTTTTATGTCCCAGGTTATGTCTGCTTTGCCCACAGTTGAATTGGACCCTCCTACAATTTCCATGACTTTTGGTGTAAACGACTCCCCATTGGCTGGTCGTGATGGCTCTCATGTAATTGGTGTTTGTTTTGTTTTACTTTTACTTTCTTTTGCCTCCTTCATATGCTTGTGTAGAAAACATTGGGTTGGGTATGCTTCTCAAATCCCAGCTCAGAACTACCCTATTGTTGTCTTTGAAGGTTCATTCTCTAGTTTTTGCATAAACAGTTTTTTATGTTTTTACTTATTGGTTATTTTATAGAGTAAATAGACTAATACTGAACTTTTTGTAGTTGACTGGGGGGAGAATTAGTGACCGACTGATGGCTGAAGCTGAAACCAACCTTGCCATAAATGTGCTTCCAGGCTTATCAGAATCATTTGAAGTTCAGGGAAGAGGAGAGTTACAGCTGGGTCTGTTCCTGTTTCTTTGAAATTGCATGATCTGATGATACTCACTGTTATTATATGCATATAAAAACCCCATGATTTTCCGTGTTTACACAGCTGATTATGGCATCTTTATTAACAGGTATTTTAATTGAGAATATGAGACGTGAAGGATTTGAGTTATCTGTCTCACCACCTAAAGTAATGTGAATTTTCACGGACTGAATAAGGCTCCAAATATTTTGTCTCACTATCAGTTTTTACACAATGTGGTTTTGCTTGCCTAGTGCTACATATGGATGTGGCATGCTATTTAAATATTGAGGAAATGTTTTAATGGAAACTTTGTATGTTTTCACGTTTTAATGGAAGCTTGAATTTTCAAACTCCCAAGAAAACTTAAGCTATTTGGTGGAGGCTTGGGTTACGTATCTCCAACATGCTCCCTCAAGCAAGAGCTCTTTGGGCTTGAATCATGACCAATACACGTGTCCATGTACCATATACTGAACTCAGTTTATTTGTTAAAAATAGAGACTACAAGTGCTTGGTCATAGAAGTCTAGTATCACATTAGACTTCTTTGAAATCATAGAAGTCTAATGTGATACAAGAACTAACCTAATACTCCTATTTACAAAACACTAAACTATTATAGGTCTTGTATAAGTCTGCTACATAACAATGATAACATAACATATTAATAAGACTCCTGAAACTATATGACTCTAATAACAAATACAGAAGTTCATGAATAACATCCAATAAGCAGTGTCTCTGAGCTTAGGTTTTGAAGGCTTATCATTTATTTTTGCATTCTGTGCATTCATTCTATATGAAACTTTCTTGTCTAATTGATCTTGAAAGGTCTACCCATTTAAAATGTGTGATCTGGCAAATTTTTTAATAATGTTTGGTGGTTCAACGTTCTGATTTTGAAATGATATATTATGCATTCTTTGAGTTTGAGCTCACTTACCTTTTTCATTTTTTTTCTCTTTTATACTGGTTTAATGAACATTTCTATGGACATATTAGGTATAAAACTGAAAACGGTCAGAAGCTTGAGCCCGTAGAAGAAGTTACAATTGAGGTAATAATTCCATTTGTCCTTCATAGTATGCTTGTTCAAGAGTTTGGACTTCTAACATTTAATGGATACATTCCAGGTAAATGATGAGCATGTTGGCTTGATAATGGAGGCCTTGTCTCATAGGCAAGCAGAGGTTACAGACATGGGTCCTGTCTCAGGAACTGTTGGTCGAACTAGATTGTGTTTGACTTGTCCATCAAGGTTAGCTTGGTTATCTGTCTCTTATATTGCATTTATCTCTTTGATTTGTTTCCCACCCAGCATTTAAATGTTATTAATTTTGATATTGTATTATCATAGGTAAATATATAACTATTTAATGGGAATACTAAAGATGCATGATTTTGAAGAAATCACATTAAATTTTTTTGTTTCTTATTATCCTTTACCCATTTTGGAGGGTGATGATAACCTCTTTCCATCCTAGTGGTACTGGCCTTCTAAAATAACCTTGTTCCTAGACAATCAGGAAAGAGAAACAAGAGAATAATCTCTAAGTGCCCTTTCAATTTATTGACATCAGTTTAACACTCAATTATAATTTTTATATAGTTTTTATATCTCTCAAAAATAGCTTTTGGTAGCGTGATTGAATCCAGAAGGCATAACTCATACATACATAATCCAGATTTCTGGTTGCTTCCGTACTGTGGTTGGATCCCAGATATATAACTTCTTTTGCATTATGGTTCTAGTGAAATCTGATCTTATGAAGCATGCAAGGAAAATAGTAACTTCCTTAATGCTGTTTGTTCAGGGGCCTGGTTGGGTACAGGAGTGTGTTCAGCGGTGCCACACGTGGAACTGGATTCATGCATCGTGCTTTCCATGGTATGCATTCTCTGCTTAAAATTAATATTTTTTTCTTCCAACTGTCATGTAATGATATGCCAATTTTCAATTTGTTTGCTGTATGTTCTGCAAATTATGTTTGATTGCCCCCATAAGGTTTTTCTTATTTTATGTTAGCAGAGCTTTGTTCTTTCTTATTTTACCATCCACAGTTTGTTTGAGCCTTTCCCTCTTGCAATGCAGCTTAGTTTATTGTCTGATGTCTTTAAGTATTTTATTTTTTATAATTGCTTTTTATTGTAATGTTGCAGCATATGAAAAATTCCGAGGCCCTCTTGGCAATGTCAGGAAAGGAGTACTGGTATGTTTGGTGGATGTTATACTTACTTTAAAGGGTTTAAAAATAATTAAATTACAGTGAGTTACTACCTACTCACATGATATACTTCTGTGTTTCAAATTATTAAGCTTGTATTGAGTGTGGTTTTATTTCTTGTGGAATGCTGTTTGCTTAATTGAACAGGTGTCAGTGGGTTTTGGTACAATCACAGCTTATGCACTGATGAACTTAGAAGCTCGAGGGACTCTTTTTGTAACTCCTGGAATGGAGGTTAGAACTTCGCATCTATTTCTTTTTCATGTACTACATGTAATGACTTCCTTCTGGGTCTTCACCACTTTTAATCTGAAGTTCTTGTAAAGCAAATATAATATGCTGCTAATGTCTCCATTGCAATTTTCATTCTTTTAATGATCCTCAATTCCTCATTCCCCCTAAAAAAAGTCTATGTTACCTCTATGTGTACTGTTTTGCACTTTTGCCTACTAAGGTTGATGATGAGTTCATTGTACACATTTATTCAAGATGAATTTCTAGCAGTAAGCACTGTGTCCACATGTTTTTCTTGCTTATATTAGTTATAATTTATCTGAATGAGGAATTATGTGATATTATGATATTTATTCACTACATTGCATTAATGGCTCGAGTCCATCTAGTTTGAAATTTTTCCTGCATTGCCTTGGATTGAGCCTTAAATTTAATAACTTAACGATGTGCATCTAGTTTTTTTGCATCTATTGCATATATAAGCTTATGCTGTCTATAATACTTATAGTCTGATACTGATTTTTGGTTTCCAGGCGTATGATGGAATGATTGTTGGAGAACATTCACGGGATACAGATCTTGATGTAAGAAGTATTCTTAGCTTGAATGAAATTGTCATATCAAAGTTGGTGACTCACTGACGAAAACTGTTATTTCAGGTTAATCCTGTGAGGGCTAAATTACTTACAAATATCCGTGCTGCTAACAAAGATGAAAATGTGAAGCTGACTCCCCCTCGCCTTGTATGTATTTATCTGACAAAATTATGCTCTTACATTTTCCTCGTTTTAGAATGAAAATTCTTATAACTAAATAACCAAGTAGGGTTCATGATTTTTATGCATTCATGCATATGATATTCAGCAATTAGTTGTATGATTCATCATTTGATTAGACCTAGTTAGGAGTTAACATGCCCTGATATTTTTAAGGTTAAATTACTCAATTGGTTCTAAAATATTTGGGAATATTCAAGTAGGTCTCTAAACTAAAATAGTAGGTCCCTGGGATTAGTTTTATTTTTTTGTTTTTTATGCATTTCACTTGGTACTAGTTTATGACGGCTTTAAACCATTAGAAAATGACAATTTATGGTGGTTTTAAAAATCAGACAGAATCAAAGAAAAACAAGGATCCAATTAAAAAAAAGTAGTTTAGGGACCCTACTTGAAAATTCCCAAATAGTTCATGGACCAGCTGAGTAATTTAACCCATTTTTTTTTTAAATATCAGGTTTATTTTTGTATGAGTATATTATAACTGTTTCTCACTTCAAAATTCAATTAAATATTTTACTGACTGAACACTGAAAATATTTTCTTAATTTTCTTTATCACATCCCGTGGTTTTCAAATATGAAAACTAATGAAGCATGGAATAATTTTGAAGTGTGATATCAAATGGTGAAATATCAAACTATCAATATTCAATGCACTCTGTCATTTGGTTTCTTGGATTCCACCGTGCATTTATGGCAAAATCTCTCAAGGAAACCTAGCTAATTGTATGTTTTAGACCTGGCATCACTGGCTGTATCAAATATTTAGTTTGTAATTGAAAAGCAGCTAGTGGAAATCGGCAATATTGTGATTGTCCTTGGGCTTAACATGTAACATATTTACTTACAAATGATGGTGGTTTGGTTGCAGATGACACTTGAAGAAGCTATAGGGTATGTAGCTTCGGATGAGCTTATTGAGGTAAGTTTCTGCATGCATGCAATTTATTATCATTGTACAAAATATTTCCGATACCTTTTGATGAAAAAGGACCTTCGGGTGCTTCATCTCCCAGTGCTCGTCAATCCCATTCCTATTCCCAATCCTAGTGGTGGGGAGTTGGAGTAATACACGTGCCATTATAAGTTTGAATCTCAGTGCGATCATTATACACTAAACAAAGTCTCATTCCCAAAACGCAATAAAATTTTATCTATATTTTCTTGTTTTGATTCTTTTAAGTTTTAACATACATATATGCTGCATTGATAGTAGTTATAACTGACTTATATAGCTGATATTCGTTTGGCCACAATAATATTTCTTAATTGATCTCACTGTTGCATTTCTCGTACATTTTCTTTTGTTCTCATGAAGGTTACACCAAAATCCATCCGTTTGAGGAAGAAATACCTTGATGCTAACAAGCGTAAAATGAGTAAAAGGCCAAAGGAATGAAGAGGACAAAGCCAGGAGTTTATCCTCGATTAAATTTTGTAAAATTAATTTAATCAGTGACACAACGGTAGAATTGTATCTTGGTGACTTGTTGGTTATGGGTTCGAATCCGGAAACCACTTCTTTGCATATACAAGGGTAAAGCTGAGTACAATATTCCTCACTCTTACTTGCGTGTAGCGTGGAGCCTCCGGGCATGGGGTACGCAATTTTTTTTTTAAGTTTTTTTTATGGTATAGTCATTACAAGCAATTTTTTTCTTACCAAGTTCTGCCACAATTCAAGTAGCAGAAAGAAATATTCTTTGGTAGTGGTAAGGCAAATCAATTTTGTATTTTCTAAAGAGTGATTAATAATTGGCAAAGTTGCTCTTTTTGATGTAATATCAAAAAACGTTTGTTGAAAAGATTAAAACTATAACTATTCTGAAAGGGCATTTCATTTGATCACGAGTTAATGGTTTACTTTGACATTTCCTTAAGCAGTCTTTGCGTTGTCTCCTCAAATATAAAAAAAATTGCTAGTCCTTGTGGTCAGCTTGACGCTATGGGTTTGATATATGTCAAAATCACCTTTTTCCAAGTCTAAAATGTCTCCTTGAAGGTGTGTTTGGTTGAGTGGAATGAGATGAAAAAAATGAAAAAGAAAAAATTTGACTTAAAAAGTAATGAGATAAACAGGTGGGATTTGCATAAATTTTTAAAAATTTGTACTCTTTCTTTCCTATTTGAACACAATCAAATCAACCCTTAAACAAAAGTGAATTGCTTTATTGATTTGTGTTTTATTTTTGAATTTTATATGAAGATCATTTGTGTTATGTATTCATTGGTCACATAAATCAACTTCCAAATTTCAATATTAACAATAGCAGCCAAGTTAGAAATTCAGAATCATGTTACTATATACGCGAGCCTTAAGGGCGTTTGGTTGAGAGAGAAGAAATAGATAGAAAAAGTAGGTAGATGAGAAAAGAAAAGAAAAAGTGAAAAATAAAGGTTTTTTATTGAAGAAACATGAATAAAAAATATTAGAATTAAAATGGTTTGATATGTAAAAAAGAAAAAAATAAAGAAAATTATAATGAAAATACTTTTATTCCTTGCATATGTGTGGATTATTTTTGGGGCTTTAATTCCAAGGGGAAGACAACACGGTAGCTTTGTGTCCACGGTGCAAATTTTTATTGTTTTCTCACCAGTTGAAAGGTGATTCACTTTCCGTGAGATCCATTGAAATATCATGATTTTGCTTAAAACTTTTTTTTAAAAAAAAACTTTCAAAACAAAGTTGTTTTGATATTATAAAAAAATTATTTATGACACTTTTAGTGAAATTAATTTTTTTATCATCAATTTTTATATTATGTTATTTTTTTCAATATTATTAAAATATTAAAAAATATTTTATTAAAATCGATTCGATTTCAGTTCAACTAATGAGAATCAGTATCTTTCCCAGTTTTATTACCGGTACGATTCTGAAAAACATTATGAAATATTCAAATATTTTGTTCCTAATTCACTGCTCCCATACCATTGAAATGCCTAAAACTTGATAAGTTTTGTGCCTCAAACAGGATAAAAAAAATTGAGAAATTAAAAACTATTAAACTATAAGTGGTTATTTAAATAAGAAGTGAGATTAAAAAAATTGTAATTTTAACAAATTTTAGTTAAAAATGTGGTCACAAGTTGTTTCCTTATTTTTGAAACAATTTTGTAGCATAAATTACTTTATTTTAAATTTAGTTTTAGTTAAAATCAATTTTTTGCAAAATGAAAGTGACGTTGAAAAACGTAGATTAACAAGTTGTTTCGAGGTTCACATCATTGACATCAATGAATTGGATATTTTGCCGTCTGGAGTAAACCGTGAACAGTCGAATATGATCAATCAGCATTGAAGAATAGAATTTAAATTCCAAGCTAAGTAGCCAACGACATGAGAAAACTATTTCATTTATATCACAATGGTACGGTGGTTTTCTAACTCCACGAAATATTCGCCTATTTTGGCTTGTAATTATGATATTTGGTTAGCAAAACTTAAATGTTTCACATTTAGACTTCTAACCTTCTATATTCTATCGATTAGTAAATGCAAATGGTTGTAGAATCTCTGACTATACACTACTAAAACTGAGCCATAAACACAAAACAAATCCGTTTTTAACAACGAGGAACATGGATAAGAAAAACCTAATTAATTAATAGTCAATTTTAAGAAATTATTTTCATCTAATATTATATTATTATCTTACCGGCCTAATTGATTGAGTATAATGTGAGTTATTATAAACGTTCTTGTGCTTATATTCAATTCTTATGAATATTTTTTTTATAATCTTACTGCTTTTGAATATATATATATATATATATATATACACACACAAAATTATAATATATTTAAGTTTTTAAACAATATGTACTTAAATAATATTTTAGTAATTTCTTTATTAAAATTTTAATAAATCATGCATCAATATGCTTTTATAAATTTATAAAATTATAATTGCAGTAATAAATGTTTTTTAAATGTAAAAACAATGTAAATACTTGATAAAAAAAGTTTCTTATCCAAGTTTATATAATATAAATTTTTACAATACATCATGCATTAAGTCTACACTTTTATAATTTTTCCTACTTCATTTCATAAGAAAATATCCATCTCATGTTAGATAAAATAACATATTCACTAAATTAGTTAAGTCTTATGTTAGTAAACAAAAAAATTATGAAATATTAAAATTACAACAAAAACAAATTAAAAAATAATTCCCCCTAATAAATTAATTATTAGTGTGGCTTTAGATAAATTGTTACTTCTCGTGAGCTAAGTATAAATTTACTACATGATTTAATAAAAAAAATGTTCATACCAAGAGTTTGAGTTAAAAATTCAGTTTTTCATTAAATTAAAAAAAAATATAAAATAATAATTGTAATAGAAAAAGCCTTTTAAAAGACAAAATAATTTAATATCTTAATTACAAAGCTTCTTGTCCAAATTTTTAAGATAATGTAAAATTTTATAATAAATCATGCATCAAGTCTATGCTTTTATAAAATTTCCTACTTCGTCTCATAAGAAAATATTCATCTCATGTGAGATAAAATAACATATACTTTTTTTACCAGTAGATAAAATAACATATTCAATAGATTAGTTAAGTCTCATGTCATTAAGAAAGAAAATTTTTATTTATATTAAAAGTACAATAACAATAGATTAAAAAAATTCACTTTAATAATTTAATTATTAATGTAGTTTTAGGTAAATTATTCCTTCTCATTAGTTAAGTATAAATTCTCTTACTTGATTTAATAAAAAATGTTCATGCCAAGAGCTTAATTTAAAATTTTAATTTTCATTAGGTTAAAAAATATAAAATTGTAATTTTAATAAAAAAAAAGTTCTTTTAAAATGCCAAAACAAAAAGCTTCTTGCCCTAAAATTTTATCATAAATCATCCATTAAGTGTAGGCTTTCATAAATTTCCTGCTTTATTTAAGAAGAAAATGTTCATACCATATTCAATAAGTTAATTAAGTCACATGTTAGTAAGTAAGGGAATTTCTATTTATAAATAAATTAATAAAACATTAATTTAACTCTAATAATTTAAATATTAATGTAGTTTTAGGTAAATTGTTCATTCCCACGAGTTAAGTGTAAATTCTCATTCTTGATTTAATACAAAATGTTGATCCCTGAATTTGATTTTATACATGATTTATAATATATATATATATATATATATATATATATATACATATATATTACTAAATTTAAATATATAATATCAACATAAAAGGAAAATTTTAATTTATCCACGTTTTAGAATTTTTTTATAATTTATGTTGTACTAATATAATAATGAATTAAATAAATTTAATTTAATCCAACAATTAATGTTAATATGATTTCAGGTAAGTTTTTATTCTTGTGAGTTAAGTGTAAATATTCCTACTTGATTTTGCAAAAAAAATATTATAATTATTCATTAAATTTATTTAGATATAAATACCATTGTATAAAAGAAAACTCAAATTTTAAGGAGCAAAGAAAATTCTTCAATAATTAACATAATTGAAAAGATAATAAATAAATAATAAATAATTATTTATAACAATGAACTTATATTAACACATTCAATAAATTAGTTAAATTAGATGATGGTAAGCAATAAAAAATACATTTATACTAAAATTATTATGAATATAAATCTATAATATATTACAGTAATGATAATAACAAAATCAGAAGTATAAATGTTGTCAAAGAATTATATACATCAATTTTCAACTCTTCGATATACAATTAATCTATACAATAACATATTATACCACATAAGTCAAAAGATAAAAGAATGCTAACAAAAAAATTGAAGTAATAAAGGGATACATAAAAAAATGTTGTCTTACTATGTGATTCTATGTGCAAGTAATACTTCTTTTTGAACTATTGAACTAAACTAAGGTTTTATTCTTTGACAAATAGAATATGTAATTTGAACAATATGTGAACTCTTCAGCCTTTTTGTACAATTTACCTCTTTTGTGTGCAAGTAATCTTAAGAATTATTGTTATGAGCAACAAAGAAAAGAAAAAAATTAAACAATATAATTAATAAATAAGTTAACTAAAAGCACATATCTAACTACTTAAAAGAAAGAAACATAACAATGTTACATATAACTTTGTTAGTTATAGGATTCATGAATTCTACCCGTATCATGACATGGTGACTCTAGGAACATATTAGAAGAGAATGAAATGTTTGAGAAAAAAGAGAGACATTATTATACCTTATTATAGAAAATAGTAATCTTCATAATGTCATAACCTTTGTAGTTACTATATGTCAGTCCATCTCATGTAAGTAATCTCCACTTAATTCAATTAATTTTTTTTGCCCCCATAAAAGTAGGCGTTGCTGCCATAAGATAATTTTTTGTTAAAATGAATGTAAAAAATATAAGAAATGAAAAAAAAATTAACATACTAATTTTATTGTTTTATCCTTTTAATTTTTAATTAATAGTCAAACTCCTCTAATAAACATCTACGTATAAATTAAATATGTTGAATTTTGTTGTCATCACATTATGAATTTTATAAAAATATGTGATATTTTATTTTATAAAATTATTTTTTGTCCCCACAAAAAAATATATTCTAGATCTGTCAAAGATTATATATATCAATTTTCAACTCTATGATATGCAATTAATATATACAATAACACATATCATACCACATAAGTCAAAGCATAAAAGAATGCTAACAAAAAATTGAAGTAATAAAGGGATACATGAAAAATTATATATGCAAGGAAGGCTTGGGAAAAAATATAAGAAAAACAAAAGTAAACATTTGAACCACCTAATAAGAAAAAAAAGTGAAAATTGCTTATAAAAAAAAATCAAAAGCAACCACCTTTGTTTCTCTTTTCAGATCCGTATTACCCTTTTATTCCCACCACATGTAACCAAAGACATGAGAAAAAAATTAGGAAAAAAAAAACAAACAAAGAAAAGAAAGTGAAATATGAATAACAAAGAAAGATAAAAAAAAAAACATGAAAAGAAAACTATACAAACATTTTAGAACAAAAATGTGAGTGATTATGAAAAAATCACTCATGAAAAAGAAAAGGAAAACATATAAGAATCCATTTCTTTCTCTTTCCAGTGTCACATTCATCATTAATTCCCACCACATGTAACCGAAGATCTTAGGGAAAACATTAGGAAAAAAAAAAGGAAAATAGAGAAAGGGCAAAAAAAATAAAAACATCAGATAAAACAACTCAACAACATTTTGTAATAGAATGTGATTATGAAAAAAAATTACTTACTGAATTTTTTTTGAAGCAACCACCTTTTTTCTCTTCTTAGAGCAACAATTTACCTTTCTAATCTCACCACCTGTAACCAAAGACAATAGGTAAATCATTTAAAGAAAAAAAGGGAAAGAACAACATAGGAAAAACATTAAAAAAGAAAGAAAGAACAACACAAATACTAAAGAAAAATAAGACTTGCAAAGAAGAAAAATAAAGCGACGCTTAATTTGAGTATTTTCTATTTTTATTTTAAAAAGAAAACAAAACTAAGAGTAAACATATGTTTTTTTTTTTAAATTTAGAAAACATTTCCTCTTAAAATATTTTAAAAATAGACCTAAATTTGAAAACAACAAATTAATATTTATAGCTTTTTATGAAGAAATGAAAACGCGATAAAATCTTAAAGTATTTTCTTCTCAATACATATTTTTTAAATCTTGAAAATTTAAAAATAAAAATTATTCTCAAAAAATGAAAAAGAAAATAAACACTCAAACCACATTGATGAAAATCATTTTTATATATAAATATATCGTATTATCTGATACCTAAAACAAATTATGTGATACAATAACAAAATTTGTTTCTCGTTACCTTGTAATAATCAGATTCATTGTTTTTTTTTTAATATTTGAAATCATTTATCATTTATTAGATATCAATAAAGATATATACTAGAGATTTACAATACTCATCCATTCTATTCAATCAATTGAGCTATACTTCCTACCTAATAAGATTTATTTTAAAAAATAAACTGAAAAAACAAAATATTTAAGTTGAGATATTTGAAATTTAAATTATTTGTATTTGTATTGTGAGAAGAATACAAAGAAATAAATTGCACTAGAAGAAGACACATGTTAAACGGAGAATGAGACAAATGATAGTTTTCCAAGATTAACTCACAAATGTATAATATATTAATTGATTATATATATATATATATATATATATATATATATATATATATATATATATATATATATATAATTTTGACAATTATTATACAAGTTTTATAACTTTAACAATTATTGTATCATTTTTATAATTTGATATAAAATATAATTTTTATTAATCTAACTGTTAAATTATATATACATATTACCAAAGTTTGTCTGTGTCAAATTTTGTCAAAATTGAACAATAACAAGAAGACAATCAAATGATCTATATTTTAATATATTTTGAAATGTTTATATTACATTAATTGTAATCTATATTAGCGAGGTAGTAGATAATTTTGAATTAATATAAAATTTTGTATATGTGATCTATGTGAAATAAACTTTTAATCCAATGGTGAAATTTTAAAAAATATCATCTAGTTAAAAGTGATAAAATAATGTAATAATTGTTAAGGTTATACATGTATAATTTAATTCATTCTCCCTCTCTAAATATAGTAGATATAATAGATATTTTCTTCTATTTTCACTCTCAACCAAATACATTGTTAATCTTATTTTTCATTAAGTTATTGACAACTTATTTAAGTTGATGATGTCCATTTATAATGATTTCATTTATTTATTTATTATTATTATTATTATTATTATTATTATTTATTTATCTAATATAATCTAAGACGATAATTATAATAAGATGAAGAAACAAAAAAGTATAAATATGTAATAGGTTAGACAATAAAATACTTATATTTGTAAATTTTTGTGAACTCATTTAAACATTATCTTTGATTTCTCTAGATAAAAAAATATTCATCTTTTTTATTGTAGGTTTTTTTTCCACATATGTAATTATAATTTTTTTAAGAAAAATTATCATTCTTAATACCATCATAAATTCAAAATGCACTAAACTAATAATAGAATTTATATCAAAACAAAAACAAATGTCTCAGAACAATAATAAGATAATTAAAATTTACATCAAACTCATTTAAATGTTATATTAAAATATCAACCAGTTAAATCTACACCCAAACAAAATTGAAGGGTTTTTCCTTCATTTTCTCAATCCAAAAAGAAAACACACACACAAGACGTATGGATGGAGGGTGAAAACGGTAAAAAAAGAGAGAACCCATTTCATTTGCTTGTTGCGTTTGTTGTTTTTCATTTTCATCTGATATCATATATTATTCGAGCTTTGAATGCTTCTCCCTCCATAATAACAAAATCAACACCACCAACACAATCTTTCTCTTTCTCTCTTTTTCATTTCCAATGCTGCAGCAACCTGCAAGCTTCATAGGCACTACGACAGACCCAATTGAATTCCCGAGAAAGAATTGAAGAGAAAAAACCGTAAAGTTAGGATCTTTTGTGTGATTTCGATGGGTGCGTACAGAGCGGACGATGATTACGACTACTTGTTCAAGGTGGTGTTGATCGGTGACTCAGGCGTTGGGAAATCGAACCTCTTGTCTCGTTTCACGAAGAACGAATTCAGCTTGGAATCCAAATCCACCATTGGCGTCGAATTCGCCACCCGCAGCATCCACGTCGATGACAAGATCGTCAAGGCCCAAATTTGGGACACCGCAGGCCAAGAAAGGTCCTAACTTCCTTCTCTCTCTCTTCTTTTTGTCTCTGCTTTTCATCTGGGTGTAGCGAAAAAGGTTCGAATTTTCGATGATGTCCATGTTTAGTATCTGCCGAACATCTTGAAAAAAATCTCATTCCGTCTCAAATTTCTTTTTTGGTTTCTGATTCTTGTTTTGTTTAGAATATTTTTATGGATTTGAACCGTAGGAAAGAAAATAGAGAATGAAGAGGGAACAAAAATAGTGATGAAGATAATTTTTCTTCTGGTTAGACGCAGGAAAAGTAAAAGGAACGCAGAAAAAGTGAAAGATAAATAGTGAGAAATTGAATTTTAGTAACATTTTTTTTTCTTCAATTTATATTTTCAATTTTTTTATTTTATTTTCTTCCCACCGAACTTAGGGGTATGGTTGGTTGTTTGATTATTGGGAATGATATATTATGTGGACCAATGTTTTGTGGGACTTTCATATGACAATGATGGAGGCAATTTGATATCTTTTTTTATTTATTATTATTATGTTGGTTATGGGGTTCTTGCTTTTGATCTGGTGACCAGGATACTGGAATATTGGACAATGTTCTTTGTTTATTTATTTATTTATTTTTGGCTTTTTTAGAATGCAAACATGCAATTATGCATTGGGCTTTTCTGTAGGATGGAGAATGCTGTTCACATTTTTCTTGGGTGGGTTTGATTAGTGTACGGTTAATGTTGCTATTATGGCAATTATGGATGCATGTTGCGCAATCGATGAAATTGATTAATCTCTAAAATATAAAATGAAGTGAAGACTGTTTTGTTTTCACTTTGTTGTGGCTTCAAGCCAAGGAAGCTGGGGAGAGGGATATAATTGTTTTGTGGATGAATTATTGAAGAGTGGGCCAAAGTTTAGAGTATATTTATATGTTTGTGTGAAATAATGGATGAGTGTGACCAATGTCTATTGCTTCCAGATCCATTGATTTTTGCAAAATCTTCATTTCTTTCTTGGATGTGACTCCTCTAAAGTGAGTAATTCACTGTAGAAGGTAAAGTAAGTAATATTAGTTGTTTAATAAGAAAATCAAAGGTTAATATTACGTGTGCATGCATAACAAAACATGTATGTGTTAGAATATTAACCGTCAATTTTCTCATTTGTGATTGAAATGACTTAACCTTTGCTTACTTCAGAAGAGTCAATTTTTTTAATGGTGTCCTTTTAGAAATTTGCTAATAACAGGTCTATGTGATTTCTCAAGTCTGGCTTGCTTTATATATTGTTCATGTCAGGCACTTTTTTGAAATGGAATGATGCTGATATTTGAGTCGGTGACTAGTTAAATCTAAAATATGATTGTTTCAAATTTATGATGACTATTTAATGAGGTGGAATGGTAGGTGTGTGAAGTGTTACTGTAGGACAAGGATGGTTATTTCTATTTGGGAGCGTGTTTTAATGTGATGGTTTGGTTAGGTTTCTTTTGCCAATGAGAGTAGTATACTATATACATGCACAGATTGTGCAACACAATAATAGTGGAAAAGAGCTAGTTTGGGCTGTATCAAATATAGCAACAATCACCAAACCTTCTTGTCTCACAAGATGTAGACTCAGGCTGTATGAAGTATATAGTAAACAAACTTATTTTGGTCCCCCAAAGATAGAAGTAACATCACGTTGGTCCTTTAAACAAAATAGATACCAATTTAGTTCTTCAGTCACAAAAGTGACATCAATGTGGTCCCTACAAAAACATTGACATTAATTTAGGTCCTTAATCATAGAAATTAATATCAATTTAGTCCCTCAATCATACAAAGTTAACATAAATTTAGTTCATTAACTATAGAAACTGACATCAATCTAATCCTGCAATCTCAGTCTGTACACAGGTGGATGATTTTGATATCACTTTATTGAGAAGGGATTAAATTTAAATGTCAAAATTCTTCCAAGAACGGAAGTGATGACTATTGTATCTTTGAAGGAAAAACATGGATTTACTCTAACTAAAACTTGAAGCAAAACGATTTCATGTTTTTTTTAAAACACTTTTACAATGATCTTATTCTTAACTTAGCCTTACTTTGAAGTCTAGACTTGCAATGATTTTTGGTCTGTGACATGGTCATTACTTGCTAATTATAAATAGATACATTATATGTTTTCCATAATGCTGTATATATCAGTCTCATTCTTGTTATTTGCTACAGATATCGTGCAATCACAAGTGCATATTATAGAGGGGCTGTTGGTGCACTGCTTGTGTATGATGTTACCAGGCATGTGACTTTTGAAAACGTGGAGAGATGGTTAAAGGAGCTTCGCGATCACACAGATGCCAACATTGTAATCATGCTTGTGGGGAACAAGGCGGATCTTCGTCATTTGCGTGCCGTGTCCACAGACGATGCCAAGGCATTTGCCGAGAGAGAAAACACGTTTTTCATGGAAACATCTGCTCTCGAGTCCTTGAATGTCGATAATGCCTTCACCGAAGTGCTCACTCAGATATACCGCGTTGTTAGTAGGAAGACTCTCGAGATTGGGGATGACCCTGCAGCCTTGCCCAAGGGGCAGACCATCAATGTTGGCAGTAGGGATGATGTCTCAGCTGTTAAGAAGTCTGGATGCTGCTCTGCATAGTTTCACAAGCCTTTTGCAGAAGAATAGAATAATATCTATATGTGCATGATTCAACCAATTCTCAACATTTTGGGGTCCAAGTGAAATCTTTTAATACCTACACTTCTCTTTTTATGTATTTTTTCCCACATATCTTGGCAAGTTTATTGTTTTCTCTTTTTTTCTTTTCTTTTCATGTAAGTGTTTGGTCATAGGATTGATGTCTTGTTGTCCTTAGATATACAAAATATACTGTTTGTATTGAGTGAAAGTGATATTTGGTTCTTAGATTGATCAGAAGTTACAATGTCATCATTCTTCCACAAATTTTCCATTCCACTGGAGCAAGAAAAATTCTTTGATAGGTAGGAAGTATTATTCAATCCTGAGAGAGTTTTTGGCATATGATGAACCATTAACTTGATAAAAAAATAATTAACGTTCAGCTTGTTGGTATGGAAGCTCATTGCAATTGCGATACTTGCACAAATACAGTGCTCAGCACACAGGGAAGGAATGCAAAAAATTATACCGCTTGAAGCACTTCAATTTTTCAGCTATAACACTAGTCCTTAACAATTGCCGTTTTCTTTTTGTTAATTTATTAATATCTAAGCTAGTCTCAGCTAAAGGGAAGAAACAAAAACTATTACATCAATGGAAATTCTAGAACCACACAATCACAAGATGGAATGATGATAAGTGTCATATTTTAATTAATTTAGGGATTCTAATGTTAACACTTATCTTTTAATTTAAAAAGATTTTCTTGTAAACTTGCTCTAAACCTAATTGATTTGTACTTGTTACATATATAAATGATGTTTTTCACATTTTGGAAGATTAATTCAATCAAATTTGGTATTTTAATAGTTATCAAGTGTATCAAGGCATCCAAAGCAAACAAAAAGGCAAAAAATGGGCAAAAAGGACATTTCCTGAAGCAAAAATGACCTAGAACTCGCCCAGGCCAACTTATTTAGGCTTTAACTAGCCTGGGCGAGTGATTTATGCACAAAGTGGTCGCTTGGGTGGGTAGGGTTTCCAGAAAGATTTTTTAACTCGCCTAGGCGAGTTAAACAAGCACAAAACACTCGCCTGGGCGAGTGAACATCACTAGCTTCCAAATCCTATATAAAGCCATGCAGGGGTGGTTCAAAGGCATGCTTTTGAAGGCCAAAGTGAGTGAAAACACGAATTAGCAAGCCTTAGGAGCCTAGAGAGAGAGTGAGAAATTGGTAAGGAAACTCTGCCGGAGTGATTCGGAGATCGCCTCTTCATCATGTATTCAGTTGATCTTGTGCTCTCTACAATGATTGGCTAACTTCTCTAAGGATTGGATGTAATCTTCTACCATTAAGTATCTCTTTTAATATTTATTTATGCATGAATATTTTCTATTTATTATTGGTAATTTCATTCTATACTTAATGCTTGATTCTACTTGATCACTAGTTTCATGAAATAAAGTTCTAAGTTGAACTGGAAAGTACTCTTAAAACTTGAACTGAATAATTTTGCTTTTTACGTTACGTTGCTAGGAATAGAACATAACGTTTAGAATGCAAATAACACCCCATTATGATTGTAATGCTGGGGTATTTATTTCATATGCGAGGGATCGATATTTGATAAATATTCTTAGGATTCTCAAATGCGAGAGATCGATTTTGGGTGATTTTATGTGTGCATCAATAATAAAAGAAAATAATTTATGCATGGTAATATTAATTGAATACTGAGGGTATGAACGATGAAATCCAATCCTACACTTTTCTTGAATTAATTAAACTCGTTTTATTAGTTTCCATAATTCCAACGCATTAAATCTATTATTTCCGCTTTTTCTTTAGATTTTGTAATTCACAAATACATGAAACTCCACTTACACTTGTTGTAAATAACTATTGAACTATTAAGTTTTATTTAGATTAACTGAGTAACTCAAGTCCCTGTGGAGACGATCTTTTATAAATTCTGTAACCTACAACGATAATTGGTACCCTTGCCAAAAGTCTAACCAATGACCAAACTAGGTGATCAGCAACATTTGTTTCATTCTCTAACGGAATGGGTCACCGCAACATTCCCATCACTCGGTAGAAAATGTTGAATAGACCTTTCTTTTTGTATCTCCTTTTTTGGTTCTTCACACCCCATTTTATAGTTTTTTTTATATTCCAAAAATACCTATTTCCTCTCACATTCAATCAACCCCACTCCTGCTAGAACCCTTTTCCAGTGAGCCATTGCCCAGTCAGCCCTTCTCTTTTCTCTCACTTTTGTACTCCTTGAGCCTCTCTCTACCATCATTGGCTTCCCTCATGTCTTTGCTGAGTACCCTTTTTTCTTCTTCTCATTTTCACATATCTCACGAAAACAGGTTTCTATAATGTATCACAATTTTTCAATAGTACGTTCCTAAGATTAATTTCCAGAAAAAAGTTTTTTTGTAATTTAAAAAAAAAATACAAATGGGGGGTGCGAACAGCAATATAAGGTGCAATTTGAATCAAAGTTCTTAACTAGCGATAAGTGCAAATAGTAAGGTCTGTAACTTTTTCTCATTCAGAGTGCCAGCAACCAAAAATCCAGTTCCACAATGAGTTCATTGAATATGAAGTCTCCCAGCAAAATGGTGGACCATGAAACAATCTCAATAACAGATTTATTTTAAGTGTTTTTGTTTGTGTGGAAATAGCACTAATATGTCTAAGCTACAAGCTGTAACCAAGACAAATAAGAAACAATTACAAATAATTTATTTTAAGTGTTAAATGACTTTTAAATTTTTTTATACAATAATATTTCATTTTTCTAATTATTTATTTTTTGTTTCATTAGCCAATGTTCGAAAGATATTAGCTAGTCCTAATTCAATTTATGCTTTGATCATACCTAAAATGTGAAATGCTAAATTCTAGGTATATACTTCCTCTATTCTATAATAATCGTCATGTAAGAAAAAAAAATTATTTTAAAATAATTGTTATTTTAGTTTTTTAATTTAACATTAATTACATTTTTTCACTTTATCCCTTATAAAATTAATAATATAGACAACAAAAATTAAAAATGAATTGATGATGATAAGGTTAATTTTATAAAATTATTATTATTTTTTTATCAATTTATTAAGTTTTATTAGTTTGTGTAAAATAAACAACAATTATAATGGATGATGGGAATAGTTCTAATTACCATAAAAGTTTCATGTTAAGTAATGACATTATTAATGAACCAATGTTTCTTTAATAACATGAAACTTTAATGTCAAGGATTAAATGAAAAGAAAACAATATACACTAACAAATACAACAATAAACGGAAAAAACACACATTTTTATAAGGATTCAAAATTTATTTCAATTTAAGAGATATTATAAGATTGAGAGTTGGACTCTAAAGCTTGTGCCTAGTGCTATTTAAATTTAATGAAGATACATTAGAAGAACCTCACCCACTAGATGGCTCCTCTTGTGTTCAAAGCCCAAACAGTTTTAAAAAAGAGGTTATTCTCTATGGGTATCCCTGGATACAGGAGTATCTAATCAAGTGCTCCCAAGACCTCCCACAATCAACAAGTTTATTAAAACAGTTCTTCTTGAAGAAAGGAGAACCAAATTGTACTATCAGAGAAAATGAAATAAAAACTATATAGCAATAATAAAAATAAGGGGGAATGCTAAGGGTTTTGTTTTTTTAAGGGGGATGCCCCTTGAGATGTACCTATTTCTTGTTGAATATATTTAATATATATTAATATGTTCACATACAAGTCCAATAAGTTATTGTAAGATTTTATGGGCCCATATGGGCTGGAGCCTAATAGCTTGCTATATTACTAGGATTTTCCCTAAGCTGAAGATAACACTGTTGAGCATTCCACATTTGATGCCTCTTGGTGTAATACTTCAAGCACCCAACACTAAACCTTTATTTCTCTCTCAAACCCCTTACCTCAACAATCTTGAAGTATTAGCTTCGTGTATTGGATTTGAGTGAGTAATGTGTTGTTTTGAAGATCTCATTGAGAGGAACTCAAGGGTGTGATCGCTTTTATGTTTCGGTGGAAGGATTGATCAGGATTTGAGATTTAAAACACTACAGCTGCAACCTTTGAGGCCAAATCCTGGAAATTTCAGCCAATTTCATGAGTTGAAACCTTTTGGGTTTTGTTCTACTCGTCGAGACGATCATTTTGAGTGGTGATTTGCGTAAAATGGAGGTCAAACGAAGGAGATATAACAGTTTGAAGTTTCTACAGTTTTTCGGTCACTTTTTCGACAACTAGTTCTTCTTCTCCGGCGAACTCTCTGGCGACTGGTTCGTCTTCTCCAATGAACTTTTTTGGCGATCGATGACTTTTCAACGAGTTTTCAGCAAGTTTTCGGCAACCCAAAATAGTCATTCCTAAGGTTTTTGGGTGTTTTGGATTCATTTTTGTGGTCAAATTTGACAAATTTCACCTCTACAATGCTGTTTTGAAAAGTTAGAAGGTTTTTCATACTTTGGAGGATTTTAAGGTGCACTCCTTCTAACTATTTTTTACTTTAATTAAAATGGCAAAATATAGCTCCTATCTCTTTGTTGATCTTGTGTTGAGTAAGATACTTGCTGAATGAAATTCTTTTAAGACTAACATAAAAGAATAGATGGGGCTGGATGAATTAAAAAGATATATTCATATTGAAGACCAAAACTTTTGTAGGAAGAGTTTGGAACAAATAGGACAACAAAAGTCAGTTGCCAACTTAGTTTCACATTTCTATAAATATCAGAAAAGGTCCAAGCCACCAAAAGGTGAATCCTCTTCACAGTTAGAGGCTAAAAAGACTGTCTTCAAGAAGAAGAAGAAGGGCAAGTGCCATAACTGTGGAAATTGGGGTCACTGGGCGGCAAAGTGTAAGCTACCAAAGATGTTAAAGAACAACACACCACAAAATGAGGTTAATATGCTAATTAGTGAATCTGAGCCTCAAGCTTTCATTGGAATGATGTATAATGGAAAGACCAGTGTCTCTTTTGAGTGGTGGTTGGATAGTGGTACTACATGTCATGCAACAAATGATGAGAATTTACTCTTTGAGATCATAGAAGTGAAAGACACCGTAGAAAATTGTAATGGTAGCGAGGCAGGGGTGACTCATGCTGAAACTGCTAATTTGGTGCTTTCTTTAGATAAGTTTTCAAACATGTTAAAGTAGTACCTTTACTTAAAAAGAATTTAATATCTATGAGTGTGTTTGATAAAGCTGGTATGACTCTTTCAACTATAAATAGTAGAGTAACTTTATTTGTTAACTCATGTTACTTCGATTATGCATTTATGATTAATGGCATGTATAGATTGAGTTTAGATACTGATAGCATAAACCATATTAGTTCTACTTTGATTGATCCAAAATTATTACATAATAGACTTGGACATGTGAACTATAGGAAAATGCAACATTTATCTAAAACTCACAGCATTCCATTAGATACTTCTATTCGATTCGAAAAATGTGAAGTGTGTGCACAAACTAAGATCACTAGAAAACCTTTTAAGTCGGTTTCTAAAAGCACAACACTTCTTGAGCTTATACATTTTGATATTTATGACTTTAAAAACTATGTCACCAGAGGGGTCGGAAGTACCTAATCACTTTCATAGATGATTTCTCTAGATATTGTCATGTTTATTTGTTGAAATCGAAAGATAAAGCTTTTTGAGAAGTTTAAGATTTTTAAATCTAGAGTTGAAAATCAACTCAATTTGAAAATTAAGAGGTTTAGGAGTGATAGAGGAGGAGAATATACTATGACTGGGTTCAAGGAATTTTGTGCCTTTGAGGACATAATACTTGAAACTACTGCTCCTTACTCACCCCAATCAAACGGTGTTGCAAAGTGTAAGAATAGAACTTTAGTTGAAATGCTAAATTCTATATTACTTACAGCTGTCATGCCTTCCTCCTATTGGGGAGAAGCTGTTTTAACTGCTAATCACATCTTAAACAAGTTGCTGCACTCTAAATTATATAAGACACCTTATGAGATATGACACAAACGTCCTTGTAGATATGATACCCTTAAAACCTGGGGTTATGTTGCCTATGTAAGGATACAAGATTCTAAAAGGCCTAAGGTGGGATCTAGAACCGCTACTTGTGTATATCTAGGTAATGCAGAAGATAGTACTGCAAATAGCTTTTTGGATCTATCTATTAACACAGTGATAGAATCTAGAGATGCAGAATTCTTTGAGTACAAGTTTGTTAGCAATCTTGACTTGAAGGTTTTTGGATCTGCAGATATGATTTCAGAATCTCCTATAGAATCTGTAGCTTTTCCTTCTGACACTAATCTCACACAATTGTCTATTGAACCAATCCCAATTAGAAAATCTACAAAAGATAAAGTTTCTAAAAGTTTTGGTGAAGACTTTGTCACTTACCATATAGAGAGGATGATTCATTCTCCTATCAAGAAGCAATGAGATCTAGAGAATCCTTACTGTGGGCAGAAGCCATAAATGATGAAATAAATTCTTTGCTACAGAATCACACTTGGCAACTAGTCATTTGCCAAAAAGGGCTAAGGTTATAGGCTGTAAGTGGGTATTAAAGAAGAAACTAAATAGTGACAGATGAATAGCTAGATATATAAAGCACATTTAGTAGCTAAAGGCTTTAAACAGCAGAGTGTAATAGACCTTTTTGACGTTTATTCACCTATATGTCATCTATCAACTATAAAAATTCTTCTTGCTTTGACATCTATTGAACACTTTGTAGTGCATCAAATGGATGTAAAGACAACTTTCTTAAATGGAGAGTTAAATTAATAAATCTACATGGAACAACCTGAAGGGTATCTCATGAAAGGCCTTGAGGAAAAAGTTTGTAAATTGCACAAATCAAAGTCTTAAACAAGCACCTAAGATGTGGCATCTTAAGTTTGACAAGGTGGTAAAGAGTTATGGTTTTCAGTCTAGTTATTCAGATAAATGCCTTTACTATCGTTTCATGTCAAATAAGATAGTCATTATATGCTTGTATGTTGATGACATGTTAATTCTTGGCTCTGATCATTCCACAGTGAGTGATGTGAAAACCACTTTAGCTAGAGAATTTGACATGAAACATATTGGTATAGCTAATACCTTTCTTGGTATGAAAGTAAGCTTTGAAAGGCAAGTAATCTTTCTTAGCCGAACTCATTATATTGAGCAGCTACTTTCTACATGGGGATACAGTGAGTGTAAACCGAGTGAGACACCATATGATTATAACAAAAGACTGAGTCCTAATAAAGGGACCAGTGTGGATCAGTTAAAGTACTCAAAACTGATAGGTAGTCTCATGTATGCTAAGAGTTGCACTAGACTTGACATAGCCTTTGTAGATGACATGTTGAGTCGTTTCACTAGTAATCCTAGTAAAGAGCATTGGGATGCCCTTAGTAGGCTGATAAGATACCTTAAAGGTACTAAAGATTATGCTCTATGTTATTCTGGTTATCATCCAATTGTGGATGGATATTCTGATGCCTTATGGTGTTCAGAAATTGGAAATAGTAAATCCACTAGTGGATATGTATTCACTTTGGGTGGAGCTGCTATTACTTGGAAATCCAAAAGATAGACTTGTATTGCATTGTCATCAATGGAATCAAAACTTTTTGCTTTAGCCTCAGCTGATGAAAAGGCAAAGTGGATAAAGAATCTGATTATGGATATTCATTTGACTCAACTAAAGATTAATGCTTTAAGTTTATTTTGTGATAATCAAGCAGCAGTCCAAGTCGTAAAGAATGTTGTCTTTAATTCAAAGAGAAGACATGTGAGACTGAGACATGTGTTGTTGAATTATCTGAGATAACAAGAAGTTATCACCTTGGTCGATGTGAGATCGAAGGATAACATGGCCGATGCTCTTACAAAAGGTTTGTCTAAAGATCAATTATTCAAAACAGTTGGAGAAATAGGGTTAAAGACTATGGGACAAGTCTTAATTATCATTTACTTACCTTTAATTGTGTGTTTTGGATTATCGAATCTTCTTTTGTTGGCCAAATGATAAGCATAATTTATATGTTTCATTGATGAACGTGGTTGCTAACTATTTTGAAAAGGGTGAGTTATCTCATTCCAAACTTGATGAGATGATTTTAATCCAATTCAAAAGTTCTATCTGGGAAGCTTGTGTCATTCCAAACTTAATGATACAATCCTACCAGGTTGACCTATCCTTTTGGTTAAATGATCACATTCCAAACCTGATGAGATGATTTCAATCCAATATCTAGGAAGCTTATGTCATTCCAAACTTGATGATACAATCCTATCATATTGGTCTATCCTTTTGGTTAAATGATCTCATTCCAAACTTGATGCTAGATTATTTGACTTTAAGGAATTAGTAACTGTGACATTCCAAATTGAAACATAGAAATAGTTAATTATATAAGAAGCCTATTGGTCTTGTTTTTAATTGAAACTTGACATTACAAGACTAGGTTATTGTAAGTGACATGACTATTAGTCTTATTCTGTGAAACAAGACAATCATGACTCTCTTACAAATAAACTTAGGTTGATTGCTCTTTATAACTTAAACTATTTAGGCTTTGTTCATAAATTATGAAACTGGCTTGATGCTTATGAACATGATATTATGATACTTTATGGCATTGATATATGTTCTTCTTTGCCTGATGATATTATGCTAAGTTCTTTTAGTAGAACTAGACATTTTTAGTAGTTTATTCAAATGATTGAATTCATGATAATATGAAATTCATATTTGATATTCTACAAGGGATGGTAGAGATTGAGGAGAGCTTAAGAAGTTGGATCCTTAAGAGGACGACCAACTTGATATATGTATATATCATTTAGAGTAGTAGGGAACTTGATAGTTTACTTGCTATTGTCCATTATGTTGGAGTCCATTTACTTGAGACTTACATTTTGTTATTTCTATTTTGTGAACATTGTGAATATTATGCTTCTTTCTTATATTTGTAAGGCCTTAGACTATTTTGATTGACCTACTTATACTTGATTTTTGTTATGCATATGTTGGTTGTGAACTGATTTTGAGATTGATTTTAGATGTTGGGATTTGGATGAATTTAGATTTAATCTAAAACTCTTCATATTTATATTGTTATATTGATCTCAGAACAGATTCATGAGAATGATGATTCACTTAGTTTGATTGCAAATGTTGTCTGAGTTTAATATTTTATTATTGAAACTCTTTGACCGATTCGAGTTGATTATCTTGGACTGGATGTGGACGATTCATGTTTATTTGAGCATTACACTGACTATCTTATTGGCTTGTGCTGTATGGTGAACATAGGAGGAGATTGTTGAATATATTTAATATATATTAATATGTTCACATACAAGCCAAATAAGTTATTGTAAGGTTATATGAACCCATATGAGTTGGAGCCCAATAACTTGCTATATTACTAGAGTTTTCCCTAAGCTAGAGATAACATTGTTCATCATTCCACATCTGATGCCTCTTGGTGTAATACTTCAAGCATCCAACACTAAACCTTTCTTTGTCTCTCAAACCCCTTACCTCCAACAGTTCTGTCCATGTTCATAACCAGTTAGGTATTGAAATTACCAGCTTGAATCCTCTAGCTACATTCCCTATAAGCCAATGTCTAGTCAACTTCTAAACCATTATATTTGTAATTATGCAATAACTATTGAAGAAGAAAAGAAGGTTGATTAAGATTTTCGAGGGAGAGAAATGTTGCTAAAGATGCTAGAGAGGATCTAGTCTCTCAAAACATGCATTGCTTCTTTATTTACATCATATAAAACTAAATTATGGAGTTGTCTAACTTGAATCAACCACTTATGTAATTCCTCCTTTATCAAAGTTGTACTCTATGTATATAACTTCTATTTACCATTACAAAATCAGGCAAGGCAAAGTATTCACTCGGCTCAAAAAATAAGGTAAAGTTGTATTTGATAAGTACAACTTGTTACATTAGAAGAAGAAAAAAAACCAAAGTGGCATTTTTATATATATGATTTTTATTTACAATTAAATAATAAATTAGACAAAGTTGTATTTTATGCATTTAATTTGTTTCATTTTTAAAATTTTTAAAAATAAATCAAAGTTGTAGTACTATGTGTATATATCTTTTACTTAAAAAAGTAAAATAATAAGTTACATATGAAATGTGGAATTGCAATTTTTTTGGAACTCGTCAATCTCTTATTCCAAATACAAATAGCTCTAACCAGGGTAATAAATTTTCAATTTACACTACTTATATAAACTTCAAATCAAATTATACTACTTAGATAAAAAAAACATTTTCATATCTTATATAAAATACAATCTTGGTAGAATTAATGACAAAAAAGTATAAGTATATTTTTTAGCTAATTACAATAAAAAATATTTAATTGATAGTAGTAATGAATTATTATATGATGACTTAAATATATTTTTAGTCTCTCAAATTTGAAATAATTTAGTTTTGGTCCCTCAATTAAAATTTTATTCTTTTTGGTCTCTCAATTTTATAAAATATTATTATAAAATAACATTTTATGAATTTGAAAACTAAAAAGAATAATTTTTAATTAGATAATAAAAAAATAATTTTAAATTAAGATTAAAAATATATTTAAATTTCTATAATATGTCGCATACAACCAAAAACATAAAATATCTTATAACATAGCTTATGGCTTTGGTCTTCTTAATTTAGTAAGTTTCTTCTACACATGGATGATAAAATGTACTTAAATTCTATGAGTACCTGAAAATAAATCATCATAACTTTTTGTTTCTTTAATAGCTAATTAGTTAGTACATAAATATTAGTAAATAAAACACAACTATTTATATAAAATATACTATATAAAATAAGCACATATGGATAAAAAAATTAGTATCCAAAAGGTTATAGTTGAATAATATTTTATTCAATTTATTGATTTTATATATAAATAAAGCATGTACAAGTACAAGGATTAAAGTTATTATTAGTAACAACCTTGATGTCATTACATGGAACAAGAAATTAATTAAAGTGAAAGACTTTATTTTAATCCATTTAAAACTCTTTAATTAATTTATTTATGAAAGTATTGTAAAATTTTCGCATCTCTAAGGCCAAGGGCTAAAATGCACAACAATAAAAAAACATCATATAATATATATACATCATCATAGTAACTCAAATTTCTTCAATACATGTATATAAACATAAACCACACCATAAGGATACACTACATAAACTCTGAGTTAATCAACACTACACATAACTTTAAAGAGGAAACAAAATACGATAATGTTTGAAAGACCCGGGGCCACCTTTTAGCCATATGCTCCCCACAAATGTCAGATATAGGATCATCACAAACATGAACCACATGTGTAACAACTTAAGGGTAAGTTTACCAAAAACAAGTATATTAAAACAATATACAACTTAGCAGTTAAAGCATAAACATGCCCCATCATATACATATACAACATAATATGTAGAAATTAGACATAAAACATAAGTCTTAGAATCCACATAACAAAAAAATATCATAACAATCTCCAATTCATCAATCATCAAATCAAGATTCATTCATCGTACTCCATCATCATCATAAGTCAATCAATCATCATCGCCATGATTCATCCATCAAGCAACATCATCATTAGTCCATCAATCATCGATGCCAAAGACAAACTTGACTCCATAGAGATTTCACCTTCTGAGCAATTAACTCAATTACATCTCTTAACAATCACACCTTGACCATTCGGGGAGACTCGAATTAACCATACGAAGGAATTGTGGTTTTTTTTTTAAATGGATGAGTATGGGTAATGGCTTACCTCAATAAGGCTTGCAAAGACCTTAACCTAGCTAGGGATTCGCCTACCCATCCATTCTATAGGCTTTTTCACTGTTAGCCACCACCACAACCTCCAACACTAGGTTGAGGGCCTTTCGACCTACCACTTACGTGCCTACTCACAACAACTACACTTAGATACCATGAGAGTTTTAAGTAACACACATACGTACCCACCATGATTGGTCTAAAGTATCCAGGTTTCACTGTCAACAACAATTCATCCCATATATACTGAAAAGTCAATAAACTTCTTGGAAAGTAGTTCTCACCACTCCAACATGTCATTCGAAGTCAAAACCTAGGGTGGTACTTAGGGAGATACCCCACTAGGCGAAACCCTTGGGTCACTTCAGTGAGGCAAAGTTTTGGCATTGAACTCAACCTCCCAAGCATACTATTTTCTTTTCAACAAAAACATTCACAAAGTTCATAGTTAACCCTTCCAACACATATGGATCATTACAAGGCAAGATTATTATCAACTATCATCATCTTTTCAACATCACCACATTCACATCATCAAACGATGTTCATATCATCATCAATAAATCAATCAACACAACTTAAGATATTATCAATTAACATAAATATCTAATCATCAATATAATTCATTTCATCAACAATTCAATCTATCATTAACTCATCATGCATATCTCATTCAACATATTATCAATTCATTATTTACATCTTGTTCAATTCATCATTAATTCACCATTCATATCATCCTCACCAATCACAAACTCTCAATAGTTCATCTAAACATCATGAGACTTTCCACACCACAAGTTCCTATGATTAACACCGATCTTAACATATGAATGTGAATTACATAAGAATAACAAGAACCCACCTCAATCTATTTTGTTTAAGGTTTACATCCATATCAAGAAGCATTTAAGATTGAAATTTAAATGAAATACACAAAAGAAAACTTGATAGGTAGTCATGCCTAAGAGCGACTTACCATGCACTTAAGTGTGGTCCTCTTTCCTTCCTATTAGCTTGCGCTTAAGCGCCAACTTCCAGTAGCCCGCTTCCTTGTCACGCTTAAGCATCACCCTAGGTGGGCTTAAGCGTGATATGTATGAAAGTTTACTTGTTTGTTGTCAAATCTCCTCTAATAAATCCTAAATTGAATTTCAACTCAATTCTTTCGTTTCCAAACATGAACATCAAATTTAAACACAATTAAGGGACCAAAAATAGCTATTCATCACGTAAAACATAAGATTAAAGATGTTTAAGCTTCCCTTACCTATCAAACTTAATAAACTTGCTTTGAGATGAACAAAGCAAGAAAATGAGGAGACTTTTGGTCCAAGATGCAAGTTTTTCCTCACTTCTACAACAATTTCAGATAATCCACACCACCCAGGCCCCAAAAGCCAACATAAAACACATCAAAACCTTAAAAAAGAACACTTTTATGAAGCTTTGAAAAGTGCCCATGGAGGAAAACAAAATGAAGGATAAGAAGGGGAAGGGGAAGGTCTCTTACGTATGAAGTTAGTCCAAATTCGAAAAAAAACTCAACAACAAGGTCCTTTGTGCTAAAATTTCAAGGTCTTACACTCTCTAATGGTGGATTGTCTTGGAGAGGGAAAATATAGTGAAATGAGAGTGTTGTGTTTTTGTTCAATTTTAGATAAATAAAACTTGATTGTTCCTCTCCTTTCTATTCATATCCCCATCACTTCCTAAGATTACATGCTCTTTGTTCTCATAAGGCTTACTCATCTCACTTCAAACACTCTAAAACTTGTTATTTCACACTTAAAACAAGATTTTTGCATGTCATCATAAACATACATACAAACACCATAAATTACCATCTCATAATTAATTAATTATTTAATTATGACACAAAAAAATGCCATTTTAGTTTTTTAATAGACTCTATGATTTTTCCCACTTTTCCATATAATCTTCACTTCATGATTTTTTTTTGGGTGGATTCCACAAAAAAAAAAAATTATCTTCTCTAACTTCCCACTTTTCTCATACATATATATAAAATTCATTCACTCTCACTTTTTTTTCTCTTCAAAATCTATCAAAATAAATCTACTGTAAAATTGGAATATACAACGGGAAGGACGAGAATAAAGAGAAAAAAATGTTAATAATACATTTTTAATAATATATTTTTTGACATGGTTTAGTTAAAAAAATTAAATGAAAACTAATAAGATTAAAAGAGAGACTCTTAAATAAGAAGTGACATTTAATAAAAAGTTATAATTTAAAAAAATTCTAATTAATGGAAAACATGTAAGTGATATGGAAAGAAAATAGAGATATAAAAGAAAACGTGACAAAGAAAACAAAAGAGAAAATGATTTTTCTTTCTTTATAAAACTCACTTTTTCTCTAATCTAAATGAGACATACGAGTTTTATTAACCAATTTTTGAATTTTATTAAATATATTATAAATGATTAATTAAAATTTATATAATCATGGATAAATTTCATTAAATGAAAATGTTATCCTTAAAATATTGATTAAAATAAAAAATAAAAAATATTATCAACAAATCTTACTATATTTTTATAAACTAATATTAAAAACACATTTTATCATAATTTCATTATAACTCAAAAGTAAATTTTTAATTAGTAAAAAAAACATTCATTAAAGAATTATTAAGACCGGCTATTTTTATGACTGGAAATAAATCTCCATAATGCATATCAAAATATAAGTTTGATTTCTATATGTATAAAAGAAAAGTCTAGTTGGATGTGACTTTAAAATAAATCACAGTGGTGTATATTATGTGAATTACATAATTATATCAGCCAATCAAATTTGATTTTTCTTTTTATAATTTAAACTTGATAACCTTATAGTAAATTTTATATTTTAATTTTTAATTTAATATTTTATTAAAAGATCGCTTTATCCCTAGTCTTCCTTATTCAATCTCTAATTTTCTAATTTTGAATGTTAACCTTCGTGAGTTTGTGGCTGTCTCTCAATTTCAGATAACATTCTATAATTAGACTATACATAATATATATAGGTGGGACTTATTTTAAAGTTACACTGAAATAACAACCTAAAAAAATATACAATATATATCATCAAGTGTTAACTAATAAAAAATATTCTTGAGCAGGTGTGATACGTGACCATAATGGGGCTTTTATTTGTGGTGTTGGTGCTAATTTAGGAGGTTGTTCGGTGCTTGTCGCTAAACTAAAGGCAATCCTTCTTGGTCTTAGACCGGCTTGGTCTATAAGGTTATTAAATACTAGAGTTGATTCAGACTCCCTGCTGGCAGTTAAGCTTATGTCCAAAGTGTTGGAAATGGTCAAATGCTAAATAAAGAGAGCACATAATATTTTGCTTGAGAGAAATTCAAGGAAAAAAATAGCAAAACTAAATAAGTGGAGGAGAAATGGTATGAATATGTTATCTCTTTCCCTTCATAAATATTCCAACTTCAAGAAAAGAAAAAGAGAGAGAAAATATTTATTTTAATATTTTTTGGGTATAACAGGTGGTGATTTGAGCAATTGTTTGAAAACACTTGTTTATAATTTTCTCTTTACAATAAAATATCTGCAACAGCCCAGAGACGTAGACATAATTGGTCGAACTCTGCTATCAATTATGTGTGAGTAAATATTCTGCATATTTTTTGTTTCTTACAAATCTGATTATAGAAAATTTTGTGTAATTTTCTCAACAGCTGGTATCAGAGCGTTGGTTATAAACAATCCAGAAGGAGTTAGATTTGAGTGGGAGCAATGGCTACAAAAGATGTAAATGTGAAAATTGAAAAGTTTGATGGCGCAAACTTTAGCTTTTGGATGATGCAAATAGAAAATTATTTGAATCAGAAAAAAATGTACCAACCTCTCTCTAGGAATAAACCCAAGGGTATAAAGGATGAAGATTGGGCTCTTCTCGACAGACAAGCCCTCAGAGTAAACTGTTTAACGTTATCTCACAACGTTGCTTTCAACATTGCAAAAGAAACTACAACAGTGGGTCTTATGGCGGCTCTTTCTAGCATGTATGAAAAGCCATCAGCCTCAAACAAAGTTCATTTGACGAGACAATTTTTCAATTTGCAGATGACAGAAGACGCATCAATAGCACAACATCTTAATGGACTCAATATAGTCACAACCCAATTGAGTTCAGTTGGAATTGATTTTGAAGAAGAAGTACTAGCATTGATACTTTTGTCTTCTCTACCAGAAAGTTGGAATGCTAATGTCATAGCTGTGAATAGCTCTTCGAGAAGCAATACGTTGAAATTCAATGATGTTCGTGATCTGGTTCTCAGTGAAGAGATTCGATGGAGAGAGTCGGTGAATCTTCAACCTCTTTAGTTTTGCATACATAGTCAAGATGAAGAAATTCAACCAGAGGATATGGATGTGGAAAATCAAAGGAAAGAATGTCCAAATCCAAGAATTATTAAAGCTCTCGTAACTCGAAGATTTTGTGGAAGAACCAGGCACTACAAAACTTAGTGCAAGAGTACACCAAAGAATCAAAAGGTGAAGGCAGAGGCAAATGTTGCCTCTACCTCATGAGAAGTACATGATACTTTAATATGCTCTTTAGAGAGCAAGGAAGAGTCTTGGGTATTAGACTCTGGAGCATCCTTTCACGCCACTTCTCAGAAATAATTATTTGAGAATTATGTCCCCGGAAACCTTGGTAAAGTTTATCTTGGTAAGGAACAAGTTTGTGAGATTTTCGTTAAAGGTGCAGTGAACATTAAGTTAAACGGGTTTGTATGGTAATTGAACAATGTTAGACATATTCCCGACTTGAAGAAGAACTTGATCCCTATATACCAGTTGGCCAGTGATGGCTACACAACAGTCTTCCATGGCGATCAATGGAGGATTTCAAAAGGTGCAATGACAGTTTCTTGTGGTAATAAAAGTGGAACTCTTTACATGACAGATGAAGCATGTCATTTGATTGTAGTTACAACAACTGAAAATCCCAATCTATGGCACTAGAGGCTTGGCCATATGAGTGAGAAAGGGATGGAGATCATGTGCTTAAAGAATAAATTACCAGGTCTTCGGTTGGTAGAAATAAACATATGTGAAGATTGTGAAAACAGTAGGAATACACACAATAACCAAGGGGGGGTGAATTGGTTTAAACTTGGTTTTTTAAAATTATTTAGAAAATCAGAGTTATAGGATCTTAATCACAATTAAACCAAGAATGCTTCAAATCAATCAAACCACTCAGTCCAAAAAAAAATTGCTTCAAAACAGAACATGTTGAGTAATGAAAATAATACCAAGAATTAATGATCAAGATAACAAAAAGAATTTAAGGAATAGAAAACCAACACAAGAATTTATACTGGGTCACTTCTCAAGAGAAGCTACATCCATTTCTTCTAATCAACACTAGATTAGAATTCCACTATTATAAAATTTCATTTCTTACAAGCTTTACAACAACCACTTTTTATCAACCCTAGATAAAAAACAAAAATCTAAAACCCTATTAGATTCCTAATGATCAATACATAAAGAACCATTCTCTACTCTTCCTTCTAGAGAAACCCACTCTAGAAAAAGCCTAAAGATCCCTTTACAATAGTTTCAAACTACCAATAATACAAAAACAAATTTACAACAAGAGATAATGAAGAGAGACAACCTGATGATCCAATGAATATGAATGAATATGATTTACCAATCAGAGTTGAAATGCAGAAATCAATTTCAGAACTTTCTCTCCAAAAGCTTCTTTGAAAATCTTGCCCAAGAAATCTTTCAATACACCATGAAGATTTAAAAAGTGGGACAAGAGCTTTGCTAACTCAGAAAATCCTTTCTAACTTTGAGAAGGCTTGTATATGCTCAGAAAAATCGAAGTCTCTAAGTTATCTTTTTAGGCAAGCCTTCAATCTATTTATAACCAATTTTTATAGCAGAATGTAATCGATTAAAGCGCCAAGTAATCGATTAAATTGCCAAATAATCGATTAAAATGTTCTTAGCACAACCTGGGAACTACAACGAGCAAATTAATCGATTAATCCAAGTTGTAATCGATTAAAGCATACAGGTTTAGTTTTGAAACAAGCTTGTGTAATCGATTACGGATTGTGGTAATCGATTAAAGCAGTCATGCATATTTAACAATGAACTTAAGTAATCGATTAGGATATCATGGTAATCGATTAAGATAGAGAAACATGATTTTCATTTTGTGCTATGTAATCGATTACGATTAGCCTGTAATCGATTAAAATGTTCTTCATGACTTTTCCAGAATTAAAACAGAAGTCTGTAATCAATTAAATCGTAGTGTAATCGATTAAAGCAGTGAGATTTCATTTTTCCAAAAACTTTAACCATGAGAAATTAGTTTCTTTTGAAGACTTAAATAGCTTTAATGCTTTAATGAAATCGTGTATGCATGTTAATAATCATGTTCATGCAATGCAAGGATCATAAGATTAGCCTCTCATACACTTAACCAAATTACAAATTTCTTGGCATGTGAAAAGCTAAAATCTTTCTTCTAAGGCACAAGCTTCTTCGTTAGCTTCATCTTCTTCCTGCTTCTCCTATATCCAACAGATTATATACTTGGAAAGCATAAACGAGTTAGCTTTCAGACAAGTGGAAGAAATCCAAAGAAAGAGAGACTCAAACTTGTTCACTATGATTTTTGGGGTCCAATCATTGTCCCATCCATTGGTGGGAGACAATACTTCATAACTTTTATTGATGATCACTCCAAAAAGGTATAGGTATACTTTCTAAAATATAAGTCAGAAGTATTTAAGGCTTTCAAAATATGGAAAGCCATGGTAGAAAATGAGACATGGTTGAAGATAAAAAAGCTTAGATTTGACAATGATGGTGAATACGTAGACACTAGATTTAAGAAGTTTTTCTTTGAGCATGGGATCAGAATGGAAAAGATTGTGCCAAGTATGCCTCAACACAATGGTGTTGCTAAGTGTATGAATCAAATGTTGACTGGAAGAGCTAGAAGCTTGCGTCTACGGGTAAAACAATTATGGGCAGAAGCAATCAACACAACAACTTACTTAATTGAGGTCCATCAGTACCATTGGATCACAAAATACCAGAAGAGGTATGGAGTAGAAAAGAGGTAAACCTCTCACATCTTAGAGTTTTTGGTTGTATAACGTATGTGCACATTAGTGATCAAGGTAAGAATAAGCTTGATCCCAAATCAAAGAAGTGCACTTTCATCTGTTATGGTGAAGATGAGTTTGACTACCATCTATGGGATAATGAAAATAAAAAGATGATTCATAGTATCGATGTGATCTTCAATGAAAAAGTAATGTACAAGGATGGTGACAACACAAACACTGGGAACTCAGAATAGAGTAGGCTAGTGTACGCCTATGATTGAGACTCCTCAGTTAGAGGAATCAACTTAAAATAACAGTGAACAACAAGTTGACACACCAGAGCCTTCTACTTCAGCTCGTGTATTAAGAAGGTATTCCTTACCTCATGTGCCTAATAGGAAATATCTGAATTATATACTATTAACTGATGAAGGAGAACCTAAAAGCTATAAGGAAGCATGTCAGATCGTAGATTCCAGCAAGTGGGAGCTTGCTATGAGAGACGAGATGACGTCTTTAATCTCCAATTAGACATGCTGAGTTACCCAAGGGGAAGAAATCGCTTTACAATAAATAGGTGTATCGAGTAAAAGATGAGCATGATGGCTCTGAGAGATATAAAGCCCACCTAGTTGTCAAAGGATTTTAGCAAATGGAAGGAGTTGACTACACTGAAATCTTTGCTCTAGTTGTGAAACTCAATACTATCAGGTCTATCTTAAGAATTGTTGCCAGTGAAGAGCTCAGCTTGATCAATTGGATGTGAAGACTGCATTTCTTCAGGGAGTCTTAGATGAAGAGATTTACATGCACCAACCTGAAGGTTTCTTAGAAGAATGGAAAAATAAAGATTGAAGAAGAACTTGTATGGTTTGAAGCAAGCCCCAAGACAGTGGTACAATAAGTTTGAAAAATTTATGCAAATGAAAGTTTCCAAAAGTGCAACGCCAACCATTGTTGTTTCTTCAAGAGATATAAGTCTAGTTATATCATTTTGCTACTTTATGTCGATGATATGTTAATAGTTGGATTAGATATAAATGAAATTAAAAACTTAAAGATGCAGTTGTCAAAAGAATTTGACACAAAGGACATAGGTCCGACAAAGAAGATCCTTCGTATGCAAATCACAAGAGATAAGTAAAGAAGGATTTTGTAGTTATCTCATGTAGAGTACATCTATCGTGTTTTACAAAGATTCAACATGGGCAACGCCAAGTCAGTGAGCACACCTTTGGCCAATCATTTTCACCTATCCAAGGATTAGTCACCTCAGACAGAGGAAGAAAAGGAATTCATGGCTAAGGTTCCCTATGCTTTTTCCATTGGAAGTTTGATGTAGGCAATGGTTTGTACGAGGCCAGATATTGGCCATGCAGTGGGAGTTGGTAGCAGGTTTATGTCAAATCCAAGTAAAGCTCATTGGGAAGCAGTTAAGTGGATTTTAAGGTACTTGCGAGACACTACAGAGAAGTGTTTGTTCTTTAGCAAATGAGAATTGAAAGTACAAGACTATATAGATGCAGACTTTGCAGGTGAAGTCGATCACCAAAGAAGTACTATCGGTTATATTTTCACTGTTGGTACTACAACTATTAGTTGGATATCGCGGATACATAATATAGTTGCTTTATCGACTACAGAGGCTAAGTACGTATCAATAACAGAAGCTAGTAAAGAATTGATATGGCTTTAAGATTCTTAACAGAGTTGGGATTCATCCAGAAGAAGAGTGTTTTGCATAGTGATAGTCAAAGTGCAATATATATGGCAAAGAATTCAACATTTCATTCTAGAACGAAGCACATGGACTTCATTATCACTCCATCATATCTCTACTTGAAGATAAGGTGCTAATATTGCAGAAGATTTTAGGAAGTAAGAATCCAACAGATATGTTGACAAAGGTCGTAACCATCGACAAATTGAAGTTGTGTTCAACTTCAGTTGCCCTGCTAGAATAACAATTCAGTAGGGCTACTGCACTGATCAAGGTGTGAAGACAAACAGAAGTTGGTCTTCAAGTGGGAGATTGTTAGAAATGATCAAATGCTAAATAAAGAGAAGTGTATAATGTTTTGCTTGAGAGAAATTCAAAGAAAGCAATAGAAGAAATAACAAAGCTAAATAAGTGGAGGAGAAATTGTATAAATATGTTATCTATTTCCCTTCATAAATATTCCAACTTCAAGAAAAGAAAAAGAGAGGGAGAGAGAAAAGTAAAAGATAGAGAGAAAATATTTATTTTAATATTTTCTAGGTATAACAGGATTGTGAGTCGAGTGAGCGTTTGTAAACAATTGTTTATAATTTTCTCTTTAGAATAAAATGTCTGCAACAAACGGGAGACATAGACATAGTTGGTTGAACTTTGTTATCAATTGCGTGTGTACAAATATTTCGCATATATTTTGTTTCTTACAAATCTGATTATAGAAAATTTTGTGTAATATTCCCAGCAGAAAGGTTGTTGTTTATTGTACCCTTGTTATAATATGATAAGAGAGAGATAAGGGAACGATCTCATGGAACCATATTTATAGAGAAACCATTCAAGTGGTTGGTGCTATGACTGAATATGCGATGAATGAAGATTTTAGATTTCAAGTTTTTGGGTTTATAGCTTAGATTAGTTTTCTTAGAGGCCTTTAGTCTCTCCATTATGTGTAACTCACTAAAAAATTAATAAAAATTATGATAAATATGACTTTTAAAATAATTTTTATAAAAAATAACATATTTATCATATATGATAATAATTTTATTACTTTTTTTTTGAATTCATGATCTTAATCTTTCCACTTAATTACTCCAAAAAAAATTAATATTTACATTGAAAGTTATTGTATAAATAAGTGATAATTTAGTTCTTAAAAAAATAAAATTTAATTTAAACATAATGTTGTACAACTTATTGTCAATCTGATTTCGTGAAACTTAACCGTAAAAATATAATTATTGCACTTTTTTACATATTTAAGAACTAAATTATAATTTTTTCCAGATTGATTGTCACTGATTTACAAGTATAAAGACCTAAATGGTCATTTGAAAAATAATATTCCTAACATTCTTTTATCATTGTTATGTAATATATGAGTTTAATAGTCATATATTTACATTATAAAATAATCTTATACAAAATTTTAAAATAATTATCATAAAAATTAATAAATTTATTATACATGTAATATTGTGATTGAATAATAATGTTGTAAAATTATTTATGTTGTGAATACATAATCTATTTTCTCATAATATATTATCATTTTTTTTTGTCTAGATCATATGTATATTTCATGAAAAATAATTATGTTTGAGTTAGTTATGATTATTATAAACATAATATTTAAAAAAATATTTAACACAAATATATATGACCTCAAATTCAAGAGATATTGAACCATAGTGATAAAACTCGGTTCGGTATGGCCGGTCGGACCGGTCCAATCGGGATCCAGTGGTATCACAAGACCAGGTGCACTATCGGATTGGTCAAACCTAACGATCTGACTGATTTTTAAAACCTGGATTGGATTGTACCACCGCTGCATTATGAAGAGGAAGAGGAAGAGGTCGCACTGTGAAGCACTGAAGCAGAGTTGATTGAAGAGGAAGAGGCAGCGAAAGAGAGGAAGTGCAAGAGAGGTAGCGAAAGAGGCGAAGAGAAGTGGAAGAGGCGAAGGCACCAAAAAGATAACAAAATGAGGCGCAAGTTGCTTCTGGCTCATAAAATTGTAAAAGGCAAGAAAATGAGGCTGAATTGCAAGGAAGGGAGGCTTATATACAAGGGGATTAGGGTTTTTCGTATTTGAGCCTCCAAATCCAATTTACTTCCTACACTCTCTTTATGGCTTATTGTATCCCTTCTAACTCATTTTTTTATATTAAAAACTGAACTTGTATTTTAATTTAAGTAGTTATTATTTACACTATTTTTTATTAATATATTTTACTTGTATTATATATTTAATACTTCAATTATTATTTTAAATTTTTTAATATATATTTTTTAATCAAATAATATTAATTATATATTTATATATAATAGAATTTTAAAATTTTTAATATAAACAAGACCAACCGATACTAATTAAACTATTGACTCATTGATCCAAAACTTTAACCAAATCAATGAGTACACCGATTTTGATAACAATATATTCAACAATCCTCACCTCTATCTAATTATTTTCTCATTTTTAGACGAATGCACGATGTACCTATCTTAATCTTTCACACAATATTATTTAAAGTTATCTGACCACCAAGATCCCAAAAACCACTTTTTCATTCCATTTCCCGTCCTTCCTTCTCACCATCTCCCACACTCCACCGCCATGGCCGACAACGACCGCGTCTCCCGCCGCACCGAGGTCCTCACCAACCACCTCCTCCACCGCACACCCCCAGCCTCCACCTCCTCCTCCCTTCTCCGCCCCCTCCCCTGCCTGAGCTACTCCCCCCCGGAGCTCTCCAACACCATCTCCTTCGACACTCGCGAGATGCGGAAACTGATGGACTGCCACAACCTTGAGGACCGCGACTGGCTCTTCTCCCTGATCCTCCAGAGCCCCCTCTTCAACCCCCGCCACCTCGCCGGAAGAGCCTTCGTCTGCCCCGACTACAACCAGCCCATGGAGCATCAGCGCGAGGCCACCATGAAGCGCATCGCCTATCTCCTCGACAAAGGGGTCTTCCGAGGCTGGCTCAAGGGAAATGGCCCCGAACAGGAGCTAAGGAAACTCGCGCTGCACGAGGTCATTGGGATGTACGATCATTCTCTCGCGGTTAAGCTTGGCGTTCACTTCTTCTTGTGGTACGTCAATTTTTTGTTTTTTTTTTCCCTTTCTTTTAAGGTGTAGTTCGTTTGCATAGAAAGACGGTGGAAAAAGAGAGAAATGAATGCTAAAATATTCTTGTACTCACACTTTTAGGCGTTACTCTAATTCAAAACTTTAGTCTCATTTCAGTTTCATTCTTTTTCTTTCCACTCAACCGAACGGACCCTTAAAGAAGATGAAAGTTAGATTAAGAACTTAATTTATAGAGGAGGGCTAGCGACATTGACACTTTTTTTCAAACCTTCTATATGTATTCTGTATGTTTGACTGAAATTTGTTGGAAATCACTAATTTGATGGATTTCATATCTACATAGAACATATAATCATTAAATGAGATCCACTAGTATATCCAATAAATCTTGGTGAGTCTTAGAGAGTGTCAGATAGAGGGTCACTAATCAGAAATTATTGTTGGCATGACTAACGATTTGGTCTCTAAAGTATTACTTTCTCTCTCTCGTAACTCGTTAGTAATTCCTCACAGTATTGAGTATCCCTCAATTTAGTCCTTAAAAAATTGATATATTTTACTATCGTTATACCTTGGTTTAGTTATACATACAGGTTCTATGGTTTGAACCAACTGTGAAGGGTTATGATCATGTTTTCATGTCTAACAAAGTTCACTCTTCAAGTTTCCTTACGTTCCTGTTGGAGGGTTGTATTCAATCACAGAGAGTTCCAAGGTTAAATCTAATTATGTACTTGACGAAGAAAATTTAATGGACTTCTTGGATTACCGAGACCAAGCTTTGTTTTTGTATGTTTTGTGTGTATTTTGTTCAGGGGAGGGTCCTGAAGGCTGAATCCAACTCCAAGTGTTCAAATTGTGCTTGTAAATTCTTGAAATGAAGAATTTTTTATTTTTTTTAACACATACCTGGACTTTTTAAGGAACGCACTCTTTGCTAGACAAACTTCCAGGACCCATAATTTAATGTGATTCTGTGCCCTCTAATTCTAAAGCAAGCTAGCTGTTGGGATAATTAATTTCTCCTATTGCCTTTTTCTTGTATTTAAATCAAGAAAAGAATGATGGATTTGTTCATGATACCACCTTGGATTAACATACTGTTATTTTCTCTGATGAATAATGGATTTCAGGGGTGGGGCAGTAAAGTTTCTAGGAACCAAGCGCCATCATGACAAGTGGTTGAATTCTACTGAAAACTATGATATCAAGGGTTGTTTTGCTATGTCTGAGTTAGGCCATGGAAGTAATGTATGTGAAGGTTGCTCAATAAGTTGGGTAATTAGGTCTACATGTAAATTGTTATGCTTTTGCCTTGTCACTTTTAATAATCCTTTCCAGACAAATTTTCATAGGTTCGAGGAATTGAAACAGTCACTACTTATGATTCAAACACCGGGGAATTTGTCATCAATACTCCATGTGAATCGGGTCAGAAGTATTGGATTGGTGGTGCAGCAAATGTAAATATTGGGTGCTTATGTTTTTCAACTGCTCCAACTTTGTATATATTAACCTTATATTAACTTGTTCTTTTATTCAGCATGCAACACACACTATAGTCTTTTCGCAGCTCTATATAAATGGAAGCAATCAAGGGGTGCATGCATTTATTGCCCAAATCAGGGATTCAGATGGAAACATATGTCCAAACATCCGAATAGCTGATTGTGGTCACAAAATTGGTTTAAATGGAGTTGATAATGGCCGGATCTGGTAATATATACATTTTTCAAACAAGTTGCACTTGAAAAATGAATTTCCTTTAAATAAGTAAACTCAAGTTCTAGCCACATGTCTTCAGGTTTGATAATGTGAGGATACCCAGAGAGAATTTGTTGAATTCTGTGGCTGATGTTTCACCAAGTGGTGAATATTTGAGTGCAATAAAAAATGCAGATCAGGTGATTTGCTTTTTCAGAGAGATGATATTCTCTTTGGCTGCTTTTGCTCTTCTTTAATCCCACCGGAAATCTTGTTCACATATCATTTGTTGTATGTCATTCTTGCTCCAGAGGTTTGCTGCGTTCTTAGCCCCTTTGACTTCTGGTCGTGTTACCATTGCTGTTACTGCTGTTTACATCTCCAAGGTAGTGAGACCATCCATGTTTGTGGATTTCACATTTGTCTGTGTGTGTTTTTTCTGTGTATTTTACAAACTCGTATCAAATTTGATATCTTACCTTATCATGTCATTTATTTGCTCTTAGATTAGCTTGGCCATTGCTATAAGATATGCATTGACAAGGCAAGCATTCTCCATTACACCAAACGGGCCTGAAGTTTTACTGCTTGATTACCCTAGTCATCAACGGCGTCTGTTACCTTTACTTGCAAAGGTGTAAGTTCTCCAATTACAGGCATTTTGATATATATTTGCTGAGACATCCAAAATCTAAATTGATTCAATTCTTTTTGGAAAATGAATTTTAGGTATGCCACTTTAGTATATATTCAGCAATTTTAAATGCCTTGTGTTTTTCTCACCAATATGTTAAGAATCTGTGAAAATAGAATATATTAGAGGATTAATTATTTTTCATAAACATGCAGAGGTTATTGTCCCATATGTATTCCTCGATAGAGCATTTGATTTAGATGCAACATGCATCATCCACTCATGAGAAGTGAGACACATACACATACATGTGGCCCATATATGTTGTCAGTTTTTAGTAACTATTGAGTGATTTAATAAAAAGTGACTATCCTACTTTAACCATTTTGTGGATATAAATGGACCAAAATAGTACCTATGTTCATTTTGTTACTTTTTTATACAGATATGCAATGAGTTTTGCAGCAAATGAGCTCAAAATGATGTATGTCAACAGAACACCTAAGTCAAACAAAGCAATTCATATTGTTTCTAGTGCTTACAAGGCTACTTTAACTTGGAATAATATGCGCACTCTCCAGGTAAGTATTACTATTATACTGGGTTTGATAGATAATATGACATTGGGCTCACTGGGATTCTATTAATGCATGAAATAGGAATGTCGTGAAGCCTGTGGAGGACAAGGAGTTAAATCTGAAAATCGTGTTGGCAATTTCATGGGTGAATTTGATGTGCATTCAACATTTGAGGGGGACAACAATGTTCTTATGCAGCAGGTAAAATGAGTATTCTGTTATATATGAAATTTGAATAATAATTAAGCACAACATTTTTTAAATTCAAAACTAGGAGACATGATGAGCTGATTCCAAAGCATTAATTGGATCCTAACAAGTTGTGTTAATTTATTTACATTTGACTTTTAAGAGGTAGTGTTAGGGCCTATTTGGGTAAACTTCTTTAGAAGTACTTCTAAGAGAAGAAAATAAGAAAAAATGAGATGAGCTTCTACATAAGCTAAAATGAGCTATGCATTAGCTAATTTGTGCTTGCTGGGGCTTTGAGCTTCAATGCTTCAGTAGCCCTTAATATGAATACTTCACGTTACTGTCAATTTGTTGAATTCTGATTTAGGATAACCTTTGTAAGTAGACTTTCTAGCTAATGATTTTTTACTTGCTCACTTGAAGACTTAAAGTAACCTGAAATAATTCATGCCAAATTTAGGCATCAGTTCTCTCAATTTTATTCAATACAATGGGTGTTCACGGGTTCTTCATTTCACTCCAGATTAGCAAGGCACTCTTTGCAGAATATGTAGCATGTCAGAAGAAAAAGAAACCATTCAGTGGTTTGGGATTAGAACACATGAACAAACTTTTGCCTGTTATCCCATCTCAGCTAACAAGTTCCACAATTAGGAGCAGTGAATTTCAGGTAATCATTTGATAATACCTGTGGACATTTGGAGACGCCACGTAGAAGCTTCTATCTGTTTCTTACCTCTCCCTTACTCAGATTGATCTGTTCCACCTAAGAGAGCGAGACCTATTGAGACGTTTTGCTGAAGAGGTCTCAGAATATCAATCTCGTGGAGAAAGCAAAGAGTCTTCCTTCATTCTAGTGAGGATTCTACCTGTTTTTTTCCTTCTTTTCTTCCATCTTATTATCACTGTCTTACAGTTTGAAACTCTTTTGTCTTCCAGAGTTATCAGCTCGCAGAAGACTTGGGCAGAGCTTTCTCAGAACGAGCAATATTAATAACGTTCATAGAGGCTGAGTCAACTGTACCTGCTGGTTCATTGAAGGTAAATCAAATTATTGCTTGCTGAATATTTCTGACATAGAAGTAACACACTATTAGGAGTTATAAGGCTGGTTTAGTGGTAAAAGGAAAAGGGAGGGAGGGAAAGATCGTGGTTCGATTTCTTCTGCTAACAAAATACTAACAATTAACAACTAAAATTTGTCTATAAAAAAAAACACTATCTTGTACACTCTTTCTAACACATTTTTATTATTGATTAAAATTTATTGCAAATTACAAAATCATAAATCAAGCTTTTTAAATAACAAGTGAGACTAACTCAATTGTGATTTCCAATAAGTTTCAGTCTTTAATAAAGAGTGAGTTTAAGAATGTGTTAGAGTGTGTCAAAGAGTATTTTATCAATTTTCTCCTGCTATATATACTCTTCTATCCAAAACTTTCAATTTACAAAAAAGAATTAATAACACTCAATTATGTTTTATGTAAATATATTAGTTAGTAGGGACTATAATAGTTTCAGACTACTTAATAATTTCTCGTGTTAAGTGTTGTTAGCACTCTCCTTGTAGGGTCAAAATGTGCAGCAGATCCATTTATTGATTTCTTTGCTTTTATTTATCTCCTCTGTAGAATGTCTTGGGTCAATTGAGATCGTTGTATGCTGTGATATGTGTGGATGAAGATTCTGCCTTTCTTCGATATGGATACTTGTCAACAGAGAATGCTTCTGCAGTGAGGAAAGAAGTGCCAAAACTCTGTGCTGAACTTCGACCACATGCACTTGCCTTGGTCGGTTCCTTTGGTATTCCTGATGCATTTTTGAGCCCTATCGCATATAATTGGGTTGATTCAAATTCTTGGTCTTCTTCTCAACTTTAGCAAGCTTATGCAAATTTCTGCATATGATTGAGATAGGAGGTTGGGGTGTTTGTGGTAAGCATATGTGAATAATGTTTTTGTTACACTATGTAGAATATTGCTGAACAGTGCAAGTAAGGTTGTACCAATCTAATCACGAAATAACGTGGTTTACATATTGTTGGGTTAATAGTAAGTTAACAAAATAAAAGTTGCGCTTTGACGGAAAATCAATGCCAGATCATTCAGATTGAGTTTCATCAATAAATTTCTGTACCATTTAGTAATTTCCTTATATGTACATATAGCGGTTGGATCTTTAAATCTGATCAATACATCTTACTTTATATTTTGCTGAATCATAACTTGCTACATGCCATTATCTATTAGTACAATATGATTTGTTCGATCTATTGTATTAAGAATTTATTTTGTTTGACAAATTAAGAATATGCTAACAGATTAATTGAAGACAAAAACATTATATATTTTTTTGGACAGAAAACCATTATATATAAATACTACAATTTTATAAGAATCTACTGTATCTCCACACGTCATGGAAGTGATGAAATGAACAACACGCCATTTATCATCTTTAATGAGTTTGGGAAATGGAGAGTTGTACATCTTTACTACGTTATTAAGAAATTACTCTCATACTCCCTCTGGTATCATGAATAAGAAAAAAAAATACATTTTTCTTGTTTGGCTTTTAGAAAAAGGAAAAAAAAATACTTCTTGGTCTCAAATATACAATTTTTTTAACCAACTTTATCTTATTTAATGTTATTATTTTTAAAATGTTATTCATTTAATTGAGGTTTTAGTTCTAATGATTCTTTTTTGTTTTTAATATCAAATTTTAATGAATAGTAAGTTGAGCAAAAATTAATTTAAATTGAGAGTAATGTGATTAAATGTAATTAACTAACTTTCTTAGTATGGAATCATTTCATTAAGGATTTAGTTCTAAATTCTAATGACTCCTTTTATTCCTAATATCAAATGAAGGATAAGTTGGATAAAAAAATTTAATTGACATTTGTGCTATTAAATATAATTAACTATTCCATCTGGTTTCAATCATAAGAAGGAAAAAAAATGGATTCATACTAACTAAGAAAGTTAGTCAATCTCAATTAAAAATTAATTCTTTTTTAACTTACCCTTTATTGAAATTTGGTATCAGGAAAAAAGGAGAAGTAGTCATTGGAACTAAAATTTCATTTAAGTGAAGGTATTTTAGAAATAGTAAAATTAAATGAAATAAAGTTAATTGAAATTTTCTTATATTTAAGACCATTTTTTTCTTATATTTGAAATTGAGAGAATAATTTTCTTAGTTAGTATAAATCAATTTTTTTCTTATATTTAATGTCAGGAGTAGTAAGTCATAACCTATAATAAAGATAAAATTCTAATAATATATAAGTTAATAATATTTTTTAATAAATTTCAGCATAAGGAAGTATAAAATAAATAATATCTCTAAATTTATTTACAAAAATATTTGTACAACTTAATTATACAACAATATTTTTGTGTCTATGATGAAGAAATACAGCTAGACACAAAAATGACATGGTATTAATTATTGCGTGTATCACATTTCTGAAAAAAGAGAGAAAGAAAATAATATATATTATCTTTTAAATATTTTTACAGTGTCTTCTAATTATAATTTATAATATATATAATTAATTTTTAATATTTATTTTTAAAATTAATTATAATTTTTGATTAATTGGTAATGGAAAACTTATGTTAACAGTATATAAAAATTAAACTCTTAAGAAAATTATAAAAAAACTGACACCTAAATATATCTTATTTGCTCAATTTCAAGTTCACATGTAAATAAGAAATCCACGGGACAAAATTTTTTAAATCCTTAACTAAGCAGTCATATTTCATGCTACTCGTAGCACTAAAATTAATATTATATGAGGATTTTTTATTGCTTTCGCTGTCAAATCACCAATTATATCTTTACGTATATATGATTCTTACGCCCATGAAGAGGCACATTACACTACCTATATGCTTTTAACCATAATATTATTAAAAGAAATACAAACAAATGAGTTGTTTGGAATTGATGTGAAATTATTATCTCAGGCTCTCATTTTATATTTTGTCCCTGATATGTTGTTAACTTTTTTTTAGTAAATTTAAAAATGTAATTACATGTCAGTAAAAATTAGCCGACACTACCTAATCGATCTTGAATGATATAACTAATAATTTTAACTATGTAATAGAATTAAACTATATGCTGGAAATTTAAAGTTTGGTTCATGTGATAAAAACGAATTCATATTAAAAAAAACGTGACTTTAATTTTCATTATCAATAAGAATATGTGAATAATATATAATCTGTTTTGATCTGGTGAAGATTTAATTCACCTAAATTTTAATTATATAAAAAAAACCTACTATATATATAGATCTCATTATGACGATCGACGTGTTTATATATTTGTATGAGAATCACGAGATCACGATGAGCACACTCCTATGTTTACGCGCCACAATTCTACACCACGTAGCCCTCATCAAATCGTTTCCACCATCAAACACAAGCACCCACCACCACAAGAACCAAAGGACCTCAGTTACTCTCGTTTGTTCTCCAACTTGTAAGCAAACCCTAACCTTTTCACTTATCTCCTTTGCAATTTTTTTTTGGTTCAGTTTCTCTATTTGCAATTTTAGTTTTGTTTCCAAAGGCATGGAATCACGTCCTTTGCACATAGCAATGTATCCATGGCTAGCCATGGGTCACCAAACCGCATTCCTCCACCTATGCAACAAGTTAGCCATAAGGGGCCACAAAATCTCCTTCATCACCCCACCAAAAGCACAAGCCAAGTTAGAAGCATTCAACCTGCACCCAAATTCAATCACCTTTGTCACCATCACGGTTCCACACGTTGAAGGCCTTCCCCCAGATGCACAAACCACCGCAGATGTCACTTACCCTTTGCAGCCGCAGATCATGACAGCCATGGATCTGACCAAAGAAGACATAGAAACCCTTCTCAGTGGCCTCAAACCTGACCTTGTCTTCTATGACTTCACACATTGGATGCCAGCCTTGGCAAAGAGTTTAGGCATCAAGGCTGTGCACTATTGCACTGCTAGTTCTGTGATGGTTGGTTACACTCTCCCACCGGCTAGATATCACCAAGGAACAAACCTAACAGAAAGTGACCTCATGGAAACCCCAGAAGGGTACACTACTAAGCACCGATAATTATACTTTAATTTACTTTGCATATCAATATATCCATATCCAATATGTATCTGATGTTGAAACTCTAGCTTGGATATTTCATCGAAACATCAAGTATCAAGCCTTTAAATTTTTTTTATGAAATTTCAATGCAGTTACATATGAAACATATAAATATTATCTTTTGATGAACCAAAAATGAAGATTATAGGAAATAATCTATGATGATAGTGATTTTGTTGAATAATGTGCAGTGCAATAGTATTAATGTTAGTCTTGAAAATTGTGTTCATGTACCTAGAGAATCACATATATCTAGAAAATATGTATATAGGTAATGAGAGTTCATGCACTAGTGAATTAATGTTCTCTAAAAATATTTTTATTGGTAGATCTTAAATTGAGATCTTAGAATACTTTTTGGTGAACTTTATAGTATCACATAGGATTGAAGATCTCTCAAGATCTCTCTAGTTTTTTTTTTTAATGATAGATCTTATTTTGAGATCTTAGGGAGAGAAAAAAGTGAAAAAAATTATTTTTTTTAATAATGTACATATATTGAGGGTTCTTCCACAAGAATTTATTCTCCATGTTGGAGATCTCTTCACCTACTTTATTGGGAGATCTAATGAAAATCAGATCTTGAACTCAAGATCTAGCACTAAACATTGCTCATTATAAATACGTGGACTCACTAGTTGCATTAATCAAGCCAACCCAAAGTTGAAATAAAATCAGAGAATTATTTAACCCTAAATAATCTTCCTCTTATTCTATTTTCTTTGAGTTTTCACCTCTAGAATACCACCAACAGATTTAGCCTTTCTTTGCAATTATATATTTATTATGTTGGATAAAAACATGTTTTTTGTCTTTGTATTTTTTATGAAACTTTATTTTAGTCTCCAAATTTCAATTTTAATCAATTTGATCTTAAACTTAAAATAAGAAGTGATTTTCAATTCATCCCTCCTCACCGCAAAAATGTTTTCGAGGGAAAAAAAACTACTGTTTACTAAACTTTAAGTATCAAATTGATCACAATTAAATCATGGGACCTAATCCAAAAATTTTAAAAATCATAGTTTATCGCATATTTATATATTAAACTATTTTATGATTTTCTATATATATTTAGATATGTATCTTATATTTATAGCATCCTCTATATTTGTAGACTAATCATATATTGTGTCTATGCATCATAGGTACCCTGACTCATCAATCAAGCTCCATGCTCATGAGGCTCGTGCCTTTGCTGCGAAAAGAAAGGACACGTTTGGGAGCAATGTTCTTTTCTACGATCGCCAATTCATTGCAATGAATGAAGCCGATGTGTTGGCATATAGAACATGCAGAGAAATCGAAGGGCCATATCTTGATTACATTGGAAAGCAGTTCAACAAGCCTGTGCTAGCAACCGGGCCAGTTATTCTAGACCCACCAACTTCAGATTTGGAGGAGAAATTTTCCGCATGGCTTGGAGGGTTCGAGCCTGGCTCAGTGGTCTATTGTTGCTTTGGAAGTGAGTGCACTTTGAGGCCAAACCAATTCCAAGAGCTGGTGCTTGGTCTTGAGCTAACTGGCATGCCATTCTTGGCAGCAGTGAAGGCCCCATTAGGGTTTGAGACAGTGGAATCAGCAATGCCTGAGGGGTTTGAAGAGAGGGTGAAAGGGAGAGGGTTTGTGTATGGTGGGTGGGTTCTGCAGCAGTTGATTCTGGCACACCCTTCTGTGGGGTGCTTCATCACACACTGTGGGTCAGGGTCCTTGTCTGAGGCATTGGTGAACAAGTGTCAGTTGGTGCTGTTGCCTAATGTTGGTGACCAGATCCTTAATGCAAGGATGATGGGGAACAACTTGGAGGTTGGTGTGGAAGTGGAGAAGGGTGATGAGGATGGAATGTACACCAAAGAGAGTGTGTGCAAAGCTGTGAGCATTGTGATGGATGCTGAGAATGAAACCAGCAAAAGGGTGAGGGGTAATCATGCTAGGATCAGAGAGTTGCTGCTTAACAAAGATTTGGAGTCCTCTTATGTTGACAGTTTCTGTATGAGGCTTCAAGAGATTGTTGAGGGAATACACTTGTAGAGCAATGATTGATAGATGATGATAATTTACATGAATGGCAATGGTTTTGAGGTGATGATTGAATTGTTCAAAGCTGGAGTGGAGCCTAGTAGGTCATTCAACTAGTTCTTATGTGTGGAATTTTCCTTTTTTTTTCGTTCTTTTTTTTATAAGAAAAGAAGTTTCAGTGAGTGGAGTTTTCTTTTAGAAAGTGTCGAAGTCTTCGGTTTTGAAGTAGATAAGTCGTGGTAGTTTGTACAAGTAATAGCAATGAACTAGTTAACTTTGATCTTTTGTGTTATTAATAATTCTGCTACTTTCAACTTCCAAGCTAACCCGAAAAATTGGAATTGGCACGTCCAAACAAAAAGGAATGGGATAAGATGAACATACAACATCATTTTTTTTTATCTCTCTCTACCAAATCATTTATTACATTTTAATCTTCTCTCTTTTTTTCTATTTCTTAGTTGTACAATTGTTGTATAATATTATTATTTCTCAGAAGAATTAAGTACTCCAATGGGCAAAAATGTGGATAAGATATGTGGACATCTCTCATGTTGTCTTCTCCAATAGAGACAGAAAATTAATAATTAATATGATTACCTTTTTAAAAAAATAACAAAACAAGATTACTGCATTTCATTGATAATAAGGGATAAAATACAATTTGGAATATGATCAAACTGATAGATGCAAGAGTAAAATCGAGAAGCCTTCACAAGCGAATGGGTTACTTGGTGAACTTGACTCCTTACAAAACTCACCAATGAGTTTGGGATAGCATTCAACAAAGCTCTACACTATCAAGTATTACGTGAAACTCAGAAAAAACCTTTTTGTTTAGAAGCTAAAGTGTTCACTACAAGTTTGCAGTCTGATTCGAACTACATTAGACACATTCATTTCAGTTTCCCAAGATAAAGTTTGATAGAGGGCCATACGCCATATAAATGTTTAACCTTTGGTATCTCTACAACCATTTTTACTAGGGTCATGACTCTCAAATCGACAAAAATGATTTGGGACTATCTAAAGGTGGAATATGCTGGAGATGAAAGAATTAGAAGCATGCAGGTGCTTAACTTAATGAGGGAATTTGAGCTTCAGAGGATGAAAGAGTCTGACACAATCAAGGAATACTCAGACAAATTGTTGGGCATTCCCAACAAGATAAAGTTATTGGGCGGTAATTTTGCAGATTCCAAAATTGTTGAGAAAATTCTGGTAACAGTGCCAGAGAGGTACGAAGCATCTATTGCTTCATTGGAGAACACAAAAGATCTGTCTAAAATTACTTTTGCAGAAGTGCTACATGCTCTCCAAGCCCAAGAGCAGAGAAGATTGATGAGGGAAGATCATGCTGTTGAAGGTGCTCTTCTAGCCAAGAGTCAACAAGCTAAAAACTATAAGAAGAATCATCCAGGAAACAGTCAGAGCAGTGCAACTAATTACAACAAAGGAAAGGGTGAAAAGAAAAGTTACCCACCTTGTCAGCATTGTGGCAAAATGGGTCACCCTCCATTCAGATGTTGGCAGAGACCTGATGCTAAATGCATCAAGTGCAATCAAATAGGGCATGAAGCAATCATATGCAAGAGCAAAAATCAGCATCAAGAGGAAAAAGCTAAGGTCGTTGATCAAGAGGAGGAGGAGGATCAACTCTTTGTGGCCAGGTGTTTTGCAAGCAGCGAAGAAAGTGAGAGTTGGCTGATTGACAGTGGTTGCACAAATCATATGACTAATGACATGAAGCTTTTCAAAGATTTAAAGCCAACCAACATCACCAAAGTCAAAATAGGCAATGGTGATTATATTTCAGTCAAAGGAAAGGGGACTGTTGCAATAACAAGTAGCTCAGGTACAAAGTTTATTCCTGATGTCCTTTTTGTACCTGAAATTCAACAAAATCTGTTGAGTGTTGGCCAATTGATTGAAAAAGGCTTCAAAGTTATTTTTGAAGACAATTTTTGTCTGATTAGAGATGCAGTTAATCAGGATATCTTTAAAGTAAAAATGAAAGGAAAAAGTTTTGCTCTAAATCCGTTGGAGGAAGAGCAAGCTGTTTTTCCAATCAAAGAAAACATCACAGAAGTTTGACACAAAGGACTCAGGTTTGATCACCACCAAGGGTTGCTGCAAATGAATTCCAAGAGAATGACAGCTGATTTTCCAGAACTTGATGATCACATACCAACATGCAAGGCTTGTCTATTCAGAAAGAAAAAAAAGAAGCCATTTTTGAGGACAGCAAAAAGAGCCACTCTTAAGTTGCAGTTAGTCCACACAGATATATCTGGACCTAAAAAAAACTCCTTCATTAGCAGGTAATCGATATTATGCTGCCTTTATTGATGATTTCACAAGAATGTGTTGGATTATTTTCTTAAAATTCAAGTCGGAAGTGGCTGGAGCGTTTTGGAAGTTCAAAAAATTAGTAGAAAATCAAAGTGGCAAGCAAATTCAGATTCTAAGATCTAATAATGGCAAGGAGTACACCTCAGAAAAATTCAGCCAGTTTTGTGAGGAAGCTGGCATTGAGCATCAGTTAACTACACCTTATACTCCACAACAAAATGGAGAAGTAACTTAAGTCTATTGCAAGTCAGAAGATCAACTAGCAAATTAGCAAGTTTGAGTTTTTAAGGCAGAAGATTGGAGTTTGCAGTATCTAAAGCAAGGAGGAGTGTTAACAGTTGCTTTTAGAACTGCTGTTATTTTGAAATTATCTATTTATTTTATTTTAAATAAGAAGTCAAAGTTTGTTTTTCATAATTTTAGGAGGTTGTTCAGTTTGTTATGGATATTGCCTTGATTAAAGGGCAAAATCTTATTAGGAAATTATATTTTCAGTTGTTAGTTATATTTTCAGCCTATATATGTAGTTTTTGAATTCAATAAAATTATCATCTTCCATCACACTCTCCATTGTATTCATTCTTTGCCATAATTAAAAACCAACAAGGTTCTAGTTGTCAGGCATCTTCAAGTGTTCATTACAAATCAAATGCTCCATGAGATGGTGATAGGCATATTTGAGGTTGTATTCGCCATTGGTTGTTAGCCTCCAAATGATTTTGTCTTTGTCCAAAGTGTTCATAAGAGGCATAGTAGTCATGTTACGAAAGTAATTCTCATTGAATACCTGATGAAGAACTTTGTGCCTCCATGACTGCTGGTTGTGGTTGATAAGAGTACCCACCGTGAGATCCTCAAGGCCAAGAGGGGAGAAATAGTTATGAAATGATTCTGAGATGTTTTCACCCAAGGTTGGGTCCAAACATTGATTGAATGGTCAATGTCAAGTCTTCAACGAATACCTTCCTTGACCAATACCTATGAAGCAAAAATGCTATGCCATGTATAGCTTGGTTTATGCCTTAATTTGACATCCAAGAATCCTTCATTGGGGGAAATATTTGGCTTTGTAGATCTTAGTAATTGTAGCATCGGGTTTAGAAATAAAATTCCAACCTTGCTTCCCTACCATGGAAAAGTTGAAACCATGGAGGTTACGAAATCCCAATCCTCCAAACTCATTCCTCATAGATAATTTGTCCCAATTGAGCCAACTAATCCCTTTTGATGTTGTTCTTTTCGAACCCCATCAGAACAAATTCATCATTTGTTGGATGTCATCCTCAAGTGAAGTTGGAAGTAAGTATGCACTCATACAATAAGATGGGATTGCCTGAACACAGAATTTAATAAGAACCTCTTTACCAACTTTGGATAATTGTTTACCTGACCAATGGTTGATGCGTTTCTAGATCATGTCCTTTAAGAAGCCAAAGATTGTTTTTTTGTTTTTGCCAATGATGGAGGGAAGGCCTAAGTATTTGCCAAAACCTATGGTGGTAGATACTCCACGGGATTGAAGACATTATTTATTGCCTCAAGGATTGTCGTGTGTTTGTACTGAAACATATTTTTGACTTTTGCATGTTGATTGTCTAGCCAGATGCTCTCCCATAAATATCAAGAATGTAAGTGAGAGTTGATGATTTTTTTTCTCTGTGGCCAGGCGAAGGAGAAAATAACCATCAACAAATAAAAGGTGTGAGAGGACCGGAACCCCTCTACACATCTTAATATCATGAATCTCTCCTTTTCTCTCAACTTTTTTAAGGATGGAGGAAAGACCTTCATTGCAAAGGTAGGGTGACAACAGGTCACCCAATCTCTTCCAGGAGATATTAGTCCTATATGATTTGATGGAATAGTGAACCATTTCCAAGCATAGTTTCATCTAGCTAATCCATTTCATATGAAAACTCATTTTCCCCATCACCTTCAAGATGTAATAATTCCACGTAATCCTATCATTTTCCCATATTAGAGCCATTTCACCTGTTTTTCCTTTTTTCTTACATGTGATGAATAAATTTAGATGCAAACAGGGCATATTGCCAAGGATTGATCTACCCTCTACAAAAACAGATTGCTCAAAGGAGATTTATTTCTGGAGAAGTGGTTTGAGTCTATTAGCTACGATTTTGGATATGATTTTGTATATGACATTGCAAAGGGAAATAGGTATAGTCTTTCATGGGTGTGGGGTTGTTAATTTTTGGGATGAGAGCAATGGAGGTTTGGTTAATCTTTGGGGGAAAGGAACCTTGCTCAAGCCAGAAGGGAACTGCGGTAAAAATATCAAAACCACAAAGGTTCCAAAATCGTTTGTAAAAAGCGGGATTTAAACCATCAGAGCCAGGGGATTTATTTGAGTCCATAGAAAAAGTACATCTTTAAATTGATCAATAGAAAAATGAGCAAGTCAGGAAGAATTATCATCAAACGAGAGATAAACAAGAATCCGATTTATTATTGGGTCAGAATCAACATTTGAGGAACCATACAAATTATTGAAATAGATTTTTGCAACATCGCAAAGATCTACATGATCAGTTGTGATATTACCATCATCAAGAGCCAAAGAGGCAATGGAGTTCATCCTTTTCCTGGAAGTAGCAAAAGAGTGAAAGAAACGAGTAGTTGATGTCCCCATCTTTTAGCCAATTTTCTCTCTCTCTTTGCTTCCAGTAATATTCTTCTTGGGAGATTAGAGTGTTCAATTTCTCACTAATGGCAAAATAACGAGAAGTTGAATCTTCATAAAAAGCCTCACGTAATTTTTCCATCTCCTTGCTGCAATTGTCCACTTGATTACAGTAAGTGGCACGAACCTGACTATTCCAAGCCTGCATATGCTTTGAACATGATTCCAATCTGTGAACAAAATCTCCATAAATAACGTTGTTCCAACCTTCTCCAACGATAGACTCCAATTATGGTTCAAGCAGCCATGAGTTTACAAACACAAATTGCTTACGGAAAAATGTCCTAGAATTTGCAGTAAGATAGGTAAATGGTCTAACTTGGAGGCCACTGCATTGATAAGTTTGAAATTAGGAAACAAATCCATCCAATCACATGTTGCTAATGCCCTGTCAAGTTTTTCTTTGATAGCATCTACCTTTCCTTTTCGTCTAGCCCATGTGTTGGTGTAATCTTCTATTGGAAGATCATGGAGGTTACAGTCAGAAATAACTTCGCAAAAATCCTGAATCAGCCAATTGGGGTGATCATGGTTTCCAATATTTTCATCAGAGAATAGGAGATCATTGGAATCTCCAAAGATACACCATGGCAAAGAAGATTGGTCAGCAATAGAACAAATGAGATCCCAAGAATCCCTCCTTTTTTTGTCTGTCAAGATAGCCATAGTATCCTGTGAGATGCCAAGTGGGTGATCCTAGTTTGTGAACTTCCATATTGATGAAATTAGAAGAGAAGTTGAGAAAAGAACAATCATAAAGAATGATAAAGACTATCAATTAGGTATTGAACTGTTTAGGTATCATAAATTAGCACTCTAAAAGATAGAGGGGAGTAGGACTAATACATTATATTTAGATGAACTAGATTGATATATCTACACATGTAGCGTGAAAGATAAAGATATACACAACTATACTAAGTTGAAAGACACTGTATTGACTGAGAAATAGTTTAAATAAAAACTAATTACATATAAATGATACTCAACCAATTTATATTCTTTTTAATTCTATAACGTGAATCAATTTTAAAAATGAGATAAAAAAATGAAAATATTTATAGCAGAGATGAAAAGAAAATTACTAAATTACATTTTTAGTTATTATATTTTAATTAATGGATGTGTAATTTTGATCCTTATAGTTTTAACTTTTAATTACTCACATTTTTTTAATTATTAAAACTAAGTTACTTCAGAGCCTATGTCCAATTTTCCTCTCAGATCAATGTAATGTTTGGTCCTTCTTGAATTGAAACAACTAGATTGATCGAATTGAAATAAATTCTATATTTTTGTATTGAAAAAAAATTTGAAATATTATGCTTTGGCATTTTTGTCATTCAAGACACTTTACTTTAGTTTGGTTTTCTGATGACGCACACCTTAGTCCTATAATCAACATTCATGGTAAAAACTAACATCCAATAACTCTTTCATTCATCTCAACAAAAAAAAAACTCTTTCATAAGAAATGCCAATTCTTCCTAAGCAATCAGCCCCACAAATCGTTTTTGTTTACCAAAATATAGAAAGACTAAAATAGGCATAACCAAAAGTACTTGAATAATTTTGAATCCTTCTAGAAAATCTTTTTAATAACTTTTCTACTTGCTAAACAATAAATAAATTAAATATTTTTTATTATTAAACATATTAATTGTATTTAATACTATTTCACAAAGTATTAAAAAGACATACCAAGACATAACATTTCTCCAAATAATTAGACCATTTTTTCGAAAAATTTAACATCTCATCTGATAACTCTTTAACAGGTCAGTGCCACATAAACCTCAGTGTTGATAAGGTTGACTGAGTCATAAAAAATAAGCATTAGTCAACATTGACCAAAGAAATAGTCAATGATAGTAGGTAAACTCAAATAGGCAGTTCTATTCACGTTTGATCATGTATGAACAACAATATTAATAAGATTACAGCATGCCCTCCTAATGAGATTTGTAAACACATACAGGTCTTTTTAGATAGTTGATTTGTTAATCACAGTAACAAAGACAAAAATAAAGGGGCATAGGTCAATAATAGAATGGAAGTGGAGAAAGAAAAGGGGGCAAAACAAACACATAAATATGAAGATTGTTCTCTTTATGACCACGTTTTGTCCTTCAAAATAGTAATTTCACACGTGACTAGCCTTTGACCAAACCATGGTTTGGAACATTCTAAACTTAAAACAAACAATGCATGAAAAATAGGAGCAGTGATGTCTCATTCAACAGAAGGCAAAGTGCATGCATAGTATATCTATACAGAAATTCTATTTTTCATTCAATTTGCATCACTGGTAGAAGTAATACAAGATAAAACTGTTCCCACCATTAGAGAACATGTACAACCAAATAAACGCTACTAAATTTTAAGAATGTCAGAAATTTGGATGATAGGAAAGTAGCCAACAAAGGAAACTCCCACTGATAGAATATCGATAAATTCAGCACAAGTATGAGCACCTTCTACCACAAGAAAATTCTATTAGCCTTTTAACTTGTTCAAGGAAAGTCAGAAATTTCCACAAGCTGTGGTCCATCTTCAAATATGTACATGTTGGTCAGTAATATGGTAATGGAGTATTGATTTACTTGTAGGGAGATTCATCATTCTCAGACTTGGCCATTGTTTTTCCCTTGACTGGTTGTCCATCATCAGTTGACGGAACAGCAGCACTAAGCTGTCCCATCTTGTTCTGTAAATCAGTAAGAGATTCCTTGGTCACTTTTCCTTTAGGACTTTTCTTTTTATCCACAAGCTTTAATTCTAGTCTGTATAATGCACAACCATCCTGGTTGTTGATCTCGTACTCGTACAAATGCCACTCGAGATAACTAAGTGGCTGGGGGTCCATGTAATAGGACCTCTTTTGCCCTCCATGTTCCTTCATCACCTGCTTCCTTGATTCATGCCAACCGCGCCCACTGTAATCCGGAAGTGATCTCTGTTTCCTATTTCCACTTTCAAATGCCCTTCTAGGCTTGTCAAAGAAGAGCCACTCCCTGACAGTTTCACCCTCAAGAAAAGAAAGATCAAAGAACTCTGCAACAGGCAAAATGCTAACAATTTAATCAAGATGAAAAGTAATAAGCACGGATAGAACAATTTCTTCTACAACGCATTCAATTGACAAGTCTCTCGCTAGAGTTTGCAAAGCTTTAATGAATATAATTAAATAGTGGAACACAGCAAAAGTAATAAATCCTTGTGTACTCACCTGGAGCATTCCAGGGGGATTTAGTTGAAGCAGCACCTTCACAACTAGGGATGCCCACTTCCTTTCCCTGCGTCTTAGCAAGAACAGCATCAAACAAAGGACCATCTTTTACACCAATTCCCCCAGGTCGCAAAATTGGGGTCATGCCCGGAAGACCCTCATTATTTGCCAACAGCTCATGACAACTACTACAGTAGTTCTGGCACCATTCTACCCCTTGAGCAGGTCTGAAACAGTCCCATAAGGCACATTTCGGGGCTAAGAAAGCAGAAGGTGGAGGGCAGATATTTGGAAGAATGTTAGGTATAATATTCTCTCCATGCTGCACAGTGTCATCAGCTTCAAAGAATTGGCTACAATCAAAACCTTGTAAACTAAATTGAGTTGATTCTGGGTTTTTCATTTCCATGTTGTGCCTGAGGTCCTGATATAAATCCAACTGACCAATCAAACCTTCTGGGTTGTGATCCATATCTTGATTTAAACTGAATGGATGATAATCACACCGTGTCATATCTGAGCTATTAAAAGCATTGTTGTACAGAGTTGAAGCAGAGCCTTCAAAAGTGTGACCTAGTGGTTGGTTATCATCAAAATGCTTCTGCAATACACCAAGTGCCAATTATTATCTCTTCAAGAAAAGCGAGGAAATGAAAGATTAATCAGTAAAGCACATATATGATTAAACAGATTAAAACTTTCTGCTTATACATATTCTATTTCTGCATACATTGTGCATTAGTTTTGTTTTTTAATTTTACTTTTTGAGAAAATAAAAAGAACTCGTTGTAAAAGTATTTGTATTTTCAGAATAAGAAACCACTCAAGTATTTGTAAAAGTGGATGCACATTAACAACTCAGAAGTCAGAACAGTATTGACCGTTTAAGTAGTTCGTTATTCCTAACTAAATATATTTTTTAAGAGTTCCCATTTTGTAATTCTCCCTCAACCAATGAATTTTAACAAGTTGGAATCAACCTGGAAAGAAAAATTAGAACAAGGCAGCATGGTCTGCCTAAATCTTTCAACAACTTATATCAAGTAACTATCTAACTGGATGACTCGCGCATAGCTCATTGGAATCATGTTCAATTCTCATATAAACAAAAAGGTTAAAAAATATCTAAGCAAGGGTGCCTTCATTCTTGTGTTGCTTGTGGCACTGGCAGGTATGATAGAATTCAAATGATTGTTTCTTCTAAGTTTATTTGCTTTAAATTTATTTATAGCATTAAAATCAAGGTAGTGGTTAAAAGCCTCAAGGATGATATGGATTTTTTTTAATTCTACCATGAACTTGCTATGTATCTAATTTGACCAAAACCTAATCATAAATTTAACTATTATACCAGAAAGAAGTTGCTTATTAGCATTTTGAAAGAGTGTTTTATACTGAAATTAATTATTAAGTGTTTAAGAATAGAATCCTAATATATATTATGGGATTGGGAAACTTGGATTGGGTAATTAAAAGAGATTACAATCTTACCTTAGTTTGGAACCTGCAAAAGGAAAAGAAAAATGTTATTTGTAGGCCTAACTTATTGTTCTTGTCCTTACCAAAAAGGGAAGAGTTCTACAGGTTTGACTTATGAGCTTTTTAGCAAATAAAAAGGGTGTTTATTTCCTTTGACTTGTGAGCTAATTGCGATTACAGAACCATGCCAATTTGTTCTTTTTTATTGATTACTGAATCTTCTATTAACAAACTGGGGTAAAATCCTTTGTTGGATTTAGTGGTTTAGTTCTTGGTAAATGTAATTAAAATGGAATTGGGTGTAAGCTAATTTAGTATGATATAAGAATTGTAAGATGATTCTCATATTTTCTTAATTTGATTTAATCATGTTTCCTTTCTATCTGCATTTTTGTGGGTAAGATTATGCATACAATGCCACTTTGTAATCTACACTTCACTATGAAAAATCTTTGAGATGCTTTTTGAGCTACTATTGAGCCTGGTCTAACTTTAGCACAAGCAATTGTAGATAGTGTTGCCTATTTTTGATTGGGAGGTGTTAGTGGAGCTAACATATCTATAGATATTCTATTTTGATGTAGCAGGCTATTTTGATGCTATTAAGTCACAAGTATCACCAATTCAAGCTGACATTCAATTTGATTTATAGATATATTTTAATATGATCATTTTTCTGTTATCAAATAGTTGGTGGTCAAGAGGAACAAGTGGCAGGGATTGGTACTGCGGGTCTTTTTTGCCTATATATCATGAACCAATGCACAAGAAAGCATCTCAAATGAGAAAAGAAATCCTTGAAATCTGCACTTTCTAAGAAATCAAATTTCTCTTTAGAAATTTATGTTATTTTTTAATATTTTTAATTAGATAATTTTTCTGAATTCAGCTGGCATCTGAATCCAAAAGAGTGTCTTAGCATCTTGTAGTTTTGGGGATGCTAGAGGGTGCTATTACTAACAAGAGGATATTTGGTGAGGATTTGGTGTGGTTCTGATAGTCAAAAAGGAAGAGAATTTCTCTACTAAGATGATTGATGCTTACTTGGGTGTGTTGTATGATAAATGGGGGCTTCTACGGAGACAACGTTCAAACATATGGTCGGCAATTGGTATTGTGAGTTGTGTGTGGTGGTGATGAATCTGAGTATGATACCACATGATAATCTGCAAACAGAAAACAATCCAACATGTTATATTTTTCAGTATTATTGTTTATTGGTGTTAATCTTTTATTTTATCATAAGTATGTGTTGGAGGATATGTGAAATAGAAAAGGCTCAAGATGTTATTGCTGAAAAGGATGGAGTGTTGGGAATTGGTTGAAAGTTTCTTTACTAATTGGGGTATTGGGGTGGAGTGCACTTGGTGGCGATGACAAGGAATAAGTGAAGCACATGGTTTTTTGATTCGCTTTAGCAAGTGGTGTAATGTGTTTTAAACATTTGTGTACCAAGACTTCATGCTTCTAATGTTTTATAGGTTTAGTTTGGTTAGGGGACTTAATCTAATATATATAAATTTGGTAGTACATCTTTAACCACTAATAAAATATTTGATATTTTTAAATAGATTAATTATTATGACTTAAAATATTTTACTTTGCAGTAAAAAAATATTTTACTTGAAAATTTTGTTTTATTTTGTATTTAGTTAAGTTTTTATATTTTAAAAATAAATTATTTCAAAAACTTATAACTATTTGTCAGTTTTGCATAAAACTTGGATTAGGATTAAACCATTTCAAATACTATACAAGGTATTATTTATTAAATGATTCTTTTGTTTGAATAATAAATGAATAAAATAATATTTCATTTTATTTTTAAATATTATTTATTATTACATTCTACATGATGATGTCAGATTGTGAAATATGAAAATTAATTTTTTTTAGATAATAAATATTTGTTCTAAAAATATATCTACTAACATCATATTTATTATTAACATAATATATTATTTAAATTAAAATTGATATATAAATTCATTAAAAAATTGTAAAAGTAAAATATTTTCTAAATGACTTCAAAACTAGAAATGACAAGAATATCCGTACATGCGAATACTCACTTGAATCTGGTCCAATTTTGACAAGAATACCCGTTTAGACTAGGTATAGGCTGAGACTTGGGATCTTTATTATTGTAATAGGCTGAATTTATGTTATGAATCATAGTATTTTTATGGCTTATTCAATTTAATGACATCTAATATTAGTTTTAAATTTAAAATTAGACAAAAAATATGTCAAAATATTTTGTTATAAAGTAGTAACCATTTTCAGTAGGCGAATATGGGAACATGGCTAATATATCCAACCCCATGTAGAGACAAGGATGGGGACCATGTTGGAGAGTAGGGACGGGGAGGGGGAACCACAAACATGTCTAGCCTTATTCTGTTGTCATGCTTATTCACAATTGTCACTTATACATTATTTTGTTTAAAATAATTATATACAATAATAAGATTTGAATATACTTTTAGTCTTTTATTTTATTTTTGTTTTGTTTTCTAAATTTACAAAAATACTTTGATCCATTCACATGTTTCTATTAGATCAATTTATCATATGACATTGTCAAGCTGATGTTCCAAATCACAGTCCTGCATGAATGCATTTTAATATGTTAGTTTCAGTTTTTTACTTCATAATTTAGCCTTTTGTAAACAATATACTAACAACATAAACAACATCTCAAACAATAATGACCTCAATACATTGAATATATTTTTTATTGAATATGTGTCTTTATCCCCTTCCCAATCTCCATGGCTATTTAAGCTCATTGGGAGACATAAGCATGCATATTTTGATGTGTTAAATTTGCCTCTGCCCTGTGTTTGTATTTGGTTCAAACTCTCGGTTATCTAATAGTAATCCATGTTTTATAATGCATGCTATAGTTTACTTTCACCTTATTATAGGTTCCTTTGCTCCTTTCATTGCCTATACAATCATGAGGACTCCCTAATTCTTATGCTTAGCAATTTCATTCATCATTGGTGTTGGAGCATATTTAGGCAATAGACTTGCTACTACTTTTTTGAAGCCATCAGACTGATATTTTGAAGATCATACTTTGTCCTTTTGGAAATTTTGTCTCTGTCCTGTGTTTGTATTTGGTTCAAACTCAAGGTTATCTAATATTTACATAATTTATAGATGTAAATATTATATAACCATTGCTCTTTTTGCTCCCTTTTAGTACAATCGGTACCTTACATCAATGAAGATGTTTTCTTTGTCGATTTAAAACAAAAATCTATTGTTTAGTTCTTTTACTACATGCATAACGCCACCTGTGTGTATGCACGCGTGCCTTACTAGTTCTAAGAAAAATCAGCGCTTTCAATAAAGGTAATGAATCATGTCATGTGTTTGTATGATATAACCAAATCTTCAAGAGTTAAAACATATGATTCATTAATTTTTAGCCCTCTAAAATTCACACTCAGCAAAGATAAGCTTCACCCAGCCTTGCAATTTCTATCATTTGGTCAGTGTCATTTAGCAAAATCTTATATAGATTAACAAAACACATATTGTATCTCATTTTTCATCTTTAACCATAAGAAATTATTCCAAAAGCATACAACCAGAAGCACAATAGACCAAAAGAAACTTACCTCCTGAAAAAAACTGAAAATTGCCGTCACTAATATTATTTATATGGATCTCATTCTTCAATGGCACAGGTTTTGTTAATGGACTAGTAGCATCATCTTTCTCCTCACTCCCTAGCAACATTTGGGCTAGTTCACTGGGAAATGAACCAAAGCTTCCGTCCTATAGAATGGCAATGCAAGCATACATTACAACAACATCCATCCAAATCTTTATGAGATGAACAAAGAAAGCACACATATTATAATCATCCATGTCTTAAAATTTTAAACCATACAGCTAAGGAGTTGGCCGGAGACTCCAGTTCCGCCTTCCACTCTCGAAGCAACTGATGCATCTGCTCCTCAAAGATCGCGATGTCATTACCCCTGCCCTCCTTTCTTGCACACTGAAGATTGTTGAAAATCCCTTGAATCTTTTCCACCAGGTGTTTTTCCTTTTCCTTCATGGATTGAAGAGACGAAGATCCACCCTCGCCCTTGGAACTTTCTCTCATCATACTTTCCTTGAGCAAATATCACAAAATAACCAATGTAGAACACTAATGAGCCCCATTAACTAACAGCAGATCAGAAAATTCTAAGTATAAGGATTAGATTGGGCTCATATCCTACACGAACGTGGGTTCAAATTCCACTGCCCATGTTAGAACCTTGTCAGTGGGTAATCCTTTATCACCTCTTTAAGCGGTTTTCGGGGCTTGAGGTATGTCTTGATCCTGGTGAGTCCCCAAGACCCAATTAACATAAACTTCTTTTCACCAAACAAAAATGTAACAGAAACTGATTTTAAACATGGTGCATGACAGTGATCAAGCACAATCAACAATAAAAACTCTTGAGCAAAATATCCATTGACATTCCCAAAAAATAAAAGTGACACGAAAAATTCAACATTGATGGAAAGCAACACCCCAGTTGACCAAGTTTGGGGCTTTCTACATCTATGTTGAATTTAAAACGAAATTCGCTTGATGGGTATGTTACCTTTGGCCTTGAATGGGGTTCGAAACGACGACGTAGAAGAGGGGGGTGTGACGGCTCCGCTGGGATCAGCACAAGACAAGAGAAATCCTCAGAGAAGCCAAGTGCTGAAATTGAAGCCCTCAATTGTGCTTGTGCGTCTCTCGAATTGAATTTTGCAGATTTTTTTTTTTTTTATTTGTCGAGTTATTATGAGTATTATTATCAATGATGCGGTGATTTTGTGCACGTCGGTTGGAGGCTTCAATTAGACGCAAGAATTTTTGGTGTGTGCCTTCTGCTACCCTTTTCGCTTTTCCTTTTACCCTTTTTACTGGGGTGAGAATTTGGGGGAGGCACTTCGTGCTTTTTACATACATATTTTTTAAAAAAAATAGAAGTAAAAAAAAAAAATGTTACAATATGAGAACACTGAATAATTATTAGAAGATAATAATAAAAGTTTTAAAATCGATAAAGAATACAATTGTCTTATAAACTTTAAAAAATGATATTTTCTTTATTAATAATATAGATTAACGTGTGTGACAATGATATTGCTAATTAGTTAACATTATTGTTAACCAATTAAAGTCATTATACATTTAGACATATTTCATGGTTTTTTTAATGGAATGGAAGTATTAATAAGTCTACTTAACCAATTAAATTAGATTGCCTAATTACGATATACTTATTAGGATAAGATAAAATATTTACTAGTACTACTCTTATATTATTTGGTAAATAATTATTTGATATTAATAAGATATAATTATCTTATCAACAAATTATTAGTTTGAGTAATCTTAATTTTGATTTTTTAAACAATGTTTTGAGTTCAAGTTTTATAAATAAAAATAATATCTTGAGTTCAAGTTTTATAAATGAAAAAAATGTGATTAAATAAGAAACCATTTTCAGTTGTCAGATAGGAATTCTAATTTTACACTTATCGTTGATTTGGCTATTGTAAAAAAATAAAATCCATCATTTTATTCAACAGAATTTTTTTAAAAAAGTATCAAACATATGAGAGCAAATAGATTTTTTTTTACTTTTATTTATTTAATTTTTACTCCCATTGATTTATAATCAATTTTAAAAATGGATTATATATATAGACATCTATAATAATTTATTATTTAATTTCTATTCTAAATATTAATTTAAAAAATATACAATAAATAAAATGTTACTATTTAATATTATTATTATTAGATCAAAATTCTAATTTCACAACCACCATTAAAAATTTGGTTGTGGTAAAAAATTTCTAAAAGAAAATGCTTAAGCATTTTATAACTATTAGATTTGTTTAAATTATATTGACAACAATCATTTATTTTATTCAATGCAACTCTATTGATTTTATTCAACGGAAATTTAATGTAAAAAGTATTAAACATTTTAAAACAAATAGATTTTTTTACTCCCGTTGATTTTATAATCAATTTTAATAATGGATTATACAAATATAAATAGACATATATATAAGAATATTTTATTTAATTTCCAAATTAAAATATTAATTTTAAAATAATTATATAACAAATAAAATGTTACTACTTAATATTATCATTATTTATTATTAATAACAATTAAAGGACAACTCGTCCAATCATATACAAGTTTTTAAGAATAATTTAAAACTAACATAACATTTCAAAATTTTTACTCTCATGATAAAAGCTAATTAATTCCAACAAAAAAAAAAAAAAAACTAAACCTTTACTCCTCCTTTTGCTATTTCGTGGCTTCATGGCCATTGTTTTCCAGTAACATTTTTTAATGGCACAAGTTTATATTTTTTTGATGCCACATGAACATTACAAATATCAAGAAATGGTTATTCACAAAAGTGAATTTCTTTCTTAAATTTTACATACTATTTCTATTAGCTTCTTTCACACATACTAGCAATGGCTGCTTCCAGTAATGATAAGGGAACAATCGATACTCATATCAGTTATCAAGATCAAGAAATAATGGTTACTTCGAGCAACAAAGTAAATACTGCCAAAAATGTTATGAAAATAGAGTAAGTAAAATTTTTCTAATGACGAACTCACATTTGCTTTCTTGTGTCATGTGTTTTTGGTATCTATGATGATCACGAACCGTATTCGTGTGAGCAGACGGGCAGTAGCGGGCAGAGATACTTTCTTTTGTTGAAACCGCCAAGTAGCCGAAATAATGTTAGATAAGATCCCAGCCTATAAATGTATTTTGATGTTGGGATAGCATTGAACCATACCTCGGCCACGAGTTGTACCGTGACAACTCATTCTTAGTTATCTCTGCCATTGCTAGTATGTTCAGTGTTGACAAAGTACGCTGAACATGTGGTTCTTCGAGTGTGGAAAGGACAGGTAGTTATATGTTTCCTTCATAACAAATTGCTTTTTTTTCAACCATGTAACTATTATGTAATTGTTCTATGATTAATATGTTTGCAGGAACACCCTGAGTTAAAATTGGCTTCCCACGAAAGAAAAGTTCACAAATTTGAGCAACCTGCACCAGAGATTGAAGGATTGGTTATTGGTACGGGCTTGGCCCCTTTGATTTGCTGCTCAATCAAGACCGAAGAAAGGGGATTGCTCTCGGCTTTCATGGAGAGATGGCACTCTAAGACAAGTAGCTTTCATTTGTCTGTCGGGGAGTTGACTATCACCTTGGATGATGTCCCGTCCCTATTGGATGTCCCCATCGTAGGAGATTTCTTATCGTTTGACATGATTGATGTTGGCCAGACCGTACATATACTTGTTGAATTGCTTGAAGTATCTGCAGAAGAAGTTAGAGCGGAGATTGAGCAATGCCATGGGGATATGTGCATTTGTCTTGGCTGCGAGACTTATATGCTGTGAAATGTCAGTTAATGAAGTGGATTCCAGCAGCCAGAGCGTACATGCTTCATTTGGTTGGGTGCACTCTCTTTGCCAACAAGAGTGCCACAATATCAGTGTGGTATTCTTGGAGGCATTTCGCGATCTGGACCAATCAGCAGGATATGCTTGGGGTGCGGCTGCTCTGGTTCATATGTATTCTAATCTTAACCACGCATGACAACATTATGGCAAACATCTTGCCGGTTACGTCACGCTCTTGCAGGTAATTCCTTTCGCTGTTGACATAGTTATCCATTGGAGAATATTTGTTATAACTTTGATACTCATGCGTTGTCGTTGTATATTAATTTGAAGTGTTGGATTTATGAGCATTTCCCAACAATTGGAAATGTCTCTGCAACCCATAACTACCACGAGAGGCAACCACGTGCGTGTCGCTGGAAGGTTGAGAAGGTATTATCGGTCAACACCTATCGTAGGCGATTGGATAGGTTGCCCATGGACGATGTGTGTTGGACTCCATATGGCGATCACCGTGTGCATAGAGAGTTCGACATAATATCGCTATTCTTTGGGTTTGTAAGACTTTTACTAGAGAGGGTGGCCAAACAGTTTGGATTTATTTAGGTAATTCCACAAATCCAAATCACTGAATCGCCATCGACCGAGGAAGTCTATGAAAGATGGATGCAATTTGGCAGTCACCTAGCCTCGACCACAGAGGAGGTTACCTATCCCAATCAGGCGGTGGTTGGGTATCTTGATTGTTTTTTCGTGTGTCTCATCCTTTTATGACACCCCCATAGAGTGGTGATCCTGTTAGACACCCTCCGACTGAGTGTCAATTTGTTCTAGATCCTCCATATCCACATACTGATGACCCAGCACCAGTTCCACCTTCATCTCAAGAGCCTCGACATGTTGTGGTATGAAATTGTCTTTAAAGTTTGTTTTGAACTGCATTTATTTAAAGTTATTAACCAAATGTCATACTAAATAATGTTTTTGTTATTGTCTCAGGCTACGTGCCAAAGGCTAGCAGAAGGATTACAAGACATGATGGACATGCGTATGGTTACTACTGGAACCGATGCCTACGTCGCAGTAGAACGCCTACTGCGTATAGCACATTCCGTCACAGAAGAAGGATGTGTGTATGTGCGGCCCAGACAGACAAGACGGAGGCAGCAGATTCATGATGATGGACAAGGCGACATGTGATTGTACTTAGCATATGTTGACTTTATGACTTTACATTTAGTTTTCTCAACACATGTTGATGGACACTACATTAATGGATTAATTATTGAACAAATGTCTTATGTTTTTCCAATATGATTGCGTAGAAAAAAACAACCTTTACATAGGGTTTCACTACCGTCATAGTTTGGAATACACTTAACCCAACAAAAGGTTACAAACTTTGTTGCCAAAACATAACAAATGGGAATACAAAATGGCAACCAATAAAAAAATCATGCCAAGTCATCACGTAAATCGACATGGGTTGTATGCAATTTCTTTAAATTAGTATATGATTGCATTCGACCCATATAAGGAACCATCCATTCTTTTGCAACACTGTAATAGTGTCTTGACCATAACAAAGCAGTTGGCGGTATAGGACTTCCATCTCTCAATACAACCTGAAAAAATTAGCAAATATGGAAAACTTAACATTTGTTTCAAATATAGGCTAAACAGTAAAAATTTTTAATCATGTACCTGCACAAAATGGTTATCAAACACATGACCAATACATAAAATGCGATGAACACCGGCATCTCTAGGCGGTTGGCTTCTCAAAGGAAAAAACGTCATACATTGTTGGAGAGATAGAGAAATGAGAACGATGTTATATCTTGATGCAATTATGTATCCCAAATCCGTAATATTCATCCACTTATCAATGGTTACCTGAACGTAACAAAAACCCTTGCAAGTATAAGTAAATTATATATGAATTCGAAGTACCAACATAACAAAATAGTTTACCTTTGACAGTCCATCAACAAGTAGCGACCGTTTCAAGTGCTCAAATCTATCAACCCCACCAAACAATACAATGTATTCATCAGACCATTGTGAAAGATCTTTGAGCAAATGATTGCGTACCAAAGACCAAGATTCTTCACCATATCCGAGCAAGGCAGCAATTACATGGTACCCACAATTACCATAAGCTTTAACATCGATAATGTTTAGAATGAAATCGTGCATAGAGGTATAAAATTGATCCAGCATAGGCATCTTCCTCTTTGTCTGAGTCTGGTGGACCGATGATGAAGCAGACAATTTTTGGGTGGAACAACTATTCTGCACAGAATATAATTCGTCGACATACTCCCAGTAAGATGGATCCCGCTTGGTTGATCTTGCGTGTTGCGATACTTGTTTCTTTGGAGCACCTTTTGTTTTAACCTTTGCATGAGGAGGACACATTGAATTTTGGTTTGGAAATGTAAGTTCTTTCAGTTTTTTCTTTAAAGTAACTTTGCCACACAAGTCAAGCTTTTCAAAACGCTTAGATATGGCTTCCATCTATTTATTTATGCGCACCTCGCACTCATCTAAACCTTGATCTTCAAAAGTTAACCTCCACCAAAAAGCATGAACTGTCTCAAGTGGTATACTCCCAACAACATACTTAGCTAGCTCACATCCACAAGGCAGCCCATGCGTTGTTCTCATTACACATCCACAGCGAGTAGGGTTTTTGCCCGCATAATGGACTCGCTCATACTCTGCTGCTATTTGGTTTAATGCATACCTTGACACCATACCAATTAGTCTTTTATACAATGTTACTTTAAACACATGACCAACCACATGTGTGCTTCTCTCCAAAGATGCCTTTATGTCACTATGTTGCAAGGTCAACATGTTGTTCATTGCATCTCACACACTACAAAGATCTCAAAGGCTATTCTGCAAAAGTCTCTTTAAGGTCCAATGGGCAGACTCTACCCTGCAGTTCATAAATCAAATGAGCAACAATCCCCCAAATCTAGGTTAATCAATTATTAATTAAAACAAATTTAAATATTTTCCAACCTGTTAATTGTCGTGTTACCCAAATGCATGACTTGTTTTGTCCAAGCTGTTACAAATTTTTCTTTGCTTGGATTCAACCATGTGTCTTTCACATAATCAACAAAAGTTAGCTATGGCAAACACGCAACTTCAAACTTCATTAGACAGTCATCATATTGATTCTCCGTTGCATAATCCACAAGACTCCTCCAAGCTTCCATAACATAGTCCCATGCTTTACTCTGTTGGATAAAGCTTTTACATTTTGCCTTGACATTCTTGTCAATGTGAAACCGATACAATAAATTGACTGACCCAGGGAATACAATTTTCACCGCATTCATCAATGCAAAATCTCTATCAGTGACAATGACCTCTAGGAAAAACTGACTTTTCATAAAAACGCCTCTAAATCGTTCTAGTGCCCAAACAACATTGTTTATACGTTCGGTTTCTAGATAAGCAAATGCAGCTGAGAATGTCATCCCACACCAACAATGTCAAGTAACGGAAGTCTGTACGTGTTTGTTTTGTATGTGTTGTCTATCAGGAAAACAACATGATATGCATTGCTCAACTTCACTGCATCCGAATGTGCCCAAAATAGGTCACGTATGACATTTTCATCATTCATTCTATGCCAATGAATATACATGTCATGTTCAAAAGTTTCATTAATTGTTGCAATTCAGTATTACCTTCTCTGATACGCGTATGGTATGTATATCTTGCATTGATTATTTGCCTCAAAGATGTACAATTATCGGGATTGTGTTCCTTCAAAGTTAAGAGTATATTTTTTTGGTTTCACCATCAACCTTGTCATATCAGCAAAAATAATCTTCTCATTCTCTGTTAGTCGACCAGCAAATGGGTGCCCACATAATGAATTTGCCAGAGCATGATTATGAGTGTCACATAATAATTTCACCATCCACCCTTCACCTCCCGGAACTGATTTGCCACGCAGCTTAAACGGACAATTACATTTTCTAGTGCTAGTGACTGTAGGTACCATTTCTTTATTGAATGCTCTGTACTTTCCACTCTTTTCACAACCAATTAAAACAAATGATGTTCTTCCCTTCTTTCCAGTTGACATGTCTGACCTCATTATGACAGCTACAAAACCATTCTCATATGCAACAGTTCGAGCCCATTTTAATACATCCTCACTGTAACAACCCGCCACATCGCTACTGTATCTCTACTCTTAACCATAACATTAACGTAGCTTTTGATAAAAGAACACCTCTTTCTCTTGTTTTGAAGAAAACTATGGTAGATTTTTTGCAATTACATGACGATTATGAACATAACTGAGACACGCATGAAAACATTCCAATCACATACTTAAATCTGTATGTACAAGACGTGTTTTGATTATAAATACAACTATCCATAATAAAACGTACAAAAGTTTTACAAAAGAACAAGGAAATTAACATCAGGGGTGCAACTAGTAAAACAGGAGTGCAACTATCAAAACCAGGGGTGTAACTAGAAAAACACCACCCCTGCCCAAGATTCGTTACATCGACATTCCGGCAACTTGGCGGCTCCAACTAAACTGTTGTCATCTTCCCGGTGCTCACACGAACCGGGTTCGCGATCATCACAGGTAGCAGACCACATGGCACAACAAAGTAATGGTGAGTTCATCATATAAAATAACAGGCAAAAGGTAGTATTAGTCAAGGAAAAGCAATTCACGCATCACAACATCACCACAAATCCAGATGTATCATCACGCAACCATCATGAACAAGCATCCAAGAACATTCCACAAGTCAATTTAAAAATGCCTAGCATGATGCATGCTCCTATCTCAACGCTCAACATGCAATGTGGTACCATCCCGGAAATAGGCCAAATCCATGGTCCAAATGATAGTTGTAGCTGTCGTCGGGGTCACTCTGTCGTGCACAAGACTCACCCCCCCTCCCCCGTGGTGATCAGTCAAACGAGTGTCATAAGGATCTCCTTACAGACGTGGCCCCCAGTACTTCTCGTACTATTACAGTCAATCATCATATTTCCGCCATGCAAATGAAGTATGTCTCTTATGGGTGCCATCAATGTATGGCCCGACTCAGGAACCTCTCGCCCTGGCTGGGATCTCCATACCCTCCCATGTTACATACTTACTGTCCCAAACGAGGGCCGCTCCAACACGAACTCACTGATGCACTAACCGTGGTCCTTACAAGATCCACCACCCGGTCCCGGCATCTCACAGGTTTATTCCTAGCCTCTCACTATGACTCTATTCAAGGAACAAAACATCTCAAGCCATCGCATAGGCTGATTTCAACGTAACTCACATACGTTATACACAAACACTACACGTATATATATATAACTCGGCCAACCTGTCTCGGCAGCCGACATCACAAACACTTGCACATACAACTCGGCCAATCCATCTCGGCAGCCGATATCACAAACACTTACATATACAACTCGGCCAACCCATCTCGGCAGCTGACATCACAAACCTACAACTCGGTCAACCCATCTCGGTAGCCGACATCACAAACACATACACCTACAACTCGACCAACCCATCTCGGTAGCTGACATCACAAACACATATATACACAACACAGCCAAACACTACCTGGTACCTAGTATCTTCCCGAACACTTCTGCAAAGTGTTTGGGAGCTTTTCAGCATCAAGATGCCAACTCTACACACATGCACGGGGAGATTCTTACAACATCAACTCCCTATTTCCAGGACCCCACACTAGAACATCATTAACATCAACGCAAAACCACCCATAAACACAAGGCGTAACCCATTCCATTCAATAAGACAGACATAACGTACTGGAAAACAACACACACATGGGACATGCAACCATCGTCCTGGTCGGACTCTCTGGTCCTCAACCATGCTACCTGAAACCGTTATTAAACATGATAAGCTCCCCTTACCTAACCACACGTTCGTCTCATAGCTACACGTCGTATTGTACTGAGCTCCTGTTTCGACCATGAGTTCCTCCTCGATGTCGGGATCTCGTAGCAGCGACAGTGACTCTCGTGGGTTGAAGGCAACACATGAAGGTTAAGGGAGAGGGAGAGAGTTCTGGGTGAGAGTTTCGAAGAGAGGACGGAGAAAAGCAAGAGGAAAGCGCAAAGAAAAGAGAGATGAATACGCTTTCACCGCACACTTCTGACAGGACATGTCCACCTTGCGTGATCGGGCAGCAACCACAACCAATCAAAGTTGACTTAGCACATCCATCACAACACGCATACCAAGGTAGAACAATAACAAACAGCACTTATAAAAAATAAATCAAGTAATTAAGCAACATCATTACACACATAAACGTCCAAATTAGCAACTTATAATCCGGGGCGTTACAACTCTCCCACCTTTTTAGGAATTTTGTCCTCGAAATTACCTAGTGTGAACAAAGCTGGGTAGGCTTCCCGAATCTAGCTTTCAAGCTCCCATGTCGCATCCTCCCCAAATTACCTTGACCAGGGGAATTTCTTTTTCTCTTAGATGCTTCGTCCGTCGATCCCCAATCCTTAAAGGTAGTGTTTCATACGTCAGGTTTTCTTTTACTTGAATATCATCCAGTCTGACCACACGAGATGGATCATGAATGTACTTATGAAGCTGGGACACATGGAATACATTATGGAGATTGGAAAGGGACGAGGGTAAGGCAATTTGGTAGGCGACGAGGCCGACTTTTTTTTAGAATTTGGAAATGACCAACAAACCGGGGTGTAAGTTTCCAGGATTTTAATGCTCAGCCGACCCCGGTCCATGGGGTGACCCTCAAGAATACATGATCAATGGCCTCGAACTCTAGGTCCTTCCTCCTCCTGTCATGGTAGCTTTTTTGCCTACTCTGGGCCGCTCTCATCCTATCTTGGATCAACCTGACCTTCTCGATCGTCTGTTGTACAACCTCGGGTCCTAGCATAAGACTTTCGCCGAGTTCCAACCAACATAAGGGTGTCCTACACCTCCTACCATACAGGTCCTTGTAAGGAGCAATGCCAATGGTAGAGTGAAAACTATTGTTATAGGTGAACTCTATCAGGGGTAGGAAACCATCCCAGCTACCTCATTGTTCTAGAACACACGCCTTTAAGAGGTCTTCTAAAGACTGGATGGTTCGTTCAGTCTACCCGTTAGTCTGAGGGTGATAGGCCGAACTCAATCAAAGTCGGGTTCCTAAGGCCTTGTTCAAACTCTCCCAGAATCTAGAAGTGAATCTCAGATGCCGGTCAGATACTATGCTAGAGGGCATACCGTGCAACCGAATAATCTCGCTAATATATAGGGATGTCAACTTCTCTAAGGAAAATCGGATGTTGATAGGGATAAAATGAGCAAACTTAGTCAATCTGTCAACAATAATCCAGATAGAGTCTAACCCAACCCGGGTCCTAGGCAAACCCACAACAAAATCCATGGAGATACTATCCCACTTCCACTAGGGTATCTCCAAGGGTTGTAACTTACCCAATGGTCTCTGGTGTTCTACCTTAGCCTTCTGACAGACCAAGCACGCATATACAAACCCGCTAACATCCCTCCTCATGTTTGGCCACCAAAACATAGTCTTCAGGTCTTAGTATATCTTGGTGGTGCCGAGGTGGATACTTAGGTTATTCCTATGCCCCTCCTCTAGGATCACCTTCTTAAGCTCGGATATGTTGAGGACACAGACTCATCCTTGTAGTCTCAAAACTCCATCCGGTCCTACGTGGAAACTACTAGCATCCCCTGCTACTATGGCTTCTAGTTGGGTCTTCAGAAAAGGGTCAGACCCCTGCCTTTCCCGGATCTCCTCTAACAGACCACTCGAAATCCGGAGGGCTCCTAGCCTCATGCTATTAGGGGCGAGCTCACATGCTAGACTAAGGTCTCTAAATTGCTCCAAGAGCTCTAGCTCCCTAACCATCAAGGCGGACACGTGGAGAGATTTCCTACTTAAAGCGTCGGCGACCACGTTGGCCTTGCCGGGGTGGTAACTAAGTTCAAAGTCGTAATCCTTAAGGAACTCTAGCCATCTCCTCTGACGCATGCTTAACTCCTTCTGGCTGAACAGATACTTAAGGCTCTTATGGTCACCAAACACCTCAAACTTTGAGCCAAAAAGATAATGTCTCCATATCTTAAGGGAAAACACCACGATAGGTAACTCCAAATCATGGGTAGGGTAGTTCCTCTCATACGTCTTAAGCTTCCTGGAAGCATAGGCCATAACTCAGCCACTCTGCATCAACACCCCGCCCAAGCCCGTCATGGCCGCATCACAAAATACCTCAAAGGGCTCTCCTAGGTTAGGCAGAACTAATACGGGTGCGGTGGTTAGCTTTTCCTTAAGAGTTCGGAAGCTAAGCTCACACTGGTCATCCCACACAAACACTTGACCCTTACGAGTCAGCTTGGTCAAAGGTAAGACTAACTTGGAAAAACCTTCTATAAATCTCCTATAATACACGGCCAAGCCTAGAAAACTCCTAATCTCGAACATAGACTTAGGGCTCTCCCACTTGAGGACGGCCTCCACCTTAGAAGGATCTACAGCTATACCACCTTATGATATCACGTGCCCTAAGAAACTTACATTCTCTAACCGGAACTCACACTTAGACAACTTAGCATATAGTTGTCTATCACTAAGGGTCTACAGCACAATCCTCAAATGCTCTTCGTGCTACTCTTTGGTCTTAGAATATACCAAGATATCATCTATGAAGACTACTACAAAGCTATCAAGGTATGGGTGAAAGACCCTATTCATGTAGTCCATGAACACACCAGGAGCGTTGGTCACCCCAAAGGGCATAACCAAGTACTCATAATGACCATACCAGGTTCTAAAAGTGGTTTTGGGAATATCCTCAGACTTATCTCGGATCTGATGGTAACCCGACCTAAGATCTATCTTACTAAACACACAAGCCCCTACCAGCTGATCCATAAGATCGTCTATCCTAGGCAAGGGATACTTATTCTTAATAGTCACCTTTTTCAGTTGGTTGTAGTCCACACATAACCTCATAGTCCCGTCCTTCTTCTTTACTAACAACACGGGCGCTCCCATGGAGATACACTAGGCCGCACAAACAGCTTATCCAACAGTTCTTCCAATTGCTTCTTAATCTCGGCTAGTTCTAAGGAAGACATCCTATAGGGGACTACGAATATGGGTATGGCTCCGAGCACCAAATCTATGGAGAATTCCACCTTTCTCTCAGGTGGTAACCCGGATACATCCTCAGGAAACACTCCCGGGAACTCTCTCAGAATAGGGATGTCGGCTAGAGGGACCTCGGTCTCTGCCTCCGAGTTCGACAAGATCATGTATACTTAAGCATTTTCTTTCAATGACGACCTAACCCGGTTGGCCGAGATGAACATCCCTTTTTCTCTCACATCCGGGTTGCCAAACACGACCGTTTTATCATAGCAGTTTAACAAGACCTGGTTGGAAGATAACAAGTCCATGCCCAGAATAACATCAATCTGGCTAAAAGGTAAACAAATCAGGTCAACCCGGAATTTTCTATCAGAGATTTCCACAAGGCAGTCTAAACATACCTCGAAGGTCAACACAGACCCATTAGTCGGGGTCTCAACCACAAGCTCATATTTTAAAGGAGACACAAAAAGGTTAAGTGATTTCACACACAACCGGGATATGAAAGAATGGGTTGCACCGGAATCAAAAAGCACGAGTAAAGGAATTCCATTTATGAAACATTTATCTTGGATTAGATCTCAGGAGTTCGAGGCTTCAACACCACTAAGAGTGAAGACTCTTCCCGTGGTTTCCAGTTGTCTGAGTTGGCTCTGCTTGCCTCTGTCATTCCGCTCTCTCTTGGGGTGTGGCCAATCCCTTTGGATGTGACCCTTCTCCTTGCAGTTGAAGCAAATCGGGCCCCTCTATCCGTAGTCAGCAGCGATATGCCTGAGCTTACCACACTTGAAGCCCGTATTCCGGGTTAGGAAGGTAACGTGTCTACTACCACTACCACTAGGGAACCCTGCAGTAGCAGCTCTCTGATGATTGGGGCGTTGATCATGCGACTTGGGAGGGATGGTGTAGGGCTTTCAGCGGTTTTGATACCCGGTCTTCTTGTCCTTTACCGAACCCCTATTCCAGTAATAGGCAGCCCTGTCTCTGGAATCCTCATCCCATATCCGACACATGTTTACCAAGGTCGAGAACTAGCGGATTCCTTGGTAGTTCACAGCCTGCTTCACCTCGAGTCACAAGCCGTTCAAAAACTTCACGCACTTAGAGCTCTCCCCATCCCGTCCCTGGTAGTGGGGGGAAGTACCTTACCAACTCCTCGAACTTAGCCACATACTCGGCTACAGTCCGATTCCCTTGTTTCAGCTCAAGGAACTCCATCTCCTTCTTGTTCCTCACATCCTCCAGGAAGTACTTCTCCAGGAATGCCTCCTTGAAGGTCTCCCACGTCACTACCCGACCTTCCGCCTCTATGCATTGGCGGGTGTTGTCCCACCAGTACTCAACTTTCTCCATCAGCGCATAAATGATGAAGGTGACCTTCTGCCCCTCAGGACATGCCATAACCTGGAAGATCTTCTCAATCTCCCCAATCCATGTTTGAGCGCCATCCAGGTTATACCCCCATGGAATGAAGGCAGATTGTTGTGCTGAAAGCGGTCCAATCCTCGGTATTCCACAGCTCTGGGGGCTTCTCCCTTATTCTGATTCCCCAATGCCTGGGCTAAGGCTTGGAGATCATCAGCTATCGCACGATCATTCCTACCGACCATCACTTAATGCGGATAACAAGAAGTGAGAACTCGGAAGGAATACACAACAAACATCAAGCCATACTATACAGACCCTCTACTATTTGTATCCCGGGCTGCTTGTCATAATGTTCCCTCTCATTGTCCCAAATTATACAGATGGTCAGTCTGATAACTTACAACAAAACCTAGAAACTTATGGTATAGCAGATGCGAGAAGTACCAATACGCTGTGACTACACTAAAAATAACATCCCACACAAGCTCAAATACGAACAAACAAACATCATCTATCACAACACAACTTGTCACTTCATCAATCAAACACTCAACAATCAGCACAATCATGCACAGAGAAACATAGCAAGCTCACAACTCACTAGCCGAAAGGTCTGACCTGCTCTGATACCATTAATGTAACGACCCGCCACGTTGCTACTGTATCTCTACTCTTAACCACAATATTAACGTAGCTTTTGATAAAAGAACACCACTTTCTCTTGTTTCGAAGAAAACTATGGTTTCGCAATTACATGACGATTATGAACATAACTGAGACACGTGTGAAAACATTCCAATCACATACTCAAATCTGTATGTACAAGACATGTTTTAATTATAAATACAACTATCAATATATAAAACGTACAAAATTTTTACAAAAGAAACAAGGAAATTAACATCAGGGGTGCAATTAGTAAAATAGGAGTGTAACTATCAAAACTAGGGGTGGAACTAGCAAAACATAACCCCTGTCCGGGATCCGTTACATCGACATCCCGACAACTCGACGGCTCCAACTAAACTGTTGTCACACTACTACAAAACAGGCTTTCTACTACGGTTCTGGGCGCATTACAACGACGGTCGTACGACCGTAGTAGATATAGACGTCATTGAAAAGTGCATATTTTCACTACGGTCAAGAGACCGACTTTGAAAAGCTTATTTCCACTACGGTTGCATTGAATGAACCGTCTTTGATTAATCGATTTTCAAAAAAAAAAAAAATTCACCTATTCTACTACGGTTCTGCAGGCTAACCGACTTTGATTAGTGTCTAATCCATTACGGTTGCTTTGAATGAACCATCTTTGATTAAGCGTTTTTCAAAAAAAAAATAAAATTGTCTATATCCACTACGGTTCTGTAATAGGAACCATCTTTGATTAAGCGTTTTTCAAAAAAAAAATCGTCTATTCTACTACGGTTCTGTAATAGGAACTGTCTTTGATTAAGCGTTTTTCAAAAAAAAATTTGTCTATTCTACTACTGTTCTGTAATAGGAACCGTCTTTGATTAACTAATCTACAACGGTGGGCATCCAAAACCGTAGTAGTAATACAATAATCAAAGACGGGCTAGGTACCAACCGTCTTTGTAATGTGTTGTTTTTTTTTTCATATATATAATTAAAACCAATAAACTAATTATGATTAGATTCAACAAATTATTGGGTTAAAAATTAAATTAAAATCACATATGGAAAATTTATTGCAAGAAAAAACTCCAAATGTAGAAAGAAAAGAATGACTTATTTTAAAGATATTTAACACCATTGAAATTAGATAAGAAACATGGCCTTAGGTAACAAACATAACAACAAAATCAAATTCAGGGCATGATAATAACACCATTGAAATTAAGAGGCATAAAAGTGCAATTCCAGCTATACGAAATCATCCAGAAAACACTCAAGCTCAAAGCATGAATATTGACATAAACATAAATTTACCTTCACAATAGCCCTTAGTATAGCATCAAGATATATATACGTACAGATCTCCTGGAGGTCCCCGGTTATGACAAGATTAATGTATCTGACAAGATTAATGTATCTACAAATTAAATGTGCCACGTAGTCAATGCTTTAATAGTCTTAGTATATTTCAGAATGAAAGCTTGAAAATAACAATGCATGATAATATGATATCGTATTAAGTTTATTGGCACTTGAATGATGTTAACTTCTACTAATTAATTTAAAGACAAACAGGAAGCCTACTAATGGATATAGTAAATGGCAATAATCGAGTTGAATGAGTTAAGTACAGTGCTTAGGCCAAACTCTAGCAAATTAACATCCAGGACGATATATATATTGAGCTTGCTTCTTGTCCCCAAAATGTGCAATTCCAAATTTAGTTGGTTTTAAATGTAAATCAATAAAATAGAAACGTGGCAGTCTTATATTATCTCAAGCTTTCTCTTTTAACAATATATTCATATATTATAAATTAGAATATAAATTTTACTATCGGACACATAGGCAACTAATAATGATTATTTTATATTTTATATAAATTATTCAAGAAAACTAACTTATACACATGTAAAAGAAAAGAAAATAGGCTATGTACTATCAGTAATAAAATAATTTTATATCAATAATTATAATTTATCATATATATATATATATATATATATATATATATATAAGAGATAAATTAGCAGTTACAACTTACAAGAGTATATGCAGCATAAATTCAATACTTAGAGCACTATAGCACACACTATCTTAGTCCCTTAATGTTTTTTAAGCCAATCAAATCCCCTTAGTTTTAAAATTAAGCAAATGTGATCCATTAACTAGTAAGAGATTTTTAACTCAAGTGTAACTTCAATTAGAAAAAAAGGAAAAATGAATTCAACTTTTTAACTTCTCCAAAAACTAATTTTAGCTAATAAGATATTTTTTTTCTTCTGTAACTCTTATATTAACTCAAGTGAACAAAATGTTATTATCCTATTGGCATCAAACCAAACTAGGTACCCTTGATGTTCCCCTGCACATATAAGACCATACATGCATGAAGAAAGACACAAAGTGATGCTTACCTTGATTTAAAAACAAAACCATGTCACTCTCAAGTATAATTTTTCCTTTAAGCATGATATATAAAGATAGAAAAAGCATGATGCATCCACTAAGTTAAGAACTTTGGCCAACCTTGCAACATTAGGCCAGAGACCGCTAAAGCCTAGTACTATTTGAAGAGTTGAAGCAACAATAAGAGCACCTTGGATTGATCTCATTATCCTCTTGAAGTTCTGATTAAATAAAAAAATTAGAGCCAAAAAATAGGGAAAAAGGTTATCAAATCATATTAAATACTTATGAAAAAAAGATTCAAATCATCCTTCATTAATATCGTATTAAATACTTATAAAAAAAAGATTCAAATCATCCTTCATTAGTTGTAGATAGAAAAGCCCCTACTGTAATTTACCAACTGCAGCATCGAAGTCACCCAATGCTCAACAGCAATAACTAATATATTTCGACCCTCCAAGGCACCACATTACTAACCATTCTTATAAGTTATTAAGAGCAATAAGAGAAATCATAATGGTTTTAACACAGTTGCTTGTCATCTCAGAGAAAACAAATCCTACAACTTTAGAGAACTGATTTTCCTTTTCCCTCTTTCCAATACGTAAGTATCAAGACAATGAGGTAGAAATTGTAGCCCAGTGCAGATAGGAATATATAAATAAATCATGTTCAAAAACAAGTCATGCATGAGGAACTCCTAATGAAGAGTAAAATATTGAATAAGCTAATTATTAGACTAACTACCAGATTTTTATGTCATATATATTATGGAATGCACAGACATGATACATTAAATCAGAACTTGAAATCACCGGCATTGACTTATATATATATATATGCAACTCAAACACACATATAAACATACTTGTGACCCATTTGAAGTTCAAATTTTGGAGGTCTTGCTTTAGAAAACACACGTGAACTTAGCCATAAACAGTCTTGCCATTCTTTTATAGCAACACAGACTGGTCCTACAAGGCAACATCATGCATTTTTCAAAAATTTATTATCACAACTAATCATCACAAGTTTTGAGACTCTAGAATTGATTATCACAATTGACATCTCCCCATCTATAGTCCTCCAGCATTCCAAACCTCTTCCTGCGCCGTCTTCCATAAATTATTATTTTCCTCTGAGGCTCCAGTCTCTGTATAATAAGCACATGAGTTGTCACAAAGAAAAAACTATCCCACCATATTTCATAAAACCAAAAAAAAAATAGCAGCACTTACAAAACCAATCATATGTTCTAATTTTGAGTTTTTAGAAGTTGTCTTATCTTTTTCATTGTTTTCTTCCACCATTCTTTGTCCTTCTCTACCTCTCATTCATTCTTTTTCACCACTCATTCATTTTTAGATGTTGGTAACAGGGTCTTTGTCACACTGGCAAGCCTACATCTTTCCAACTTTCTCAGAACTTAAAAACACAAGCATATTAAACTTATTACCCAAATCTATGACAACCTCAATTCTAACCAATACAAGCCACAATAACTCATCACTTTCTAGACATTAATAATTTGATAAGTCAACCAATATTTTTAGTTTACCTTCATTAGCCATCTCAATAAGTCGACATAAGAAACTTCTGCTACTTTGAGATATGCTTCCATAAGACAAAAGTGTGCTTGGTAGTTAATAAAAAAAATAGAACAACATTATTATCCTAGAACCGTTTAATTACTAAGAACAAAGAAAATCAATTACTACAGCTATTGCATGCTGTTTGCCCAATCATCTATATTACGATTTTTTTTAACAAAAAATTTCAAAAGGTGTTATTTAGAGTTCCTTTTAATTAATTTTATAACAAAATATATTTAATTATACAGAATTTGAAAATTTAATTAAGATTAGATGTTATCAATTATTAGAAGAAAAAATAAATTCAGTATGAATCAGTTCAGAAACCTGTGAGGTCCTCCACGGGGAATGGGTATCTCACTCCTCCACTCATTTTCTAAAGTTTTTCCATCCTTGATAGCAAGACTCCAGTGTTCTAATCCAGGTGTATGTCGATTCTCCTTACTGCCACCCATCACATGAAGTCGACCCCTCCAAAGTTGAGTTGCTGGTGCATATCTGAATATAATATATAATATTGTCACTTGTCATAACCTTCCACCCAAAACCATGATACAAGGAAGATAAATTACATGCATGATTTTCTGAGAGCCAAAAACAGTCAGCATCCAAAAGCAAAAAAGGTAGAGTGAAGCTAGCATCGAAGATTATGTGTGTGTGTGTGTGTGTGTGTGTGTGTGTGTGTGCATGTGTGTTTAACAATTTTCATCAATTTAAAATATTGCATAAAAATTTCTCTGCAGCTAGCGCAACCTAATTAAAAAGATCAAGTAATGAGGTATCTGATCAAAGTTACAGTCATGCCTTGTAGAATCACCTCTCTCTCTCTTCATATCCAACTTGGCATGCAAGTTGTCTGTAGTAATGCAATAACATAGCCCAGTCCACCCTATGAGTACCTTATAATTGAGGCATCAACATCCTCAACCCTTCAACAGTTCATAGGTAAATATAAAAATAAAGAAAAATGCTAGTTAAAAAGCACAAGAAATTACGAATGAGATTGTATTAGATATAGTGTGGAACCCATCTCATTTCATGAATCCGAATCAATTTCAACAAATATAGTAAGGAGTGTGTTGGAGCTTTAAAAGAGTGTGTTATAGTGTTTACTAGCATTTGTCGAAGAATAATATACAAAGCACATATGCCCCATTGGACTTGTAGTTGTAGGCAAATGCCAGTTATAAGTTGGCACTTTTAAAAGCTTGGTCAAGTAGACAAACCATAGTCCATAAGCTATCTCTAGCAGACATGCATGTATGATTAAATGATGAGCATTTAACAGTACAAAAGACTTAAAGTTATTTCCACGCCCAAGCATTACATTTTAAAAAACACTGCTTTGGTGAAATGAAAAAAGATAAAGAAAAGACTAAACATATAGGTAGGACAAGATACTAAGTGAGAACACAACTAATACTCCAAGATAAAAACTTTTCAGGAAAATTTTTCAACTTTTCAATTCACAACATTTGAACAAAAGGAAACAATTAGAGAGCGACAAATTTTCTAGTTTAGAAAATCGTAACCTTACAAAACATGAGAGCAAAGCCACAAAAACTACCAAAGAAGAACATAACAGACGAAACACCAATACAACCATAAGAAGAGAAAAGCCTCAAGATATCAAAAGGATCACCTAATTGATGCAACATACAAAGCAAAACCCAAAGCACATACAAAGTAAAACCAACACCAACACCAACAATGTTTACCTATCGCCTACCCAGAAGACCAATAGACCCAAAATCAGTCTGAAATCCAAAATGATATAAGAAAGTTGAACAACATAGCAATCCCTCGAACATGAAGAGAAGAATCATAAATTGGAACAAGAAAAGGTTTACACTTTCATAAGACCTGTCCAGATTGTCAATTGCTTGCACCATCAAAAGGAAAAGGTTACACAAATAGCCATAGATAAAAAAAAGGTACCCCTATCGGAGAGGGTTGAATTGAAGGGTTGAGAGGGAACCAGAGGGAGGAATTTTACCCCTATCTCTACTCCTTATTCACCTTCTACTTCTACCACTATTCCTATCCCTGCTCGAAACCCTATACTCGGAAGAGGGCTTTTTGTTGAGTTTGTCGTGGATGGGTAGAAGCTGCGCTTGCTTCTCCGACTCGGAAGGGGTGGAAGAGGCTTTGACTTGCGCTTGCTTCTTAGAGTTTGAAGGTGCGGTGGAGGAGGCTTTGACGAATTTGGAGAGGAAGGAGGAGACGAGGGCTGAGCCAGCTTTTCGTTTGCCGCAGAAAAGGAAAAACCTTATTTCATTGTATTTGGGCTTTTTAATCAACTACAGTCTCAACTGAAAACCGTGTTTGAAATAACTTAACCACTACGATCCTTATTTCAACCGATTTCGAATAAATTAAACAAATACGGTTTTAAAATAACCGTGTTTGAATTGTTAGTTTTATTTACAAAAATGCCACCGTGCCCATTTCAACTACGGTTTTTGGGAAACCGACTTCGAAAACGCGTCGTAAAATCCAGGTTTTCTAGTAGTGTCATCTTCCCGGATCACTTATTGCTGTCCATCTGCTCACACAAACTGGGTTCGCAATCATCACAGGTACCAGACCACATGGCACAACAAAGCAAGGGTGAGGTCATCATATAAAATAACAGGTAAAATGTAGTATTAGTCAAGGAAAAGCAATTTATGCATCACAACATCACCACAAATCCAGATGTATCATCATGCAACCATCATGAACAAGCATCCAAGAACATTCCACAAGTCGACTTAAAAATGTCTAACATGATGCATGCTCCTGTCTCAACGTTGGTAATAATTTTTTTATAATGACTACTCCATTTAAAATCCATTTGAAAAGCCTTTAGACTAGTTTTATAAGATGTTGAATTGTTGGATGTATCTTTCTACTACTTTTCTATCTTCTATATAATTGGAGCAGGTTTGGAGTTTCCTATCACTTTTAGGTGAGCAAAAATGGTGTTCTTCTACATGGTAAACATTGTTTCTACATTATGTTATTCTTAAATACTATTTTTTTTCCTATTTTTCCTATAACTTAATATTGTTTTCTTCTATAATAACATAAAATACGAGAATGTTTTTTTTAAGTAAAAATTATTTTTATTTCCGACCATCATTCAGTCTTCAAAGTTCTACATTATTAATTATGCTCTAATTTGTGTTATGAAATTTAATAGGTTTGTTAAAGCCTAAGTGGTGGTTAGGGTGATGTTGGAGAGGCATAATATCCATGATATTTCTCTCATAAATTCTATGAACATGATTTTTTTAATATTAACTGCTTCCTCGTATACCACAGTTTGAGTATTTTATTTTACTTCTTTAATAACATCAACCGAAAATGAGTATATTATTATTTTTAAAAGAAAAATGGCTTCCTTTTTATTATTTGCATCTATGATTTGAGTCTTTAGAATAAGTAGTTTCTTTTTTCATTTCCTTAAAGTGTGCAAAGGTCATATTTACTACTATTTGAGTATTTTATTTTTGTATTAGTTGTTCACTGAAACTAATCAGGTTTAGTTAACCCAATTGTATTAAACTACAACACGCTCATATATATTTAATTATTCACCAAATGTGCAAATAAGGTAAAAATTTATGTCATGATGAGATTAATCAACTCAAAATTTAAATAATATAACTAAAATTAATAACTTTTAAAAGGATAAAAAATCACAGTTTCAAAAATATTTAAAAATATTAATGTCACTATAAATATATTTAAATTGATTAATTATAAACACAAAAATTTAATTAGATGGTAAATAATATCCATAATATAAAAATAAACACTCAAACATAATATTCATATTTATTAGATCTACTTTTGTATTTAATATACTACTATAAACTAAAAATCAATAATTTTATTTACGTACATTTAAAAAAAAATATGAATAATAATTTTTTAAATATTTTTAAAACAAATTCGTATGACACTAAAAATATATGTAATTTAAATAAATTCATGAAATGTAGTGGTTTAAAATCTCTTTGACATATATATACACATACACACACATATATATATATATATATATATATGATAAATCTGACAAAAATTCAAAATGTATCATAAAAAAAATTAAAAATAATTATTCAAATAGTTTTAAAAATTTGTAAACGTAATATTGAAATAATGAAATTTACAAATACTAGGGGAAAGCATGTCTCTACATTTTTTTATAAATTAAAAATAAAATGATAAGGGAAGAAATATAGGTTAAATAGAACATGGGAGGAAATGTTAAAAAGTAGTGATTAGTTTTAAATTGATGGTTTTGAAAATAGTTAGAGGGTAAGATAGTCTTAACACAATGTGAAAAAAATAGCATTCTCTTTATATATTGCTAAATATATAGATTATATTGTGATAAAAAATTATATCAATTTATTAATGATATCTTATAATAATATTTTAATGTATCATTAAATATTTAATGTTAATATCATTGATTTTTTAGTTAATTTTTATAATTTTTAAAAGGAAATAATGTTTTGAAAGTTAAAAAATATTAATTTTAAAAAAAATTTTATACAATTTTTATATAATGTTAATATATTCAAAATTTTATATATATATATATATATATATATATATATGTATATATGTATATCATATTCTGATATTATCTTATCTAGCGTAAATATAAAACATGATAACTTATATGTTCCTTAAAAGATTATCATGTTTTTATCCTATTTTTTTATTTTTATCCAACTCTTATATTATATTCTATTAACTAATAAAGGAGCCCTCAAGGTTTTTTAATTAGTTTTAGGAGAAATTACTTTTTTATGTTAACATATGATAAAAAAATAATTTAAAAAGTAAATAAACAATTATAGAAAAAAATTATAAAGTAATTAAAATATTTAATAAATATTTATGTTCCTTGCTGCCTCTCAAGCTGCACACATTAGAAAAATCATACTATAAATGTTAGCACTTAGCAGGTTAGCATCTTCTTCCAATTCATTATTATTATACATAAAACTTGGATAAAATTATTTACATTTCAATATGTTTACTCATACTATTTATTTATATTTATATTTTAAATTTATTCTTTTGAAAAAGTTTTCAAATAAAGGTAAAAAAATATCTAAATATATTTTAAAATATTATAGGTAATGTTTAGAAAGGAAAAAAAAGAAAAGGAAATAAAAACAATATATTTAATTTTATTTGTACAAAAATACTTCACATTATAGTAACATAATCTGATTGAAAAAAATACGATCAATAGTATATGTCTGGTAAATAAACATTATATTTAATAAATCTATTACAAATCAAATATAAGAAGAAAATATTTATAATGTATAAGGTTATTAAATTTAAATTTAGCAATAAAAGAAAGATACAGACAACTAAAAAGTAAATATAATATCAAATAAAAAAAAATTGTACGTATACTTATAAAAAAAAAAGCATTTCTCAATTGCAAAAATGATAATTACATCACCTTTTGCGTCCAAATATTTGCATAATAAATAAGAACATGATGTTGATGTGGCTTATTCTGTTATTACAATTTTATCCTTTATGTTGATGTTATCTTGGTAACTGAAGGGGTGAGTTCTCTCTCGAGTCTATGTATATTTCTGTTGTTTATAAAGCAGCATAAATGGATAAAATGGATAAATATTGGTAGTGCTGATAGAGGGTTCTTTCTTATTTTTTTTTTTGTTTAATCAGACTTGATTGAGAATGAGATATTACAAAGAGAGAAGAACTGAGAGTCTTCATTGTGTTCCTCGGTAGTAATTTGAATCAAAGGGAAAACCGTGACCTCTTACTCTGAACAAGATAAGACTTCGCTGTACTTCAATTGTTTTCTATTCACTGCACTGTGTCTTTTTCTGGTTTATCAGGTGGTTTAGATACAATAGAACATTAATATAACTCAATTAAGGTTATTTTTATATGTAGTATTTTAAAAGGCATGGAGACTAAACTTATATCTGTTTTGTATTTGTTTTTTGTTTTACTTTACATGGGACAATTGTTCCAAATTACAGATGTATAATTTGAGTCACCAGTAGGTATGTGAACTGTAAGTAATTGTCAGAACAAAATTTTGGAGGAAATAAATGTAGATTATCCAAAGGCTTGAAAACTGTAGTTAGCATGCTGAATTTGTCCCTGGAAAGGAAATTTTCAAAAAGCGCACATATATGTGTTGTACAATTGTTTTATTTCTTACGAAGTTAGATGCAAGATTAATCCTCAAAGCCCCTCACACCACTGTTAGGATAAACATTTAAATAGATAGTTAGTTACGTAGTTTGAATT
>CM023952.1:13162182-13189422 GCA_013407115.1 Glycine latifolia | reverse complement strand
CAGTAAATTTGTGTGTTTGTGTTTGTGTGAGTGCACCAGTGTGTGTGAGACAGAGAGAGAGGGCCTGTGAAATTCACAACGAGTGAATTTCTGATATCAACCACATCTAAAATTTGGTTTCAGCTCTCAATGTACCTCTCCAGTGTATCTCCACTGCACATTTTTAATATCAGTTATGTTTCTTGCCAAACCAAGAGCCATTGTTTGTTAATCAAAATCTGTGTGCAATGCTTAACAATTGCAACAATCAATTAGATTTTCTAACTTCAGAGACACAACTGTGTCTGATATTAAGAGTGCCAAGTAGTCCTCGTCCCCTGGAAAGTTGTTCCAGCTCTTCAAGCTTTTGTGCAAGAAGTTCAATTTCTCTAGCCAATTCTTCATTCTTAGTCTTTATTTCCTGCAAAGTAACAAAAAAGTGAGTAGATCCTTGAAATTTAGAATATTTATGGTCCCCAACGGCTTCCTCCACCTCGAATGGAAGAAAACAAGACTAAATATATGGGTAGGCAAAAGTATAATCTAGATATCGGGGAAAAAGGCATCCAAATTTAAAACCTCCATCATGCATGGCAGTCAGAGAAAATAAATAGATTACCCTCGAAACATATAATCCGTGACAAAGAAAGGCAGAAAAACAACCTCAATCTCCTGTCTACGTAGTTCTTCTTTTCTTGCTTCTGATCTTGAACTTCTTTGCACCTCAAAGATGATGGCAGCTCCTGCAACCTAAATAGAAGTAAATTAATGATGGCAGAAATCTTGATAGATGGTACAGATGATTTTTTTTTTAGCATGCTATTAATCCTGTAAGCAAGAAATGGAAAAATAATGGATTTGAGCATATCAACCAAAGATCAAGTGAATAATTTGACAAGTAGACTTTTTTTTTCTAATTGCCACAACTTTGAAGTAGAAAGCTTTTTCACACCCTCAAATAATATAATTTAAATCTTATGCTCTGGTTTAAATCTTTTTCTTCTCTTTTGCTGGACAAGGGAAGTCCACTAAGACCTAGCCTGCAAAAGCTCTTCAGCGGTGGCAAAACCCAAGGTTGCTCAAAAAATCTAGTTTTAAAAAAATAACTAACTATAACTAGTTATAAAACTATAACTAGTTTTATAGTTATGGTTATTTCAAATAACTTATTTTTATTCATTCATAACCGGTTATGTAATTGATTTTAGATATAACTAGTTATAGTTACAATACCCACTTATAATCTAGTTATTTATTATAGTTATAGTTATGTAAATACTCAAACCATGAGCACCCATAGGCCAAAACCTACGCACAGGAGCTTAGATAGCTGTTGGTAGATTGGTTTAGGGGCTTCATGGGAGTCAACTGAAAAGTCCATAAGCACTCCCTTAAAACATCCTAGGCATTAACCAGACCTTACTTTAACACCACAATTTTGTATATAAGAAGCAAGCTCGTATGAAAGGATGTTTCGGCAATGAATTGCATGGCCATTTATTACTGATGAGTTCAAACCTTCCCAAAAAATATTGATCTAAGGAATCTCTGCACAAGCTGAACCTATTAACCCAGTTCCCAATACCTTATGCATATATTTAAGGAAGGATATATTTCCCTGCCATACGTGGTTATCATTAATTGCACTGTGTGTAAAAAGCAGAAGTAGTATATAAATTACGGACAGCTGATTATCTTATCACCACTTGGATCAACGCTAACTGAACTGGACATTCCTCTTTCAACATGAAAATAAACATGGACGGAAAAAAAATGCATACAAAATACTTGCCCTTTCGTTTCTGTGAAGTTCTATACATGTCATGCAAAGTTTGAAATTAGGTGAATCAACTCTGCTAAATGCATGATATTTCTTTTGTCCTGTTGTGGAAAAAATGCCAAATAATTATCTCAAGGTTCAGTCAGTTTCATGAATAAGTGTCATTCATAATATCCAAATGGTTCTCAACATTCTTGAATATTGATCCAGAGTACTCTTATTCAAATAAAAGATAAGAATTCATAGTATTTCACAAGTTAGAGATATAAAACCATTTTCAGCCTCCACCTAATTAATTGGAAGCCAACAAGTAATACAATTAAAGTTGTCAAGACTCATGAACCAACTACTCTGAAAGCTGAAGTTGTTGGGTGGGTAAAGGCACTTAAATGGCTCTCTATCTAACATACCCTCACACGCAAGAGCCCTTTGGACTTGAAGCCTGGACAATGCACAGGCTATGTTACCTTTTACTAAAATTTAGCTGTCACTTAGAAGAATATGACAACAAGAACTAAACTCTACACAACATGATCATAAAGACACTAAAACCATGGCATAAACTACACATCCTAAAGCTTAAGTTATTACGTGAAGGCACATGAATGATTTTTCTTTTATATCCAACAATACATTTATTAGTGAAAAAACACAACTGAGTCATTAGAACAAAATGACCACATCCAAGTGATGAATGGGCCGAGTAGTCAAGTAGTGTATATAAGTAGAGAACAACCCTATCTCACAAGCTAACTTTTGAGGTTAAGTTAGGCCTAAAATTTTAAGATGGTATCAAAGTTTATTCTAGCAATTGTTGTTAGCCTTACTAGGCCACCCGTTATCAAGCCATTATATCATACCACCTGCAAATGCCTTGTGTAAGGGGTATATTGGAAATTCTTCGGTGACAAGTAATATGACGCAAATAATGTATGAAAGTGAAGGCAACCATCACCTCATGAATTAGCTTTTGAAGTTGAGTTAGGTCTAAACTCAAATTCTAAAATAATGAGAATTTAATTATTGGATTAAATAAGTTTTTTTGTCCTTCAAATTCAGAGTTTGTTTTCTTTAGTCCCCAAATTAAAATTTGTATCTTTTAGTCCTTTAAATTCGCAAACTGCTTTTTTTAGTCTCCTAACAATTTTTGGCTGTTTTGATGCACATTTTGTGTCAATTTTTGATTGCAGGAGTGACTAAAAAAAACTTTTCACAAATTTGGGTGACTAAAAAATACACATTTTAAATTGGGGAACCAAAAAAGACAAACTCTCAAATTTAATGGACTAAAAACATATTTCAGCCTTAATTATCACATTGCAGCTGAACCTCTTCAATCTGCAATTAGCATCAACACAGTAAAACACACAAACAGGTAGAAGGCAATTCATGATAATAATGGTTTATGATTACTGACCGAGAAAACAAAGAGTTCTCCAAGCAGATCAGCAGCAGCTTGCACAGCCTTCTCCTCGTTCAAAGGGCGGATTGCAACATCAGTGGCATGGCCGTAAATTCGTCTCTGCACTCTCGTCGTCAATCTATGATTGGCCTGAGACACAGAGAGAAACAGAGAGTCACACACAACACAACATAACACACGTGCGAGGATGAACACACGTGCGAGAAAGGAAAATAAAAGTAGGACCTGACCTGGGCAATGCTGATGATGAAATTTCGGAACTTGGGGTGGTAACCAGCCTCCTTCTTGAGTCTGCTGGCGATTGGTTTGCACGCGGTTCTCAGAGCGAGTGTTGCTAGCTTCACCACCGGAAGCACCACCATCACTTGTACTTTCGTACTTTCTGGAGAATAGAATAACAAGAGAAACTGAACTACGAACTTAATACGTGGTCTTGGGTGCGTGTGCTTGACGAGGGTATTTGAATTTCTTCAGCATCTTTCTTGCTCAGCAAGAACATGATCAAAGTAGCAGAAAAATAGTAAAAGGAATACATACATACATACATACATGCACCTATGCACATACATAATGCAAAATTAAAATCGACGGTCGAGAATCTTCGCGAAGGAGGCGAAATTAAAGCATTTTTTAAGGTTTTTAATCTCACTAGTTTTAGATTAATATAGTAGTAATTAATAACAATAATTAATAACTAGTATTGTAGTATGTGTGCATCTTTTACATATATTGTTTTTTTTAATTTATGATAACCAGTTTTAAAAAATTCAAATTCAAGCTTTACTAGCATATTCTATTTAGGATTTTAGATTTTTTAAGATTTTTTTCATTTTAAGATTTTTTAAGATTTTTTTCATTAAAATATATTGAAGATCTTTTAAGATTTTTTTCATTTTTTTCTTCAATAATAATTTCATTTTGAGATCTTAGGGAGAAAGAAGATCAAAAAATTATTATTTTTTTGAACAATATGTAAATCTTAAAAGTTCTTCTACAATAATTCATTCTTTATATTAGAGATATCTTCACCTCCTTTATTAGGAGATCTAGTGAAGACCAAATCTTGAGTTTAAGATCTTTGCTCAAGATCTTGTATTAAAGATGCTCTAACTTAAAGATGTTAAAAACTATATATTTAAAGAGATAAAAAGTTAGAGATGGTTAGGAACATATTTTAAAAATAAAACATATATTTGAAATTGATTTTTAATATTCAGGTATAGATTATTAAACTATTTCATTAATAATATTAAGATTTTAAAACATATTCTCTAGCAAGGTTTTAAAAATCATATTAGTTGAACTGGAAACTTCATCAAAAAGCAAGAGAACCTGTCAAGAAATTGTTAAACAGGTCTTGAATAGTAAAAATAAACAAAACCAGTAGTTCGCCGGTTCTTAACTGTTATCAGAAAATGAAAAAAAAAATAAAATAGTTACTGAAACTCTATAAGTAAACACGCCACTAATTTAGGACGCAAGTGTGGTTTGTATTTGTTCCTATAATCTTGATAACAAACCAAGACTAAGTAAACTGAAAATCCCATTATCCCATTATTTTATCAATTTTCAATATTTCAGTATTTTTTATAACAGCCCACGTTTTATGCACATAACAACTAACTCTCTAATGGTTTGAGTTAGATCTATATATAGTGTATGTTTGAGGTCCTTGAGTTCACTCTAAAATATATACAATACATCATTTATGCATTAGAGCTAGAGTTTAGAAGACTTACAAAGTACTCACGGATTAATTAACACGGACAACTGCAACTCATCTTCGGAGCAAGAAAAGAATAGCAATGACGGGAGGTATTTATGATCTTAATTTTTTTTCCGCACTTGATCTAATTGTTTATGTTGCTTGTATGTAAGCATGATTAGATTATTTAGTTTTCCTTATATTTGGTATTAGAGCCTGTTTTTGCCTTTGCCTTGCTTTTGTTTGACACTCATATCTTTAAAATATTGTTTTATGAAAAATGAGTATTTTGTTTGAATGTTTTAATTATTAAGGAGCCTTGAAATTATATGGAAATTGAATTTCTAAGCATTCTATAAATTAAAACATGGATTTCGGTGTTGAAAATGACTGAAAAACCATCGGGTTTTTAATTCCGGTATGTGGGTCGCAACCAGGTTAAAGTGACTCAACTCAAGGTTGAAGATGATAGACATTAATTAAAAAAAAAGTGGAATCATTTTGTCATGACTTAGTTTCAAACCCATGTCTTTCCACTTAAGAAGACTCATGTTAACCATTGGGCCACTTGAAGACAGACTTCAGAATTATAAACCTGATATTATACATATATATTAAATCAAATGCATAATATTATGTTTCAATTATGCAATTATATATGAGAATTTTATTCATCATTATATTATATCTTGATCTTGAAGTGCATAATATGATTTATTTTCATATGATTAAGTTTTATGTTTAAGTGATCTTTATAATTTTAATTAATTATGGATTAGTCACAATATCTATAATTTGATTAAAATTATATATTAAGTTGTTTAATGATCATATAAGGAATTAGACATAATATTGTAATAATTGTTACTTTTTTTCAAGTTACTATTTTTGTGATATATGTTCACATAATTTATTGTTATTTGCCAATACATGTATTAATTTATGTTTCCCTATACATGTAATATTAAATTGATTAATTTGAATGATTTATTATTTAATTTTATTGTTTATGGTTAATTACAATAAAATTAATTTTGAAAATTAGAAAATATTTAGTGATATTTATAATTTATTTAATTAAAGCCTAGTCACAACAACTTTAATTATTTAAATTATATATTAAGACTCTCTAGATCACATAAGGTAGATGATATTAATTGTAATTAGTCATATATAATATAATAGATATCATCCCACAAGAATTTTTATTATAATTTTGTATGATTAATTAGGATAAAATATTATTCTTTTTATTTACCCACAGGGATCAAGAAATATAACTTGATAGTTTTATCATAATGTTTATGTGAATTTAACTGAATTAAAATTTTAGCCCACAGACAAATTTTATGTTGCTAAATTCATAATTTTATAAGCATGACTTATATTGGTAAAGCATGATACATTATTTTTATATAAAATAGGATAAAATATTAAATTATATTTTTTTATTTGCCCACATGAATCAAGAAATATAACTTGATAGTTTTATCATAATGTTTATGTGAATTTAATTGAATTAAAATTTTAGCTCACAAACAAATTTTATGTCGCTATATTCATAATTTTATAAACATGACTTACATTGGTAAATCATGATACATTATTTTTGTCTCAAATTTTAATGATAAACATATGTATTGAATTATTTTGCAACTATACAACTTATTAATGCAATTGATGTCCTGGAATTGAAAGGAGATTATTTTTCTATCTGGAAGGGAATGATTTTGCTGACGTTAGTGTATATGGACATTGATTATGCTATCAGGAAAGCTGATCCACCAACAATTACATAGAATAATGAACCAGAGGAGATGGATCTGTATGAAAAATGAGAAAGATCCAACCGACTCTGTGTGATATTCATTAAGACTAAAATATAGGATGATATTAAGGCCTCAATTGAACAATATGACAATGTGAGAATGCTCCTAAAATACATTGATGAACTATTTAAGACTTCAAGGAAGACATTGACCAGTACCTTAATAATAAAATATTCTTCCATGAAGCTCAATACTCTGAGGGGTGTGCGTGAGCACATCATGCAGATGAGAGACATTGCAGCTCAACTTCAAAAAACTCTAGAGGTGGACATGTCTGACTCATTTCTGGTGCATTTCATTCTCAATACTCTCTCAGCACCATATGGTCCCTTTTAAAATATCCGACAATACACATATACAAAAATGGACTATTAATGAACTCATGATCATGTATGTTCAGGAAAAAGGGAGGTTGCAGTTGGAACAAGGAAAGAGTTCTCTTATGACGACCGAAAGGAAGGATAATAAGAAATGTCATAAGAACAAGGAAAGTGGTAAAATACCATCTCAAGCTGGAATTAAGAAAGAATTCAGGTGTTTCTTCTATTAAAAGAAGGGGCATATAAAGAAAGATTGTTCTAAGTTCAAGCTATGGTTTGGAAAAGAAAGGTATGTCTACCTCTTTAGTTTGTTATGAATCTAATATGATTAATCATAACACATGGTGGATTGATTTGTAATATGGTATTTTCTATATTAATTTGCAAAATGATACCACTCATGATGCTATGCATGTTAATGTTGGCTCAAAACAATGTGTTATGGATGAGGATTCCTCTATGTTATGGCACCTAAGATTAGGACACATCTCTATCGAGGGAATTAAGAGATTGGTAAATGAAAGGGTACTTAGTGCTTTGGATTTTGCTGATTTTGATACTTGTATAGATTGCAATAAGGGTGAGCGAACTAGCAAGTCTTGAAAGGGTGCAAAGAGGAACTCAAATCTATTAGAAATTATACATACAGATATTTGTTGTCTAGACATGGACGCAAGTAGTCCGAAATACTTTATCACCTTCATAGCCAATTTTTCATGATATATATATCTCTACTTACTTCATTCTAAAGATGAAGCTTTACATACCTTTAAAGTTTTTAAGGCCGAACTTGAGAAACAATGAGGAAAGCAAATTAAGATCGTAAAATCTGATAGAGGTGATGAATACTATGGTAGATACACAGAGAATGGACAAGCACCTAATCTATTTGCGAAGTTTCTTCAAGAACATGAGATTGTTGCCCAATACACTATGTATGATTTTCTGGATCAGAATGGTGTGGCAAAAAGAAGAAACCAAACCTTAATGGACATGGTGCATAGTATGCTTAGTAGATCCAAGCTTCTTAAGTCATTATGGACAGAAGCACTAAAGGCGGCAGTGTACATATTGAATCAAGTTCCAACTAAGGATGTCCCAAAGACACCATTTGAGCTATTTAAGAGTTGGAAACCGAGTTTGCGACATGTACGCGTTTGGGGATGCCCGTCTGAAGTGAGAATATATAACCCACAAGAAAAGAAGCTTGGCCCAAGGACCATTAGTGAATACTTCATTGGATTTGCTGAAAGGTCTAAAGGGTGCAATTTTTACTGTCCGTATCATAGTACAAGGATTGTGGAATCAAGGAATGCTGAATTTCTTGAGAATGGCTTGATTAGTAGGAGCAATCAATTCAGAGATTTTGTTTCTGAGAAAGATCATTCAGTTAATTAACCATCCACTTCAAATCTTAGATTGGTTGTTATTAATAATACCCTTCCAGCTCAATCGGGTGTTGTGCAACGTATCATTCAAGATCCAACACCTGCTGATAATCTAGTAGATCAAATTGTTCATGAGGTGCAAGAATAAATTGTTGATCAACCAATTGAACAACAAGTTCCCAAGAAGATTATGAAACAACATTAAGGAGATCTACTAGAATAAAGAAATCAGCGATACCGAGTGACTTTGTTGTGTATCTTGTAACACCCCGTATGCATCCGGTGTATTAACATATTGCTTAATCAGATAAGCGCAGTAATTAATATAAAGCCAATTAATTACAACCAGGGAAGCATTTTCGAAACCATATTTCTTGATTCATTATGTATGGTACGCATTATCACTTAAGATAGATATAAGCCAGCCTCATAGACCCAAAACAACAAAATAAACCACGGCAGATGCATAAACCATATCTCTACAGATATATCAGGAGGTAAACAAAGGTATGTATATACATCAACTGACACTCACAACGTCTATACAAAAGAATAAGCATCAAATGCTTTGATCTCAAAGATCACTTCCTCACACGAGGGAATACAGACCATATATAGAGTCCATGTACAAAACATAAACATAGCCATAATATGTGCACACACACATATCTTCCCTCTACAAGGGTACAAGGTATATCAAAATATACAAAACAAGGACCTCCATGCTTTCAAGTGCTGCAACAGCTGTCCCTACTGGGGCCTTATGCCCTGGGAACCGTTATCTCTGCCAGATGAGTCACCTGCAAAACATAATCCCCACACGGGGTGAGATACACATCTCAGTAAGCTCAGGGTCCTTGGAGGCATCTCCTCCACCCTAGCTCACTCTCCGTGACACACGTCATTAAGGCATCACAAACCAATCTGGCCGTCCGACCCTCATAACAATACATAGGCAAGTCATCTAGCTCTAAAGTATATCTGCGAAACTACACCGCCACGATGCATCATCATCAGCATCAAACCTCAATGTGAGACCGGAACTCACACCCGTGCCATCCCATCGGGAGCTACCCCTTACGCATGGACGCACGTATATGGCACCTCCGAGAATAGGTTTCAACCGCGACGGGACCACCTATCTCTTGGTCTTAAGGGATCATCATCACCCTGAGATCATCATCACCCAAGAGCAAACCAAGCTAGGAGGTGCGCTCTTCTCCTAGGGAGGTCCATATCTATCTAACTAGCCAGAAGATTTAATCACAGGTATCCATACATACAAGGCATAGAATCATGCATACATATCATTATGAGAAAGCAACACCAATTCAATGCATGCGTCATGAATGCAACCATCACTCCCTCGGAGTATGGTGGAACACAGCAGTGGGAAATATCTCCAAGGGACCCAGAACTTACCTGGCAAAGCTGAGCTCTGCAGTTCTTTCCCTGCTCAGTGGTCTACACCACTGACACCCTCGGTGTCACGCCCTATACAAGGCACATAAGCACATATCACAACCAATTCAACCACGCCAGGCATATACATATCACACGGTTCTCAATCGTCACAATGAAAGGAACTTCATTCCTTTCCAAAACCTCTAAGTCGTCTAACTTAAGGTTTACCAAGGCTCATCACCCACAAGCCATCTCATAGACCCTCAGCGGTCTATCTCAGCTTAAACAAGGCATTAGAGTCACCACAGACTCGATGCAAACCAACGCAATGAGCTCAAAGCTCTTTACAAACCCAAAAGCTCAGAATTCACATAAGGCTTGAACGGTTCTTTTCACACGCAAGACCCCGTTCCTATAGCCTCACAAGCACATCAAGACCATAATCAAGGCTCTTGCATGTCACAACATAGTCAAGTAACTCAGCATACTAACTATGCATGCATTACATAGAGCCAAGAATCAAAGTTCACCAAACTAACATCTGAGAGCTAATCCTTCATCCTCATAACATTCTCAACATGTCTTTCTAAAGGACCCGAGGCTAAAACAAGCCCTATCACAAGTGGGTCACTATTCACTCAAAACCCCAATTCATAAATCAACCAGAGAAACTCGAATTTCTTACCCCAGAAATGGTGAGGAATGCCTCTGGACCTCTTCCCTTAGCCCGGGTGTCCGTGAAAAGCCGTTGTTCCTCGCCAACTCGAGTTCTTCAGCTCTCCCTTAAGAAAGGGACTGCTCGGATTAAGGGGTTTTAAGGGATTTCAAGGAAGAATTTAAGCTTACTAGAGGTTTCTCACTAGTTTGGTGTTTAAAGGAAGTGATTTGGGTCACAAAACAAGGTTCATGGAGCTTGGGAAACTCTCCAATGGAGTTCTGGGCGCTGGAGGAAGAAGAAGAAAGGAAATGGCCCAAGAATTCGTAAAATGCCCCTTTTATACTGGGCCTGACCGACATGCCGCGCTGATCGCGCCAACATCCAGAGCCCATGGCGTCATCCGCGCCAACACTGGCGCCATCCGCGCCATCCTCCATAAATAATGGCGCCATCCGCGCCACCCTAGCGCTGACCGCGCCAGCCTCCAGAACTGTGGCGCCACTCGCGCCAATCCGGCGCCACCCGCGCCAACATCCAGAGAGCACGTCGCTGATCGCGCCACACTGGCGCCGATCGCGCCGCATCCCTGCAACTGGTTTCTGCAGAAAATCTTAGCGCTTCTAGCGCTGAACCGCACGCCAGACAAGCCGGACTTGAGGGTTATTATATATTTATAGGAATCTGACTATACTATTGGAGCTGAAAATTATCCTGAAACGTTTTCACAAGGCATGAGTTCTAAAGAATCAAACTTGTGGTATGATGATATGAAAGATGAGATGAATTCTATAGCATCAAATGGAGTCTGGGATCTTGTTCAGTTGCTTGATGGTGCAAAAGCCATTGGATGTAAATGAGTCTTTCCAAGAAAGACTCATTAAGACAACATTGAGAGATATAAAACAAGACTCATAGCCAAGGGATTTAATCAAAAGAAAGGAATAAACTACAAGGAGACATTTTCTTCTATATCTAAGAAAGATTCTCTTCACATCATTCTGGCACCGGTTGCACATTCTGACTTAGAGTTGCAACAAATGGATGTGAAAACGACTTTTCTCAATGAAGACCTAGAGGAAGAGGTTTATATGAAACAACCTGAAGGATTCTCCTTTACTGAGGGTGAGTAATTAGTATACAAGCTTAAGAAATCTATATATGGATTGAAACAAGCCTCCCATCAGTGGTACTTAAAATTTCATGACACTATTTCTTCATTTGATTTCGTAGAAAAAGTTATGAATCATTGTATATACCAGAATGTCAATGGGAGCAAAATTTGTTTCCTTATTTTATGTGTAGATGATATTTTACTTGCAACCAATGACAAGGGTTTGTTATATGAGGTTAAACAATTTCTCTCTAGGAACTTTGATATAAAGGATATGGGTGATGCCTCCTACGTTATTGGCATCAAGAGATGGAGTAAGAGGTGTTCTTGGTTTGTCTTAAGAGACCTATATTGATGAAGTTTTGGAAAGATTTAGAATAAGTAATTGTTCACCAAGTGTAGCTTCCATTGTGAAGGGTGACAAGTTTGATTTAAGCCAGTGCACAAAAAATGATCTTGAGCGGGAACAAATGAAGAACATTCCTTATACTTCAGCTGTTGGAAGCCATATGTATGCTTAGGTCTACACAAGACCTGATATTGCTTTTGCAGTTAGAGTGTTAAGGAGATATCAAAGTAACACAGGTTTATACCACTGAAAAGTTGCAAAGAAAGTTATGAGATACCTTTAGAAAACTAAAGACTATATGCTTATGTACAGACTGGCTGACAACTTGGAAGTGATTGGTTACTCAAATTCAGACTACGCTGGCTGCGTTGAAGTCAATAACTACAGGATATATTTTTATGCTAGCCAGTGGAGTTGTGTCTTGGAGAAGTGTCAAGCAGACCTTAATTGACTGCTACTTCCACTATAGAGGCTGAGTTCATTTCTTGTTTTTGATGCTACCTCACATGGTGTATGGATGAAGAGTTTCATTTCTGGGCTTAGAGTTATGGATTCCATTTCTAGGCCATTGAAGATATACTGTGATAATTCAATTGCTGTTTTTATGGCTAAGAATAACAAAAGTTATAGTCGAAGCAAACACATTGACATTAAGTATTTAGTCATAAGAGAACGTGCTAAAGATAATACAGTGGTTATTGAACACATTAACACTGAATTAATGATTGTCAATCCTTTAACTAAGGGCATGCCACCATTTAAATTTAAGGATCGTGTGGAAAGGATGAGACTTGGTTCCCATGTGTGATTTTCATTGTAAGAATGATATTAAGAAACTGTATTGTGATATTTTCATTTAGTTTATGCACATCTATAATTATTTATTTTGAGAAACATCAATTAAGTTTGGACTTAGAATAAACATTGGGTTTATTCATCAAATAGTATGGGCTTGAGAAATATAATGCAATGTAATACATGAAAGATACTACTTGTATATATTAGGGGAACTATTGCCATGATTCATGTGTTTTATTTCTCACTATAGTATATGACGGGATATGGGGACCAAGTGGGAGAATGTTAGTTCCTATAATCTTGGTAACCAACCAAGACTAAGTTATAAAGTGGTCCACTAACTTAAAATGAAAATCCCACTATCCCATTACTTCAGCAGTTTTCAATATTTCAGTATTTTTTATAACAGCCCACGTATTGTGCACATAACAACTAACTCTTTGATGGTTTGAGTTAGTTCTATATATAGTGTATGTTTGGGGTCCCTAAGTTCACTCTAAAATATACGCAATACACCATTTGTGCATTAGAGCTAGAGCTTAGAAGACTTACAAAGTACTCACATATTACTTAACTCACAGACAACTGCAACTCATTTTCGGAGCAAGAAAAGAATAGCAATGATGGGAGGTATTTATGATCTTAATTTTTTTCCGCACTTGATCTAATTGCTTATGTTGTTTGTGTATAAGGATGATTAGATTATTTAGTTTTTCTTATAGTTTAGTGTTGTGGGTAGCTGTTGATTGGGAGACATCAATTTGTGTAGTTCTTTTTTCTACAATATAAAAAGCAAATAAAATTAATAAGATATGATAAATGCTAAGCAATATATAGTCATAGCTATCCTATTTAGATGAATTCTAGTATACTTCAGCAAAAGAAGTGTTGCATGTGCGGGTGAGAAATTGATCTGGGTCGTGCGATTAAAAAGAGTTAGAGTATGATTGAAATATGATAAATCGATTTTGGGGTATTAGTGTTAGATTAAAAAATAATTACATATTATATTCGTGTAGCTAACGTGGTAAATTTGTTAATGGAAATGTGTTTGTGTTGTAATGTAAGAGATGCGAAAAATTATATAATAGAAATAATATATTTTCCTTGTGTGATTTTTTTAGTATTTCTTTATTTTGTTTAGTTAATTTTATATTTATCAGTAGTTAACAATGATTAATTTGTTAATTATAAAAATTATAAATTGAAAGAAAATATTGTATATTTTTTATGATAATATTTAATTTTACATGTATTTATTTTTATCATAAAATTTTATGTTAATATAAATTAACACAAACTTATTCTTATTTTATTATGATTTAAAAAAAATGTATATATAGATTATTTAAAAAATTTAATCTAACAAGTAGGGGAAAGTAGACATGGCAACAAGGTGGGGGCGGGTTTGCATTTTTTCACCCCTGCCCCGACTTTGTAACTATTCCTCGACCCCGCCCCCGATCCTTGTCAAGGTTAAAATATATGTAAATCCTGTCTCGGTTGGAAGTCGAGTTTTTTTACCCCTGCTAGTATTGATTAAAATTAAAAAAATTAGAAAAATATTATAATTTTTGTTATTGAAAAATGGGGTAAAAGACTAGTTACGTAACAAAAAATACAATAACAAAGCTAAATTCAAAATATGAGATCATAATTTAAAAAATTACAAAACCAAATTAATTAATTCAATTAAAATCATAAAATCTAGGTATTGCATAAGGAATTAAGAACCTGGATATTAATTTTTTTTCAAAATACAGTATCATTTAAATATATATTGTCCCAAAAAAAGTCGCATATCATATGATTATGTTTAGCAAAAAACAGAGATACTGATATACTATGTTGGGTATCCTTCAAGTTCTAATTTATTAAAAAGAGAAAACTTAAACATGTTCTATTCCTTTAAATTACATAATAAAAAAAGAAATAACTTAAATTGTCCAACAAATAAATCTTGATCATTCCTCCAAATTAGTGACACCAACACCCATCATTTCACCTTCATAAAAGAAGAAGAAGAATTAGAACAAAAGCTTATATTATATAATAACGAAAACAAAAATTTAAAACATTGTTTACCTTCACCATCTGAAACCATTTCATTCATGAAAATAGCACAATCAACAACAACTTTATAGTTCGTAGAATCTATAAATGCATTACAAGTATTAGTTTGTTGAATAAACACAAATATCAATTTAACAACTTATATGAATAAAACTTTACCGGTGTTTTCAGCAATCCACAACCAACTTCTAGCACACATTAAAGCCTCTAAAGTAGTCCATTGAAGTCGACTACGATGTGGGCTTAATATTTGACCACCGGTGCTAAACTCGGATTCTGAAGCTATGGTAGATACCAAAATAGCTAATATATCCTTAGCAATTGCTTGAAGTGTTGGATACTTAACACCATTAAATTTCCACCACATCAAAATATCAAAGTCAATAGCTCTTGGTAAAACATCTTCTTCTAAACAGTGGTCCAGCTCTGATTTAACATAAGAACTTCTAGTACTTTTTTTCCTTATAATAAATCTATCATACTCAGATAATGCATCACCAACAACTACACTACTAGTAACATCACCAACATTACTACCAAAAGAGTCTTTGTTCATTTTCATTTGGTAATCAAAAACTAAGTCATAACATAATAGTTGAATGCACCTTATTTGATTAAAAGAGTCATGTTCTTACAATTTTTCATAATAATACTCAAGCAATTTCATCTTGTACCTAGGATCTAAAACAGTGGCAACTCCCATCACATTATGAATCACACCCCAATATTTATCAAATTTGATCATCTTATTTTTTTGCCATTTGTTGAATCATTGGGTTAGGAGATGTAGTCCATTGTTTGATTTTCAACTTAATCTCACATATATTTAGAAAATACAAATTAGTTGTTGGATGTTTAGTAGAAGAAAATAATTCAGTGATAGTATGGAACAACTTCAATCTCCTACACACATCCTTTGCAAAGTGTCATTGTAAAGTACTTAGTAAACAAGTATATTGAGACTCTTGTTGCTTTAATCAACAAAATACATCCTCATATCCTATGTCAATTTCAAGCATTTTGTAAGTTGAGTTCCACCTAGTTGGACAATCTAAGGCCAAATTCTTAGTGTAAGGGATTCTAAATTGTTTAGTTGTTTCCTCAAATTTTTCATTCCTCTTAGGTGTTGTTGTCCAATATGCCACACTATCCTGAATCTTTTCTACACCTTCTTTCACCACTTCCAACCCATCTTTTACCATCAAAGTAAAGAAAAGTGAAACTCATGTTGTTGCATAGTTTTAAAAAAATCAAAGAGACAAATATAGGGTAAAGAAAAGTGAAGCCCGTGTTGTTGCATAGTTTTAAAAAAAATCAAAGAGACAAAGATAGGGTAAAGAAAAGTGAAAAGAAAAAAAAATATTGCATTTTGTACGTGCCAAGGCTGCATAATTTTTATATAATTATAGGTGATAGATTATAAATAAGAGATACGAAGAAAAAATAGGTGATAGATTATATAATTATATCTTATATGTGATCAACACTCCCATCTAGATGACTAAACATCTACTTTAAATCACATTTTGAAAGATTATATTTTTAAAATTGTTTTCAAGAACTGCTAAATAATTGACTCCAAAATAAGAAAATTCTTAATCTTAAGTTGAAACAACCATCCAAACTTTTATGTTTAACAAAACAAACGTTCAACAAGATTACAAGAACTTACACCACCACTAAAATTATTCAAGGAAACAACACCATTTGTAGTATTTAATTTCAACTAGTTAGACTATATATCACCAGTTATTTTCATTTTGTGTATTTCAAGATTTACTCATCAAATGAGTTGATTGGGAGATGAATGACACAAAAATATATTAATCTCATAATAATGCTTTGCCTTTTACAATCTTTCCCTTACAAAATTGATTTCTTTTAAAAAAATAACTTTTACAATATTTAGCATCATCACTCCAATCTTAACCAAAGCCGCATTGAAAGTTTCCCCCATCCAACCTTTTTTTTTCCAAAGGTAACATTGTAACAATAATACCCTATCAAATAAGTATCTAACAATAATACCTTGTAGATGAAAATCAAGCTTAAACCTGATGAAAGTGTTACAAATCCCAATCAAAGTTTATATAAACTAAAAGTGTTTATTTAGATTATAGAAGAGTGAGAAACATATAATCTTGCCATTTTCCAAATACTACAATCAAGGTATAACAAAATGACATCATTAGAATATTTCAAGTATTTTGTTAGTAAGTAAGGAGTCAAGACAACCAGTTAGAAGTTACAAACTAATAAAATAAGCCATAGAAAAGCCTTCAATATAATTCTTGTCATAATCAGGGAAGAAAGAAATATGTATTACCTTAATCCAATCAGCATTACAAAGAGAGAGAAAAATAGAAAAAGGTAATAATAAATAAGAAAAAATCCAGGCACAGGGACAAAAGTAGTTACTTGTATGTCAAAAATACAACATCAGAAACTTCCTAAAATGGTAGATTGTTGTCATAAGTCCGCAAGAAAAATCACAGAAGCATTAAATAGTTTGAAAGCACATGTCATATCATAACCTCTTTAAAAGAATGCATGCACATTTAAATTCAAATTTCAACCACCTAACCGTGCAAAATTGCAAGTTCAGCCAATTCAATGATCCAAATTCAAATTCTCAAAAACCAACAATCTCACAATAACAATGAAACCACATTTAGGTCAAACAAATGACCTACTTACATACCACACATAATCAACTCCATTCAACCCAAATCACAAAAATCGAATTAAAAAAATAACATATTCAAAAAAGCACATCGAAGAACCAATGCGAGGAGACCAAAACAATGCCTAAAGTGAGAATGTTGTGCCATCGAAAAGAAGAAACAATACACAACTGATGTACCTGTACTGTGTGCAATATAGAATAAACAAACAATAAAAATAAAAAATCACTTCAATTTTTTTTATGAAATTAAGAAGAGACCTTCATGGTGGTGAAGGGAGAAGGAAGAGGGGGTGAGGTCGCACCGTCACGGGTTTGAAGTGGGGGAGACCTTCGTGGTGAGTGAGGACTAAGGTCTGAGGAACGACGTGGAGTTCGATAGCAATGCGGAGGAGGAGGAGGAGGGCAAAGGCGGCGGGTTTGAGGACTGGGAGACAAAAATGCCGCGGAGAGTGAGGGAGTTCGAGGAGAGGAGGGGGCTTGAAAAGAAGGCCGATGAGTTGTAGAGTCTTGTTGGAGAAGAAGGCACAAAAGAAACCGAGGAGGAGAAGAGAATGAGAGTCAGGCAAAAAGCTTTGGAGGCGCGGGAATGCTACACAAACATTTTAGCCTTTTAGGTTTCTAATTTCTAAATGTAGGGTTTTAATGGCGGAGCGAGTATCATATTTCCCATACCTGTCCTCGCCCCCGTTGTTGGTTATCAGGGAAAATCCGACCTCGACCCCAAACCAGGTAAACGCAATTTTTCCCTGTCAAAGTCGAGGCAAGTTTGATTCGGTTCCCACGGATCAGGTTCCGCTGCCATGAGTAGGGGATAGGAGGTAACTTGGGATAAATATATCACGTAAGCTACACAAATATAATGAGTAATTATTTTTTAATCTAACACCAACACCCCTAAAATCGATTTACCACATCTCAATCGTACTCTAACTTTTAAATCACAAGCCAGATCAATTTCTCACCAACTGCTCACCCCTGTCGCACATGCAACACTTCTTTTGCTCATGCATACTAGAATTCGTCATCCTATATAACGTAAAAAGGCTTCCAAAATCAGAAAAGTTGTGTAGCCCGTATACTACAAAGTGAAAAGTAGAAAGATATATGCTTTGAAAAATATTACTAAGTTAAATTTGTTTAAATAAAAATAAAATAATTTTTAATATATTAAATTAAATCTTAAAATAAATAAGATCTGTGGACTGTTCGACACCAAGATTGATGATGTAACAAAAATAATTTTCATATTTTGCAATTGTAATTATTGATTGATATATAATATAATGTTATTTACTTGACATCAACTTGTCAATATCCAGTTATCTTAAATATTTTGCAATAAATGAAAGGCTACTTGACAAAAACATAAGCTAAAATAAGTAAAAAGTCGTTCAAGACTTAACCATAGAGGTGAAAGCTAAAAAAGATGTAACTAAACTAGAGCCTAATTCAAAAATTATATCATCTACAATTTGAAGAACGTTTCATCAATTTTAAAGACAATAATTTGGAGAACAAACTCAGCCCAACACTTAAGACTCAAAATGGATATGTGGGTTTATTCGGGTGGATTACTTAGCTTTTGGATTAAATAGTTATTTAAACTCCCTTTTCCTAATTTTCAATGTAATTTTCATTTTTATTTTTTTAGGGAATAAGTTCACATGTCTTTTGATGTTTCGTAGGTTAGAATTAAGTGTTTTGAGTTTCTGAAGCCATTATGATAGTTAGTGGGTTAGTAGGAAGCAAATTCTGGCCGAAAATAAAAGTTTAGTGAAAAATAATTGTTAGTTGATAATTAAGGCCTAGTGGAAGTGTTATTGGAAATTCACTACATGTGCATCAAGGGTTGCTATGATTAACCTATAAATAAGAACCTTGTATAAGCTTCCAAGACAAAATATTGAGATTAATCAAGTTTAGTGTTTCTCTTTGTAAGAACATCCTCTTTGTTCTTGGGTTAAAAATTTATAGTGTTGGTTCCCCAAGCAGGTCGCGGTTAGGGTCATGCTTTCTTTAATAACTTTAGTTCTACTGACAAGTCGCAATTAAGATCAAGTTCCTCTTTCTATCTTATACCGATTTTCAAGATGACCCGTTAGTAATTCATATCATTACTTATACAAGAAAGAGATATTATTTTCTGATGTAGAAATTAAATAGTATGATATATTTGATTTACTTTAATGTGTAATTTGTATATTATTATGATAGGTAGTACGTTAGTGGGAAGTAAATTCTAGTTGAAAATAAAAGCTTAGTAGAAAATAATTGTCAAAATGGATAATTAAGGCCCACTGAAAAGTGTTAGTGAGAATTCATTACATGTGCATCAAGAGTTGCTATGCATAACCTTTAAATATGAACCTCTTGTAAGCTTTCAAGGCATAATATTCAGATTAATCAAATCAAGTGTTTCTTTTTGTAAGAGCTTCCTATTTGTTTTTGGGTTAAGAACTTTATAGTGTTGGTTCTACTAGCATGTTGCGATTAGGATCACGCTTTCTTCTCTTTCTATCCTATACTTGTTTTCAAGACGATTCATTAGTAGATTCAAATCATTACTTATTATTTTATGTTGTAGAAATAAAATAGTATATTATATTTGATTTAGTTTAATGTGTAATTTTATATATTATATGATCTTTATCAATAATTTTCAAGGATGAATATTATTATTTTTATATAAAACTATGTAATTTATTGTATTTAAATTTAAAAATATTATTTAATTATTATTGGTTCAACTATAGTTGAACCGTTAAACCTTGAACCAATGTGTTTACTGGTTCACTAATTGGTTTGATTTTAAATACATTGTTGTCTGGGGTTCGGATCCTAACCTTGGTTATGAAATAGATTGTGTTAAGAGAAAAATTCAAGAATATTCACTGTGTGCACTCTTGATATTTAATGGAGATTAGTTATTGTTTATAATAATGTATACTTTATATCAATACGATAGTAACACAAATAAAATTTGAAAACATAAAAGGATATACATGTTACGAAAGTAAAAATTCACTATTTTATGAGAGGATAATATTTAAATGAGTGTAAATGTGAGAAAGTGAAGGCAATAAAAGCTTGAAGAAGCTCATAAACTCATTAGGTTTATATACAAAGAGATTAATTAATATTGTTAGGGTAATTTCTTTTTGTCAATTTCATATGACCTGTTTAACTAAAAGTGACTTGTATTATTGTACATATATGTTTGTTTTAGTGACTTTTTTTATGTGTAAGTGAGGATGTATATTTTTTTTATCTTATTAAATCATAGATTAATCTCACTAGTGTGATGTGTGATTTTCTTGACACAAGAAAATTTTGTAAATAGAAAGAGTGAAATATTATTTTTTCTATTAAATACATTGTTTCCCATATATAAACACAATGAAATCTTATACCATTGTGTCAATACTATAAGTTTGTTTATTGACTTTACTTTACATGATGAAATATTGTTTTGAGCCTTATAATAAAAGTTAACAAAATTGATAATAAAATATTAATGTGTGCATTGATAGATCTAATTTTTTTTTTAGTATTGGATAAAAAATAGTCTATAATATTTTCATAGTCGAAAAATAATATAACATTTATTAAAAAGGTATTAGATGAATTGGAAATGGTAAAAGTTAAAGGGATAAAGTAGTTAAAATCGGTATCAATTTATTTTTCTTTTATCTTTTATAACTTTTTACATTAATTTTCTTTAAAAATTATCTTATAAAATCATTATTTAATATATTCAAGTAAAAGAAAAACTTTATTGAGACAATTTCCCCTATTATTGTTTATGTAGATTAACCCTTGAACACACGACACTTGATATTATGGAAAATAATTTAAATTAGATAAACATGTTAAATAACAAATAAAAGAGACAGGGAGAAAATGAAATAAGTAGTATTGTTTATATATATATATATATTCTTATGATATTTGTGTGTAAAATATTAATAGACTTTGTTGGTTAGTAATCTTTGTTGAAGAATTAAGTTAATCACTTTCAGTATGATTTCTTTTGTTTTTAATCATCAATTATTTTTTCCATCCACTAATATAGAATTCAAAATTTTGTTTAAAGGATTCAACCTAATCATATGTTGACTATAAAAAATAACACAAATTCCTTGGGAAGATGATTTCAGTGCTTTAAAAATCATTCCAATTTTTTTTTTTAAAATTATTTGTTAGATATATGAGCAGCAACCTTAATTATTAGTCCAAAAATTTGGGCATAAGAATGGACGGGGCACATTTACATCTAATCCATTGTTAAATGTCATCTAATTTAAGATTGAGTCCAACTTCCTGTTGTGATTCTTGAGAGCAGTGTGTGATTTCCTGCTTTAGAAATATGATGATAAGGTTGGTTGTAAGTTTTTATAACAATTATTCTAAAAGTTATATTTAGAAATATTTTTTATTAATTAAGAATATAAAAAATCTTTATACTAACTGTAAATAAAAATTAAACTCTTATTTTTTTACTATTAAATATTATTTGTGGAACAAATCAATTATTTAGAGGGCTTTGAATACTTTATTTAAAATAAAAAATATTATAGTTTTTAAAACTATTTATTTACCAAGGTTCGAGAATAAAGTCATTCATAATTAATTAAACTTTTTAAATAATCTAAAATGAGACTTTAAATGTCCTAACTCAATTTTTTTTAATAATTCATAATCTTTTGAATAATTATGTATTGATAATAATTTTTTTTCCTTTAGGTTGATGTTAAATTATTCATTAAATCAAAATTATATAGTGTTGATTTAATAGATAATATAATATTACCCCGCATATATAATGTGATGTAATATTATTATTATTATTATCTAATATTTTTAATGGAAATCTATTAAATTAAAATGACGAAGACCCTCAAATAAAACCCTGTAGTGAAACCTACCCTTAACGCTTTTTCACGGAGGCCACCGTCGTCTCTGAAAGTAAGCCCTTCCCTTCCATCGTTCACATCGGCGCCTCTAGTTTTCTCACTCCGCAACCAAACGACACCCATCTTCGTGTTGTCTCCCAAAAACGACACCGCTGAAGCAGAACCCTAAAACTTTGCTTCAACGATGCAGCACGACGAGGTCATATGGCAAGTTATCAGGCACAACCATTGCAGTTACATGGCCAAGTAAGCGCCCTCACTTCTTCAATTTTCATTTTCTTAAGCCCTCTTCAGATTTATGTTCTTTTTTTTTTTTTATACTTTTAGATGTTCTTCGTTCCCTTTTTTTTTTTTTTGTAGAATTGCGACGGGGAATTTTTGTAGAAACCCTTACAACGTGACTGGGGTTTGTAACCGAAGCTCGTGCCCTTTGGCTAATAGTCGCTATGCCACCATTCGCGACGACAATGGTACTTTTGCTTACAAATACTTTTTTTTTGGTAGATTTTAGGTAGAAATTAATGCATAGTGATGAAATACTTGTGGGGGTGTGAATGATACTACACGTTTTGGTTGAGTTGAGGTTAAATTTTGGTTCTTTGGAGAATCCAGAAGATGGGTTGGTGAGGCCCTGTAGTAAATTGTCTTTGATGTCTCACTTAATTTGTGCATTTTCGTTCTTCATTCTCCCATATGGAATAAACTGGTTTGGTTTTATTGTGTGCGACGTATCAGTGATTTAGGGCGTGTTTGGATAAACAGCTTAAATGAGTGTTTATTTAGTCGTAGATTATTGTGTGCCACGAGAGCTTAATGCAATAAGCTACACTGTTTAACCAAACAGCTTTAATTTTTTGCTAAAATACCAAGCTAAATAAAAAAAAAGCTCATGGAAGCTCTTCCAAACACTCCCAAATGGTTATTCTGATGTATGGAAAATGCAATAAGTGGGGAATTCATAACAGACTATGCAAATAATGATGACATTACATTGGGTGCTGCAGGAGTGTTTTACCTTTACATGAAAACTATCGAAAGAGCTCATATGCCGAAAGATTTGTGGGAAAGAGTAAAGCTTCCTAGGAATTACGAGAAGGCCCTTGAAATTATAGACAAACATCTGGTACTGTGGATCTATGTAGTCTTTTAACATATTTAATATTCAATGTTTTGCTTGTTAGTGATTGTCAGGATTGGTTGTTTGCTTGACCTTTCTGCATTGGCAGATGTATTGGCCCAAACTTCTTATACACAAGATAAAGCAACGCTTGACCAAAATGACACAGATGCGGATACGTATGAGGAAACTTGCTTTGAAGACAAGGTTTGAAATCAAATTCTCATTTGCATTTTGTTTTATCATGCCAAGCCATACCTAACGTATTTATAAGAGGCCTGTGCTCCAGATGTTTGATTCTGAACATTTGAATAACCACTCTGATAAATGCATTTTTGCGTGTGTGTGTGAAGGAAATATAATTTTCTGTGAGTGAATATGATTGTCACAGAAGAATTGACCACCTGAAGTAAAACCTCAAAGCCCCACAATATTACATTTGATTTTCAATGAATCAGTTGCGGAAGGTTTGGACTTTGGGCTATATTTGGCTTGTTCCTTCACTTCCTTGAAATAAGGGAAGCCATGACAAATCAACTAAATGTTTGACTACTATCATGATGCTTAGTCTGGTGCTCATTTTGCTGAAACATCCATTTTAGGGACAATAACAATATATTACTCCAGCTTAGGAAAAAAATAGATCTCCCACTTGTAGATGTAATTTTACAACCTTCCCATCACTTTTGATTTTTTAGAATGGTTTGTATACTTTGTTTTTGGTAACTTGACATTTGACATCTAATTACACTCCAAACATCTAAATATTGTGGTTGACTTTTTTGTCCAGTTTTTCCTTCTTCTTTCTGTCTGCTTATGTGTTTAATAATTAGGAAACACTTACTAGAAATCAGTTGCTTGTAATGGACCAAAAGCAAAGCATATGTATGTAGTCATTAAATTAATATAAATAGAAATAATAGGTTCTTTAGGATCTGTTTTTGTATTGAACCATTCTGAGTATGCACCAAAATCTGCTTTTTCAGCCTTCTCTTGGAGCCTATAAGATTAATGGTGTGTTTGGATAACAAGTGAGAATTGGTTCTGGTCCATAAGATCATGGCGACACCATGAAAAAGCGGAAGCAACTACTTGTTGCTTCACGCCTACTGTGATTTTTTAATCAATTATGCTAGAACTGAATCTAAACCAAACATGCTATAACTAAATAACTTAAAGATTCTGTCTCACGTCCCTAGAACACTAATTTTTCAACATTATTATTAGTGTTAATCTGTTTGATCCCATTTATTTGACACTAATCTGTTTGAGGATAAGTTCCTTTTTTTTTTTTTAGAATTTAAATTAGAATTTATTAGACTGCTGTGACTTTATAGGTATTCTTCCTGTCTGTTATTTTTACATGTGTCTATATGATTTTGAATATGATTTTATGTTTGAGGTGAGATCTTTGCATTGTGTTACATTCATATGGCAATTCTTTGTACCTTTATCTATACTTTAGGTCGTTGTCTACAATGAAAGTTCATATTATTGTGGTTGCTGTTGTACAGGGAGAAAATAATGACAACTCCAAGGAAAGAGAAAAAGAGAGAGGCTCGAAGAGAAGAGAAGGCTGAAAAAGCAGCTTTGTTAGAAAAGGTTATAGTTAATCTTAATGTTACCAGTGCAAATTAAGTTATATGTTGTTTTCACTTTACTAACTGGTGCCTTTTAATATTATTTAGTCTATTGAAAAAGAGTTATTGGAACGCCTTCAAAAAGGAGTTTATCAACAAAGTGATATATACAATTATCCTCTTGAAGAGTACAATAAAGTTCTTGATATGGAGAAACTTCAAATTGCTGATGAAGAGGATGAAGAAGTATGTATTCACTTTACTAACTGCTGTCAATTATGTTTCAGTAAAAACTATTTGGAATTTAACTTTTTAATGTGTTTGGTCTGTTTAATTTATTAATTTTTTGTTTTTGGATTGAACAGGAACCAGAAGTAGAATATGTAGAAGGTTATGATGAACTTGAAGAGGAAGAAGACATGGAAGATTTTGGTGGTTTTGCAACTCTCAAGTCTCAGGGTGATTTTGACGATGATGAAAATGGTAACATTTAGTTTAGAGGCTTTGCAACATGGATTGAATATTTTTCACATGTTCAAATATATATTGAATGACATTTTTTTATTTGTGATGAAATAGTGAATTAGGTTTCCCATTTTTGTTTTAAATATTTTTTCACTCAACAAGGAATTTGCTTTTGCTTGATTTTGAAGCCCAAATTCAAGGATTCTGGGTAAGAGGCTGGTATGATATAGTTAAGCAGGTCATGTTATCCATGTTCCGCACCTAGTTAGGTAGACATAATAGATAGGATATTATTATCTTAGTTTAGTTTCGACTTCAATTTGGCTGTATAATTTCTTTAGCACTTCTCGTATGTCTTCATTTATTCTAGATTTGATGGCTTAATCAGATCTTCCAATTCTTTTCGTCTTTAATCATAAATTTATAGAAATTATGATGACAAAAGGAAAAAGATTTAGAAATTAAAACAATGTTTACTGATCTACAATCATGGCTTCTGATATCTTTCAAATTATTATAATCTAATCAAATAATTTATACAAACAATTTTGCAAATGATAACCTTTCATATTGAGAAGGAATCTCTGTGTCACAAGTTTGGCAATAGTTCCAAACTTACACATTTGAAAAGTAAAAGCATGACAAAGGTTCCTAATGCAGCTGGAAGCACTGATGATGAAGAGGAAGAAGCAATCGATCGGAGTATGCCAAAAAGGAAAATGGCTTTATCTTCAAAGAAACTTGAGAAGAATGGCCTTGATTCTAAATCAAAGAAGACAAGGGTACTTGTTGAGGTAATTATACGATGTTTCCTTCGATGAAAAAATATCCATGCTTTTAAATGATATTAGATATTGTAATTCTATGAATTACTTTCTGTGAACTTCTTAACTTTTGGAAAGTTTCGCAGATCATAATTTAAATATTTATAATTTATAATTGTTGACATTCAGTTCTAATTTGAAGGTCATACCCATTATTATTTTCAACTAAATGATGCCATAGGATACAATTTCAGTGCTCTGAACTTTTGAATAGACAATGTTAGAAAGTGGAAACATTTTTATTATCTGAGATTGAAAATAGAGCCAATGCCTCTTTTTTTTTTGGAAGTTAGTTATTAACAAAACGAGGGAGAGTCTTGACACAACGGTAAAGTTGTATGTTGATGACTGGTTACTTAGGAGTTCTAATCTGAAAAGTCTCTTTGCATATGCAAAGATAAGGCTGCGTACAATGACTCTCTCCCATGTCTTTATAGAACAAGGAACTTCCAGGCACTGGGGTATAACAAAGCCAATCCTCTGTTTACTTCAATAAAATGTTATATGTGCATGTGTTTTCCATGTACCAAGCACCGACAATGATGTGAATCAAATCCTTGTCGATGTTTCCCTTTCCTCAGTTCCTCTTGCTTGATTTAACTTAGTTTTTGTTCTTTGTTTACCAAAGCTACATTCTGAAAGTTATAACAGATCATTACACCAGACAAATGCTGTAATTTTATGATTAATATTCATTTGTGTTTAAAGAATAAGGCACCTGTTAACTCCATTCCATCTTTAATATTAGAAGTAACTTTTATAAAGCAAAAGCAAGGATATAGTTGACCGTATGAGTGCTATACAGTGTTGAATTAAATACAATTCCATATTAGAGTAA
>CM023952.1:13143907-13156890 GCA_013407115.1 Glycine latifolia | reverse complement strand
AAATATTTTGCATCCTATATATTTAACTTTCTTTATTATGATTTTATTTATTTATTTGGAAGGCTAACAATCCTAAATATTTTGCATCCTATATATTTAACTTTCTTTATTATGATTTTATTTATTTATTTGGAAGGCTAACAATCCTATAAGTTCCTTTTGTTTAGTATTACTTAAGTAATGAACATGATTTTCACTATTTTTTTTTTTGTCTAATATGTTCTTTCATAATTAGATCAAATTCTACAAGTATTTCAATTAAACTAAAAAATTTACCATTATTTTTTTCATATATATTCTCATTTGCCCCACAAAAAATAAGATTATTTTTAGAAAGAAATTTAACTATAGCTATAATTCTAAGTAAAACTTTTTTCGCATGTTCCTTTTTTTTATTAATTTGTTCTTGTAAATTTTTATCTATAGTTTTTTTTTTCTTTTCAATGTTTTTTCTAGTTCAATCCATTTGGCCATGCATATTACTAATATGTTCATGACTTGTCTCATGACTTTTGAACCAAGATTTTCCCAATCTCTAGTCCTTTCATTTACTAATTGACTAATACCACTTGAACAAAATAACTTAAAACAAAAACAATACAATTTATCTAAATCTTTAGAATAAACTAGTCATTTCCTATCACATTTTCTCCATTTGGTAATATCCTTTGATAAAAAGATAAATTAAAATGTCTATTATTTTTAACTTTTGGAAATTGTAAATCGTTATGTCCAATTGAACTTTTTTTCAATTATTAAATCTCTAAATTTTTTATCAATATTTTTTCATTCCTCTGTATCATAAATATTTTCAGGAATTTCATTCAAGGTGTTACTATTTTCATTATTTTCTTCTAATAAAGCATTTGCTTGTAAATCCTTTTGTTAGGAATTAAGACTATCAGTATTTTCAATATTATCTACAAATAATTGTCATAATTTTTCATCAATTGTACTTATTCCTATATCCTTTTTTATGAATAGTAACAAATTTATCAAGAGCAACAAGTTGAGATTGAATTAGACTTTCAATTTTTTATTTTTATTTTTTAAATCTAGATTCATATTTCTTATTTGACATTTTATATTATCACAATTCTAAAAGTGTAAGAAGAAAATAAAATGAAAAGACAATAACAAAATTTATAAATAAAAATGTTATAAAGTAAAAAAGAGAAAACGGTGAAAAAATAGAATTTGGAAATCGAGAAAATTACATATTGATGTTTTCTATTGTATTGATACCAATTGTCCACTTTGACTATTCACTTCAAGTCTTAGGAAAATAATAGAAAGATGAGAAAAAAAGAGAGAAAAGATTAAAAATGGAATAATGAAGAGAATGATGTGAAAATATTAATTTTATAATGTATATATAGAAATAAAAAAAATAATTGATAAGATATAATATCGGAAATAGTTAATCATCAAAATAATTTTTCTTTCAATTAAAATCCTATTATTAATTACAAATTAAAATTGTTATTAAAATTTTACCGTTAAAAACCAATGTTTTCAATATATCATTATAAAAGGTAACTTAAAAAGTTTTGTGGCCAATGATGTGAATATTGAAATTTGAAAAATCAATAATTATATTTCATTTGCTATTGAATATTTCCAATTTATTGGTAATTTAGTCATGATTGTGATTGTGTGTTCTTCAAATATCTAAAATATTATTATAGCAACAAAAAAAAAATCTACACTATTAATAACTTTTCAATTTGTGGGCGTAAGACATAAGCCTAATTGGTCTTACCGTCAACATGACACTATTTCTAGGCTTTGTACTTTTCTTCACGAAATTTTTGTAATTTGAGAGTATCACATCGAATGGTGATTATTTAATCTTTTTTTTTTTTTTTAAATTTTGTTGAGATTATGGGTTTGCTTACTAATTTTTTTCAAGGCTTTCATCCCCATCGTGCATTTACGATACAATTCAATATATAGATAGAGTCTTGCTTAATTTGTTCGACTTAACTTACAATATTAGTGATTATTTTTTTGTAAAAACGAGAAAAGTTCTTAGCCATGACAATATGATAAATTTGGTGAGAAATAAAATGTGGCAACCGGGAACATTATATCTTATTATTTCTTTTATTCTTTTTATAGGTCTTTCCTTCGTGCAATTTTTTTTTTGGTTTCTTATTTTATTGTTTTTAATTGTTGTGCAATATTTATATTTGGTTTAAATTATAATATTACTGTTGTGAGTCACCAACAAAAAAGAGTAGAAGAGAAAAACATTGGACTGTCTTAGGGAAACAATGGAGAATCATACAAAATATATTGTGTGTATTAAATGGTTTTGCTGAAACAATTGAATGACCATGAGTTGATTTGAATATATATATATATATATATATATATATATATATATATATATATAAAGTTAATTTAAAAAATTGATTATTAGTTAAAATAATTTATACGATAGAAGATCTTTCACTAAATAATGAACTAATTTTTTTAATATATATTTTGCAGCAACGTAGTAAGGGAAATAAAATCTTTTAATTGAATAATCAATTGAAAAACTTTAAAGTCATCAGATAGCTAGGTAGTTTGTTACAAAATTCTGAATTCAAAATAAGAATAACGTAGAGATTTAACTTTTACAAAATTAAAGCAATAAAGTTCTATAAATAAGTTTAATTAAATGAAATTAAGTCCTGATTCATCTTCCATTTGAACGATCCTTTTGTAACTGTTAATTTTGATGTGTAATTTGCCGTTTAATTATTATGAGTACAAAAATAAATAAGCAATGTTTAATACTATAGATTTGCAAATACATATAAAATACGTATAAAAAAAACATGTTTTCAAATATAAAATAATATTAATATGAATATATTAGTTGGAATAATTAAAATAATCAATTTGAAATAATTCAAAAAGATATTTCACTCAATAATCAATTTGAAAATCATAATATTATTTTTACAACAGGATAATATGCACCAAATTAAAATATTTAACGCAATTAATATAATACAACTAATTTACAAGAGAATAATTTGAAAATCTCAATAAAAAAAACAGTCTGGAACACATTTTTGTGCCCAACTTAAACATAATATGATGAATTAACTTTCACGCAATTAACACAACTAATTTCAATTAATTGGTTAATTAAACCAATTTTGCACATAATCAGCAATTTAATGGCAATTGATTCTAATTGTAATAAATAAATTTTCAGTCCCTCGTACGGTATAATTTCTTTTAAGGTAAGAGATAATGGGTATTAATATTCTTGCATTAAGACTAATAAGGTGTGAAGCTACTCTTGATTATAAAAAATTTTCACATGTAAAACTTAAAGATATCTTACTAAATAGATCACACTCTCATGTGTGAACATATGGGAATCTTATATATTATTGCATCAATTATTTGACTTAATAAATATAATAAGATTATTTTAAATTATATAGTTAGTTTAAATATTTTTATAAGTTGATTAATGTATTATCAAATTTAATTTATATAATTAATTTAAAATAAACAATTAACTTTGATGGGCTAATTAGTGCAAGATATATTAAATTATGATATATATATTACTTTTCTTTAAAGTGTTAAATATAAGTAAGGTTTTTATATCATTAAGAAATTAATATTTTCGTATTTATTAAATATATTCAAATTTATACTAAAAACAATTTGATTCATATTTAAAATGCAACGATCAAATTAAGCCAATAAAAAAATCAAATTAATTATAATGCTTTTTTTTTTGTTTAGATATATCCTCCACATGAGACAATTTTGTTCAAACCAATAGGATCATTATGGACGATAAAATTTTTCTTATAAAAAAAGTAATTAATTATTAAATTAAAAAGGCACATAATATAAATTATACATCAACTGTGTATTTAAATGGTAATAATATATTATTTATTATATATTTTTTATTATTAATTCTTACACTACATATGTATCATTATCATTTTCATTTTCTGTCTATTCTTTTATTACCTTTTCAATGATTAATAAAAAATGCTTTAATGTAATAATGTTTTATATATCATAATGATTATATTCAAAACAAGGAATATTTGGTAATGCTATCAAATCTTTGTAAATAGTTTAAAAGTTTTAAATTAATGTCTATATTAAATAATTACGTACAAAAAAATAATGAAAAGAAAATAATAAAAAAAATATACTTAAAGATAAGGGGTATTTATGGGTAGGAATAACCAACGAACTAACTTGACCTAAATCAATTTAATACACTTTGAAATATCTTTTTGAGTGTTTTGCTTGAACCCAACCTAACTTAACTAGTTCATGTATTAGTTTGATGACCAGTTTTAGTTTTTATACTATGAATTCAACATGTTTAAATATACTTTTGGTTATTTGAGTTCATGTTTAACTTAACTAGTTCATGTATTATTATTTGAGTTTAAATATACTTTTGGTTAAAAGTGGTTTTGTTTGTTTAGTCTCTTAACTCTGAAGAATGTTATTTTTAATATCTTGACTGTTTTATTTTACAGTTTAGATGCAAAATGTGTTTATTGTAGGAGGCATGCACTAAAAAGAACACTTTTGAAAATTGTAGTAGTATAAAAAAAAATTATATTTTAGGAGATAAAAAACAACATTGGCCTAAAAACATAAAAAAGTATATTTGAGACTATTATTTATATATACTTTTAAATTAAAAAATAAAAAATTAGTGATTATTAAATATTGATGATAATATCACATAAATGTCAAAGTAATTAACTTCAAGGTAATTTCTATACATTTTTTTTGTCCTTATTTCAAATATAGTTTTAGGTAAATAAAAATATTAAATATTTAAACTCGCTTAGTCCAACCAAACCAACTCATTTGTGGTAGGATTAATATAGTTTGGGTTTCACAATAAAATTACCCTATCCCAACCTAACCAAATTTGGAGAATTTTAATTGAGCTAGATCACGAGTTTAAGAAAATTCAACTTGTGAATACCCTACTTAGAGATCAATAGTTAAATTATTTATAAATTTATTTGGTCTTCCATTTCATTGATTTTACCTTTCTATCATTTTTGTTATCCAATAGAAATCAAAATTTAAATGATAAATTAGTTATTACAAAATATAGTTAATTACTATAATAACCAAGGTTAAATAAATAAAAGAAAAGAAAGAAAAGTTTAAATTTGCTATATTCCGTCAGAAAAAGCGTTAGCGACGAATTTTGTGACGGAATTAGCGACGGATTTTGCGACGAAATTTCTGGCGCTGTTAGCGTGAGAGTGGCGCCATTAGCACAACAGATGCTGGTTTCTGGCGCCAGTAGTGCCACAGACACTGGAACTTTGTGCGGATAGCGCCATAGTGGCGCGATCAGCACCAGAACGTGACCTGGACCACTGTAAAGGCCATTTTTGCGATTTTCTGGTCCAAAACCCTTTTCTTCTTCCTCTGAACGCTTTTCCTCCATTGTTGAAGGTACCAAGCTTCCTAGACCTTCATTTCTTGACCAAAACACTTCCCTTCAAACATGAAACTTGTAGGGAACCTTCCTATGAGCTAGAATCCTTCATCACTTTTTCCTAAAAACCCCCAAATCAGAGAATCCCTTTCTCAAGGGAAGTTCGTAGAACTCGAGTTCGGCGAGGAACGGCGGCGATTCGAGGACACCCGAGCTTGGGGGAGTCGCCCTTGGACATTCCTTGTCATCGTTGAGGTAAGAAACTCGAGATTCACCGTTTAATTTGTGAGTTGGGGTTTTGGGTAAATAGTGACCCACTTGTGATAGAGCTAGTTTTAGCCTTGGGTCCTTTAGAAATGTGTGTTTAGAATGTTGTGAGGATGAAAGATTAGCTCTCAAATGTTAATTTGGTGAACGTTGATTCTTGGCTCTATATAATGCATGTATAGTTAGTATGCTGAGTTACTTGACTATGTTGTGACATGCAAGAGCCTTGATTATGGTCTTGATGTGCTTGTGAGGCTATAGGAACGGTGTCTTGTGTGTGAAAAGAACCATTCAAGCCATATGTGAATTCTGAGCTTTTGGGGTTGTAAAGAGCTTTGAGCTCATTGCGTTGGGTTGCATCGAGTCTGTGGTGACCCTAATGCCTTGTTTAAGCTGAGATAGACCGCTGAGGGTCTATGAGATGGCTTGTGGATGATGAGCCTTGGTAAACCTTAAGTTAGACGACTTAGAGGTTTTGGAAAGGAATGAAGTTCCTTTCATTGTGACGGTTGAGAACCGTGTGATATGTATATGCCTGGCGTGGTTGGATTGGTTGTGATATGTGCTTATGTGCCTTGTATAGGGCGTGACACCGAGGGTGTCAGTGACGTAGACCTCAGAGCAGGGAAAGAACTGCAGAGCTCGGCTTTGCCAGGTAAGCTCTTTGTTCTTGGGAGTGTTTTCCACTGACTGTGTTCCACCATACTCCAAGGGAGTTATGGTTATTGTATATCATGATGCATGTGTGTTAAAATTGTGAGTTAATATTTGATTGAAATGAACATGTATGATGTACACTGTGATAGTGTACTGTGTTATTAAGATGAAAATGTATGATGTACACTGTGATAGTGTACTGTGTTTTGAGATAAACAGGTATCTGATATACACTGTAATAATGCTCTATGATGTTGAGATTCTTTGGCCAGTAGAATAGGTTTATGTGACGTAAGTCCTGAGCGAATGAGTGCCCTTCAGTGGATGATCTTCCTCAGGCAGTGAGTGGAAATCCTGAGCGAATGAGTGCCATTCAGTGGATGATCTTCCTCAGGCAGTGAGTGGAAATCCTAAGCGAATGAGTGCCCTTCAGTGGATGATCTTCCTCAGGTAAAGTTTGAGAGTCCTGAATGAATGAGTGCCCTTCAGTGGATGATCTTCATCGGGCAGTGGTTAAGAACCCTGAGTGAATGAGTGCCCTTCAGTGGATGATCTTCCTCAGGCTGTGTGTGGAAGTCCTGAGTGAATGAGTGCCCTTTAGTGGATGATCTTCCTCAGGCCAGGTTATATACGTTGTATCTCTAAGAGGATGTGTCATGAGTGGATGAAATTTTCTTAGAAGAGTCGTATATGTATGCGTAAAGTCCTGAGTGGATTTTCCTCAGGCAATGGTGCATATAGTTATATGTTATGTTGTATTGTGTTGCATTCCTGATGTTGGTAGTGTCCAACAGAATGATACTGGTGCGATAATACTTATGTGAACTGGTTATGAGAGCCGTGATGGTGAGTAGTGCTATGTTGATTTTAATACCATATATCATGGAAGTGAACCAGGGGGAGGAAAGACCTCTAAGAACCCTGAGTTTACTGAGATTTTTATCTCACCCCTGTTGGGGATGTTGTTTTTCAGGTGATGCTTTTGGAAGAACTGATAGGTCCCAGGGCAGGAGGCCCCAGTAGGGACAGCCAGTGTGTAGCGGCTTGGCAGTATTTTTGAGAGCTCCATGGCTCTGTTTGTACCCTGTGAGGGAAGACATGCGTATGCATATATGATGTATATGGTTTACGATGTATGAAAGATTATATGTATATCTCATATAATGTACATGTGGTTTATATTTTTCTCCTGGTATATCTATATTGATATTACTGTTTATTTGCCATTCTTTGAGTTATCTGGATCGTTTGGGCTATTGTGGTATTCTTGAGCATGCGTTTATGTTTTGTGTATTTTAGACGATACATAATGAATCAAGAGATACGGTTTTGAAAATGCTTCCGTGGGTTTTACTTAAATTAATTACTGCGCTAATCTGATTAAGTAATATGTTAATACACCGGATGCATACGGGGTGTTACATTTTATGGTATCAGAGCGGTCTCTTGATGAAAGCATTATGTATGGTGGTTGTCATGTGATTAAATCTTAAGATGTAGAGATCACCATAGTGAGGTTTGTCTCTCACAACAAAGTCTTCTTCATTGATGCCATAAAACTAAATAAACACAATTAATTGTTTCAAAATATTTAAAAAATTAAAGTCAAGACTATAGTGCATTACATATTTCTTAGAATCAATGAGTCTAATTCAATTGATGGAGCAACACACATGAATTGTTATAAATCTCATTGTACTTGGGTTTGATTCTTATAAATAAAATAATATATTTCTTTGAAAATAAGTATTAGAATAATTTAATTTAAAGGAATAACTTTGATATAAAACAAAAATATTAACAAAACAAATAACCATTGTCACAAAAATATAAAATAATTAATTATGCTATTTAAACACGCATGAGATAAAGTGCGAATAGTGGGAAATGATTTGTTCATAGCTTCATTATCATATCTCCCCCCACAAACTAGATTCGGGTGCAACAAATCTATTGTGACACAAAGTCCAAGTACCTAGCCTTTTTTCAATACATTTTTTTTATGCGTAAAAAATATAATAGATAATTTGTTTAATGAATTTAAGATAAATTATGATATTATCTTAGTATTAATTGTAAAGACTAATTTAAAGAATGAGAATTCCTACTTATATATATATATATATATATATATATATATATATATATATATATATATATATATTGTATATTAACATTATCTGTCACTAAAAAAAATCACTATTTTCGAAGGAAGAAATCCGTCACTAAATTAGAAAATCCGGACAAAAATCCGTCGGTAAAATGCTTGTAGGAAATTTTAGCTGACAGATTTTTTTGTCCGTCGGTAATGACTCATGGGAAATTTTCGACGGATTTTATCCATTAAAAATACACATATGGACATTATTAGTGACAAATATTTCTGTCGAAAATTTCTGTCAATAACAAAATTTTTGTCATTTATTTTTAAATTTTTTCCTGCAGCATTTGTTATTGATGATTATTTAATTCTCATTTCTATTATTTAACGACAATACTAAAACAATATTCATAAAAACAAATAATAAAATATTCAAATTCATTAATCAAAAACTAATTAACTAAAATTCAAAGTAAGGGAGTCATAAAAGCACCATGTCTAACAAGTCAATACTGATAATAAAATGGAAAAAAGTTAGTAATCAGAATAGTCATTGCTAAAGTCTCTCTGTTGATTATGTTGTTGTTGGTGGTCATGTTGTTGCTGCTGGTGATGTGGTTGATCATTATATTGTTGTTGCTGCTGGTCATGTGACTGGTGATGTGGTTGGTCATTGTGTTGTTGTTGTTGTTGTTGTTGTTCCGGAAGCTGCTGGTCAGGTTGTTGCGGGTTGGGGAGCTGCTGGTCATGTTGTTCTTGCTGTTGAATAATGTTCCACGCTTCAGGAGGTAGAAACTGAAGTACAACTAACTGCAACACACACACACCTCCTCCTTCGTTTGACGAAGCTCCTCCGTTAGTCGAATAACTTCTGTTGAATCAATTGGTTGACTGGAAGATCCTTGCATATGCTGCATGAACGTGTTATCTACACATTTATAAGTATGTGCAAGATCTCTAACACTGTAAACACGTCCCTTATGCTTTGGTCCTGCAGCAGCAACCCAACATTGAGTCCTAAGTCTTTGTTCTTTAGCAAGGTCTAAAGGAGTCATTTATGATTTACCAACACTTGAGGCCACATCGGACTTGGCTTGAGATAGTCTATCCTCAAAGTCTTCCTGTAAATGATAAACAATTATTAGTAAATAAATGTATTAAACATTGAAATCATATAGAAGCGTTTGGCAAGTTTGATTCTTCAACTCTCTATCAGGATTTAAAGGTACTTATTTGCTTAAGGAATAAAAGTGTAAATTTAACTATTTTATTGTATTCTTCTTCTTGACTTTGGGAAAGGTCGCAACTGGGAAACTAGGATACCGGTTCTGTCTCTATTCTTGGTGAATTGAGACGTGCGACTTCTGGCTGGGAAACTAGGATACCAGTCTGGCTGGGAAACAAGGATATCAGTCTGTCTCTATTCTTGGTGAATTGAGACAAGAGCTTTTTGCTGGGAAGCAATGATACCAGCTGGGATAATTGTTGTGTAAGGGCAGGCTAGGAAACTAGGATACTAGGAACTCTTGTACACAAAATTATCATAGTGAAGTTGTCCATTGGATTGATTATCCAATTTCGACGTCGTAGTTTTTTACCCAATTGTGTTTTCCACGTTAAAATTGATTGTGTCTTCTTTATCTCTTATCTTCATATTATTGCTTTGAGTTTGATTTTAAATTGTGAATTATTTTATAAAACTCAATTCACCCCCCCTCTTGAGTTCATCTGGGACCAACACTATGCAGATCGACCAAGCTCCTGAGACTTTTTTCAAAGTAAAAAAAATAGATATGTTTGGTACAAAATAATTATACAAGTACAAAAAAATGACTTAATCTATTGTTAAAATAATCTTACCAAATGAATGTCGTGATCCTGCAAGGAAATGGAACCACCTGTGTGCATACACCTGCCCTTTTCAGATGCCCGATTTTTTTTTGCCTGTATACACCTGGAACGATACTCAGGGGCATTCCAATGTGATAACAAATCATTCCATACACGATCTCCAATCCAATATGGCCTTTTATTTTCATTTCGGGCATCCCTAAACATCTCAGAAAGTCTATGAAAGGCTTTGGAGTTAAAAGCTTTCTTAATTTCATCCTCTTCCTTCGATCTCCATACCAATTTTCTCTAAAGTATCACACATTTATCAAATGTTTTGTAGTTAGGAAAATACCAATTGGTCTAAATTAAATCAAATAAAACAAAACCAGCTTTAACAAACACTAATCTAAAGTCCCAATATGATGAAGTAATAAATATTCCACACAATTGAATGCCTTTTTTTCCCCCTAAAACAGGTTTAAACCAGTAATCAATTTACCTAATGAAGGTATAATTCTTGAATCATAATGTATCCATTTAAGCCATTGAAGTAATTGATAAACATGTGAAATAGTTACCTTAAAATGCTGGAAAAAATGATCTTGTTGATCTTTTGGAATTGCTCCCCATGTTGGCCATGGGTTGACAAATTGTTGTCTAATGGATAATGTCACAGCCTTTGCCGCAACCTTTGATGGATAAAACCTTAATTAAGAAAATCATGACATCATGAGAATGTATGAATTGCAAAGCTTTATAGGAGAATTTTAATGTAAATTTTAAATACTTACGCTCCATTCATCAGTGTAATCGTAGGACGATCATTCAGGGGGGTCTTCCATGGCCAAATTAACACGGTCTTCATCAGTAGCCATGTTCCCTACAACCGTGGATGGGGAAGGTATGTATGTAGGCACCGGAGATGGTGGAAATGATGTACGTACAACATTTGCAGGTTTATTTGGCATAAATACAAAAGAAAGGGATGAGGTACTTGATGAGAGACTTACTCTAGGTGGTCGTAGTCTAACCACATATGGTTTTTTCTTCCCATTTGTTTGTTTTCCACTATTGTCAGTCAATGGGGGTCGGGGAGGATTAGCACCACCTGATGACATTTCTATATATATACAAAAATGTTTTAACAAGCTACATATTCAAATAGTGTGAATTCAATCAAAATTACTTAAGTCACATAATTCGCTGTTACACACAAAATACTAATTGTCCCCTAATAAAGTCATCACTACATTACAACAAAAGAAGCATACATTCATAAAAGTGGAACATAAATCTTTAACATGTCCAAAATTTCTTTCGGAACTTCTGTCTCTTTGGTATCTAATTTAACAAACATAGCTTCATGATTAGCTTTTTCATTTTGCAAATCTTGTATCTCTAAAGTGTCTTCAACTCTCTCAGCATTGATACAATGTTCATAAAGAGGAACATAAATTTTTAACATGTCTCTAACTACTTTTTGAAGTTCCCTCTGTTGCCTCTCTGGTCTAACAAACAAAGGTTCCGTATTAACTATTCCATCTATGTTTTGTAACTCTAAATTGTCTTCAACTATCTTATCATCCATAGAGTGTTCTAAATCTAAAGAGTCTTCAACTCTCTCAGCATCCACGCCACCTTCCTCAAAATCTATTGAGTCTTCAACTTCAACTCTATCAGCATCCACAAAGTCCTTTAAATCTATTGAGTCTTCAACTCTCTCTAAATCACAATAGTGATGCACTGTGTCATCATCCACAAACTCCTCTAAATCTATAGAATCTTCAACTCTCTCTAAATTTAAAGAGTCTTCAACTCTCTCAGCATCCATAGATTTTTCTAAATCTAAAGAGTCTTCAACTCTTTTAGCATCCATAAATTCTTCTAAATCTAAAGAGTCATCAACTATGTCACCGTCCATAGAGTCTTCAACGATCATTGAATGTAAACACTCCTCAACTCTTTTAGCATCCATATACTCTTCAATTAGGGATGGTTTCTAAAAAAAATCATTCAAAATTGCAGACGGATTAAAATACAAGAAGTAAATGGATGGAAAACTGTATCAATAAGCAACAACATAAAAGATAAGTAAATGATAGAAGTATATGCAAAGCAACATTCTACAATTACCCCATAAGTTAATGACAATCATGTTCAACAAGTTGCTACGCATATAATGATCAACGAATATGACATAAAACTATTTAAAAAATATGTTGCCGTAAGGTTTACATACCAAAACTAGATAAAATAGAGTGGTATGATACAAGTTAACACTATGCAGAATAAAGTCCATATCATGGGTTATCCTCTTCAGAATTGTAATCAAAGTCATCTTCTAGATCCCCTTCATTGTCAAATTCAAAACTATGGTGTTCTGCATCCAAATTATGTGATGGACCTTCGGCTACGAATCCATTACCAGGGTCCACTTCTTCAACCCCGCCTCGTAAATCTTGCAATCTTGAAATATTTTCAACTTCAATAACTTCATTGACATGTGACATTTCATCTAGTTGGTAAGACATATCATTTGCAATATTATTGGATTCTATGTAACCCTTTGGCTTTGTTTTAATTGCAACACACCAACCACGTTTGTCTCTTCTTGTGACTGGATAGGACACATAATACACTTGCCTTACATTATGTGCAATGATGAAGGGGTCA
>CM023952.1:13073071-13130432 GCA_013407115.1 Glycine latifolia | reverse complement strand
TTTTAGTCAGTTACAGATCCTCTGTAGTTTTAGTTTTGTAAAAATACTTTCTCCATCTTTTTTTTATAAGCCAAATAATTCCTTAAAGATAAAGGAAATTGTTTCTTATGCACAAGGAATGTCCAAGCTTAACACCAAAACATGAGAAAATTTTGATACAAGTCCTGTATCCTGAAAACAGAACCAACCTTCTGCACTTATCATATAGTCCAAGACACCCTGAAGCCAAAACATCAACCTCAAGCAGGACAATACGTGATACACATTTCGTGTACAAATTAACAATAGTTAACCCATCAATGAGCTAAACAACTTGTGTGTACCTGTACGCTAGACTTCTTTCACTTGATCCATAAGATAAATCACTGAAGTTCTATAATGGTATTGACATGAACAAGACAAAATTCGTGTTGAGTCATGCATCATGTAGTTAGGTTTATGATAGAATAGGTCAGCTAGCTAGAAACCCCTTGAAAGAACACTACAATATACATCAGAACTAAGTGCGCATTCACTGCCAAAAACTAACTCAATAACCAAGTGTCATCAATATGCAAAATCCTTTAACTACCTTCTCAAATCTCAACTCATAGATTCCGACAGGGCCTAAGATATACATATTTAAGGAATATACGCAACCAACCTTATATATCCCGTTGCAAAGTAAAAGTTGAATTTTAAAATGATTAGAGAATGCCCTCTAGATATCAATGAACATGGGACATCAACTTTAAAGAGTGAGAAGAATGAAGCCACAACAATGCCACATCAACTTCAAAAATCACTAACCTAATCACAAGTAATACATGGAAGCAGAGGAATGCTAACCTTGGGGAGCCGTTGTGAGCCGCCGTGACAGCTGCGAGCGTAGAATGACACCAATGAACCACCGTCAGACAAAGCCGATGACTGGAAGCGCCGTGACTAGAACTGTCGTGACAATGACCTAAGACAATGTAGGTAGGTGCGACAGTGAAGCTAGGCACAAGAGTGAAGGGTTTAATTGGGGGGTAGGTTTTATGATAACAACAATATCGGTTTTCATTGCAAAACGGATGTTAATCAAGTCCTGTTAACATCAGTTTTCTTAAAAATCTGGAAAACCGATGTTAACAGGAGTTGATTAACATCAGTTTTCCAGGTTTTTAAGAAAACCGATGTTAAAAAAGTCCATTTAATTACGAATTTGCCACCGCATTTTCGTTAACATCGTTTTTCTCAAAAGTCAATGTTAACTGAGCGATGTTAAAGCCTATTTTTCTAGTAGTGGCTTGAGGAATCAAGGTTAAAATATATTAGTAGATGAAGGTGAGCGAAAATAATGTTGACTAGAGAGAAATCTTTAATATTGCATCAAGGGTAGTTTCGATGAGTTGAGCTCCAAACATGTCACAAAACTCCGCATCAATGGACAACTCATCCCCCAGTGCTTGTATTCTATCTCTTTATTATTCTCTGCTTAACTATCTTTATTTATGTTGAATTTTATGTTTTCGCATTAGGATTAGAAACTTATCAAATTTAAATCCTTGTTCGCTTAAAATTAGAAATATATTAACTCTGAGTACAAGCAAAGTCTCTGTAGAATCGACACTCGGTCTTACCATTTCTTTATTACTTAGACAATTTGGTGCGCTTGTCGAACTGTTAACAGTTGGTCATACTTATGTATGACATCTAGTATGCACAAATCAATATGGATTTGATGAAACTGAAAGTTTGATTGAGTATGTGGGTTTCAGCTCTAAGTAGTTTGACAAAATGGTCTTCATTACCGAAATCCATATTTTGCTACCTTAACTAGCAGCTATGTTTGTCATAAGCAACCTCACACTACTCCATGGGTGCATTTATAACACCAACACGTAAGTGATATAATACAATTACCTTAAGATATATCTTGCTTCAAAACAATTAAAATCAAGTAAAAACAGGCCAAATTTATTGGATCCCACCATGATATATACATGTGCTAACTTATGAAGCACAATCTTTGATATGCAAACCAGACACTACATTGATACGTACACTTCGATATATCTAATGTCTAAAATATAAAACACAGAAACACTGCACATACAAAGATAGAGACTCTAGTGAAATGAAATATGAGTAACATTTAATAAAATATTTAAATTGATGGTATATCCATCTTTCAAACCAACATTCTATACTTTTTCAAGTGTTTGAGTTGTGTAAAGGTATCCACTTAAGTGTTCATGCCAACAAAAAAATTGTTTTTAAATTGAAAACTTAATAAGAAATGTCGTGTGAAAAACAAGTTCAACACGGTAACACTTCGAACAAGAGAGGTGACTGCTTTTTCAAGAAATTATTTCATTCTCCTTTTCATTGAGTCTATTGCATGATTGAGATGGATTATTTTGCTGAAATACGCCATTTTTGTCTTCTCAAAAGTTAAAAGAATGCACTAATTAATTGCAGAAAGGGAATAAAGGGTATAAAGATACACATATATAGCAAGGGAATAGAGGGTAAAAAGAATACACATCCATGTCATAGAACAAAAGTTGAATGGAGAAGGCTCAATGATCCTGCAGCAAGCAATATGAACTAGAAGAAAATTGTAGTATTTTTCAGTTACAAATTACAATTTTAATTTATACCCTAAAATATTTCAAGTGACTGTAATATGGTTGGGGTATTTGAGGTAGAAAACGTTAATTATTGTGTAGGGGTATTCTATGTGAACATTTATCTCTCAGATACGTGGGTACAATCATATTTATTTTGTGTCATGTAGCAAGGATCAATTTATATCTGTTTAACACTTTTAAATACAAAAATGATTATTTATCTATAAATTTACAGTTAAGTTAACAATCCTATTTCTCAGAGTTGAAGAGAGACAACAAAATATGTTGAAAAAAAATCATAAAAGAAAATCTTAAACTTAATATAATAATATTTTTGAAATTTTTATTTTTAATCGTGTCAAATAATAACGTCATACGATCATGTAATTAATCTCAACTAATGGAATAAAGTTTAATTTGTTGTTGTAAGTTAATAACTTGTTAATAATAATTATTTTTTTAATAAATACAGCGTGTTCCAACTAAGCAATTAATTGGATAATACAAACTAGGGGGACTAAAATTGTAATTTAACCTAAAATAAAATAAAAATGTGTTGGTTTTAAAAAATGAGGAAATTTATGTTAAAAGTAAAAAAATAAAATAAAAATAGAAAGATGTTTATCGCAAAAAAAATTGTAGGTAGTTTGTTATTAGTCCCTTCAAATATTTTTCAAGGACTAATACAATATGAACAAAATTTTATAAGAAATAAAATTAAAAAATAGATATATTAGAAAGATTAAAATAAAATAACAAGAATTAAAGATAAAATTTTATTATATTAGAGACTCGACGTAAGTAATTTTTTAAATTGTGATTCAAAATAAAATTTACTAATTTATCAATAATTTAAAATATACAAAAATCTTTAGAATTATTTATTTAAAGAAAAACACGTATAAGCATTAGGTTTTAAGGTTATGTTTATTAGACGGAATTAATATGTGCTCTTAACTAAGTATTTGAAAAATGTTTTGCTTAAAAGATGAAATTTTATGCAGTTATTTATACACTTGTATCAAGAGATTAGTTCAATCGTTGGGTTGAGGATTATATATACCATTACTGCTGTTCAAAAAAATATCACCAGTATATATCACCTTTATTTTTCTGATCGAATTATATATTTTCTCAATATTATATTCAAACTATTGTTTTACCCATGTTCTAGTGATTGAAACGTGTTAGTACTTAGTAGTGATAGGCATGCCTTAACTTCAAATGTTCATTTAGAAACGTGAAAATGGCATGGAACATAAGTATGATACAACACTGATATGAAATAATAAAGCATAAATTGATTCGCCGGTCTTCATGGCTTCTACAGTGTGGCCACCTTTGTAGGTTGTCCATGGCGCACCACATTTTATAGTCGTTAAATTGATCTTGGGCTTATGTTAATATGGTGGACCCTCAACACTGTATTATTTTTCGACCATCTTTGTCTCCTCTGTCATCTAAAACTTTCTGTTGCCGGAAAATCCCTCATCGCTGTCGGTTAACCTCTCGTCATCGTCGGCAACACCTTGCCATTCTCAACAACAAGCCTTAAACTCCCTCATCATCGTTACACAATGAGCGAATTTTCAACCTAACTTCCAAAATATTGTCAATGTTTCAACTTCTTCAACCACCACAAAGCCATAACTCAATCAGATACCAAGGCAAAGCAATTGAATTGGAATCAATAAAAATCACCAAAAAATCAAATAGAGAATAAATGGGAAAAACCCTTGCTGTCGTGTCGAAAATTCATCGCCGCAAGTGCAACGTCCTTTCTCCCACGCGCTACAGGGACCACAAGTTGTTGACAACAATGACAAAGCCCTCAACACCGCCATATCACGACGGTCATAATCTAGAGAAGAGAGTGACTACTTAGATCAGGGAAGAAGAAAATATATATTGTGGAGGGTACACTGTAAGAATGTGAGGGTGAGATTAATCTTAGGGTTTAAAATTGTGGTGCACCATAAACCATATGAAAGGCTGGTGCAGTATTGTTTGCATGTAGAAATCAACAACATTCAAATAACTGCTCATTGAGCAGTATGTAGAATCACTAAGCTCTTTTCCCTCCATTCATTTGTTCCCTTTAAAAAAATAGTTTTCCACAACCAAGGCTTGAGGGAAGATATAAGAAGGCCGCATAAAAAAGTCAAAAAAAAATTCATGGAGTGTAATCATACAGTTTGCAACTGCACCTAAGTGATGGACACCTTGCAACTAATGTTTCCGTCCTAAAAAATGGGTCATTTGTGGAGCCTGCTTTCAATTCTGCATGTATACAAAACCCCCCACGTCATTTGATATTTTGTTTGTTGTTAACATGATTCCTGAACAACTAAACATTTTTTTTTTGCAATTAATGGATAATATATTGTAGATAAGATTCAGGAACCCAACTTTCTACAAAATGGTGATATATATTACATCGTTTTTTTTTACATTAGTTCTTTAAAAATCAATGTAAAAATTGAACCTTTGGCCCTTTTAAAAATAAAACCTAACATACTACATCAGTAAAATGCTGCATGTTAAATCAGTTCGAATAACAACCAACCTAAAATATGACATTTTACAAAGGTTCAAATTGTAACCGGTGTAGTGTGTCATTTTGAACACACCAATTCGACCCTTTGTGCTTCACTTTTCTATTTGCGCCTAATTTTGAAACCCTTTGCGAACCTCCATAGCCACCATATATCGCAACACCATCCCTGCACATTGGCACCCCCTCGCGCAACCATGTGTAGGTCGCCACCACCTCATGACAAACCTTTCCATTTACTCTAACGACGACAGTTGCCCTTAAGCGTTCCAAACACTTGGATGCCAATGACCTCCACCAGCACTAGAACCTTTGTAACAAACCCTCTTTATGAATAATGTCTTTGTTATTGTGCACAACCACAATGAACCCTCGCTACCTCCACTACCATTGACGTACCTACATGGCCACTTCACACAAGTAACCTCCATTTCTTCAATGATTTGAGACATTGTGTTATGTCCCCTTCATTTTGCTTGCTTCCATTGGATCTCTGGTTGTTGATTTGGTTATGTTGTTGGTGCATATTGTTGGTATTTTTTTTCTACTCTTGTTGGTGAGACACTACTTCTAGTGCATAATGTGAGAAACCAAGAAAGGTAGTGATACATTTTGGTTTGTTTTGTGTTTCCAATTTAGATAAATTTGGGGCTGCACCGTCAGCGGTACAAAGGGCTTCTCATTTTAGGGAGTTGTTGTTCTCATTGCTAGTTTTTCTATTCACACCTGACATCCTTTAAAAAAGATATTTTTAGAGAAAATACATTTTCGTTGTATAAAATATATAACAAAAAAGTATTTTCATTGTGTAAGAGGGGATGCAAAATTATATATAATGAAAATATATCTTTGTTATATATATAAAGTATTCTCATTCCATTTGTATCTAAGCTCATATACACAAAATCGTGATTTTGTTAAATATCTTAACTTAGATACATAACATAATTACGATTTTGTTTTGTATTTCTACACAAAATCCCAATTTCGTTAAATCTAAAAGTTAAAAATAAATATAAAAGAAAAGGGGAAGAGGAAGTGAGGTGCAGGAAATCTGGAGGGTGAGTGGAAGTGGAAGGAGAAGGGGAGAGGGGTGTAGGAAAATAAGGAAGGACAATAGTGTCGTTTTGTATGTTTTTGAAAGTAAGAGGGTAAAAAGTAAAACGCGGGTAAGAATTATAACTACCCTCATTTTATTTTTATGACTGGAGATGTTGTTGGATCGGGCCAACGTTTTAGGCCAACATATAAATTTTTTTTTGTCAAAAAAAATATAGTTAGTTTGGTCAGTTAATATGCAACTAGCTCCAAAATCCTCTCATGTTTCTGAATCATAGGTTTAAATAACTAAAAAGCTAGTAAGTTGTAACAGAATAAAATAAAAGACACTTAGCTATATAAAAAATATAAGTTTATAAGCGTATAAGTATAGTACAAAATAAATTTAGCACAAAAAGTTTAAGGAATACGTTTGAAAAAATTATCTGAAAAATTAGCTAGCAACTGAAATTAACTAAAAATTGAAAAATTATCTTATTAAATTATATTTTTTATGAATACTAAAATAGATGTTTATAATTTTGTAGTATTTATAAATTAACGTATATGTTTGATTTCTGGATTAAAAAATATATTTTGTACTATTTATAATTTTAGTATTAAATTAATTTTAAATACTTGTATTTTATTTATAAAATATAAAAAACAAAAAAAATTACATAAACTTATTATATATCACTAACGACATTATATACAATAAAAATATAAAAGTGAGAAAATTGATCATATGTAAGAGAAAGGTAAAAATAATAAAATTTTACCTTAAATAGAAAAGATTAAAAAACCTAATAAATATTCAAGGATAAAAGATGAATAAATATAAAAAGTTAGAAATTAGAAACCGACATTTTAAAAAATATTATTTCAAGTAACATTTCAAAAAATATTAAAAATTATTTAAAAAATTATATGTCAAACAATCAAATAAATTTTTCAGTTAGTAAAAAAGTTAAAAATTAACTAAAATACATTGTGAAATACACTTCAAGACATATAAGTGATATCACTAAGAAAGAAATGATATTCAATTTATTGTTGAATGCTTCTAGTACACCAAATGTATCCAATTTCTGGCTCATTTATCTTTATATATTTTTAACCATTGATAAATTCTTTTTTTTTTACAAAATTATTGATAATTTCTTTTTAAAAAAATTTATTTAAATTAATGTTAAAATTAAAGATTTTAAAAATAGTATAAGTTTAATAATCATACAATGATAATGTAAAATAATTGTACACAATCAATCGATCAAAATTTTTTATTCTTAAAATGATTATTATAAAAATCAACTACTTTATTATATATAAATTTGTGATTAAATGATAATTTAAAACAATTATATACTACGGATGCATCACATATTTTCTGTCCAAAAATAATACCAGATCCTACTTTAAACCCTTTCGCCAAATCCCTCCCTCCCTCCTCCAATTCAGCAAATGAATGATCCTAACCACTCAAGGCCATATATTTATGCTGACATTTTGACATTAATATTGTTATAGAATGGCACATCCACGTTTCTTACTCGTTTTTTTACGTACTTTACTGGGACTTGGGAGTAGCACCAGTACACAAGCAACGCAAATTGTACCGTCCAATTTGAACATGATTATTTTTAATACTATTTTTAAATTTTCTTTACTTCCTAATTTTGCACTTTGAACTGAAATGGTAAAAAAAAATTAAGATTTTCCACGGAAAGCAAAAGTTGACTCTTGGTGCAACATGCAGAATTTAGCACACCACACATTGAACCCATCCACTACAGTGATTCTTGGGAATAACTTCCTCGTATTATTTTTTTATTAAAGATAATATTATTTGAGTTTATTGAATTATTATAGATATATTCAGATTCAAATTTAAGACTTCTTAATGTAATAACTTATGTTAGTTGATTTACACACTCATTAGTTATGCATATCACACATGATTTTATAATATATTATTTAGGTTATGTTTGACAAAATTAACAAGAGAATTTAATAAATGTATTAAAGATAAAATTTAACAATATTTTATATTTTATATTTTATAATAAGATCATGGTTTGTTTAAAAATGATAATAAGAAAATTTAACAAATGTATTGAAAATAAAAATAAAAGAAAATATAAAAATTAAAAATTAGAAGTTATCATTTTAAAAAAAATACTATTTCAAAAATATTAAAAATTATTAAAAAAACTTATTTACCAACAATTAAATAAACTTTTCAACTAATAAAAAATAAAAAATTAACTAAAATATCTTTTCAAATATAATCTAAATCAATAATAAATAAAAATGTCTAAAAAAGGTGTTAATATATAGCCATCCTTAATCCGTAACAATAATGTAACGGGAACTTTCGATAAGAAATGTCGTGGTTGTTGATCATTATTTGGGCGGCGCCTTTTGTGTCAAATTGCTTGAATCCTAACTACTCCATTCCAGCATGATCAATTATCATTGAACCATCCTTAAAATCTGATAAGATTGTAGATGTCGTAACCTTCATTTTTTATTATGTTTTTCAAATTTACAGAAATTTTAAGTTCAAATAGATGGTATAATAATTGACTGTTGAGCTTATAAATTAATTAATAAGGATTATTTTTTATTTATAATCAATAAATATGGACCCTTTAAAATACAATTATATTAAAATTATATATAAAAAGATTATTTTCATATCTCATTAGACATAATTCATACTAGTCAAATATCTTGTATGAATTAAGTCTAATTAAGACTGTTATATAGATGATTATGCAATGCATTCAATAAAATTTACATAAATTTTTTGTCTTGTAACAATTTATTTAATTCAAATGTAATTATATCTTATAGAAAATACATTTGATTCAGAAAAAAAAAAATACCAGTTAAATATCAAATATGTTGAATGCATACAGTGATCATAATAAAATGGTATTAATATGTTGAATGAGTGCCTTTCAAAAGAAAATGTTGAATGAGTTCACCAACATTTGAAAATATGTGTAAATAATACTTCTATGTTTTTATGATATTGTTTAAACGTGATATCGATTAATATCATATTATTCATCTTTGTTCTCTTTATTTTCCTATATTGTTGAGTTAGTAATTAAAGTTTAGAAATAACTCTCAAAATCCTTTTTTTCCCCTCAAAATTATAATACTTTTTTTTTATAAAATTAATCTTAATTTATGAAATATTTCAAATTTAACCAAAACGATCCTTAATCACAAACAAAACACTTGCAAATTGTTATTACTTTCTTTTGTGGAATTCGGTTACATACATGATTTGACTTCCTGCCCCTTGCAGACATCAACATAGAACTGTCAAATCATTAGAGAAATTTTCTGAAGTTTGAATCTGCAGATAAAAATAAAAGTAATAATAATAATAATCTACTGCACATCTGGATCTCATATCACACTTTTCGTTTGAAGTTAAATAATTACATGTGGAGAACTAGAGATAATGTATACAAGAATATATATATATATATATACATGAAAGTCTTGATCTAGAAGTTTCATTAATTCATAAATTATTTTATTTCAAATTGCTACCGTGATCAGTCTACAGTTTCTAGGAGGAAAAAAGAAATCACCCATCAAAATGGGGAATCCAATACGTTAGCTAAGTGCTCATTTAAATATAGTCAACATTCTGGAAAAATTATACGTTTCAATAATTTTATTTAATTAATTCGAAAAATCACATGGACCAGCCGTACGCTGTTTTCCTTGCAACCGAAAAAATGTATTTGTAGCAATGGCAATACGTACATATCATAATCGATCATGACGGAAAAATGATAAGCACAAATGCGACGATCAAACGTGGTATAGCCACCATTCTATTGACTTTTTGGCACCAACTGCTGTCATTACGGGAATTAAATTAAGTTCATGTCACTAGAGCTATGTTTTGGTCAAACCAAGTATCTAGGTATTGGATTTTCTTTACATCTTAATTTGAATAAGTTATTGCAAGCATCGTTTCTCCGTTTTTGAAAGGAATATTCCTCAATTTGAGTTAACAGAAACTAGTTAAGGTTAATTATTGTGAACTTATTAATGTTCCATTTGCTCGCATTTAAAAGAAAGATAAATGTTAACTAGTGTTTTTAAAATATTGTTTAAGAAATTAAAAGATGAAATACTTAAAATTGTGTTGTTCGTAATTTTTTTATATTTTCCTATATTTTTTACATTAAATACTTATTTTGTTAGTTATTTAATCAATGTTTTTAAGAATATTGGTTAGCAAATTTTCTTAAAAAATTCCCCCAAGTTACCAAATATACTAGTAGTTAAGTTGAATGTTGAAAACTTAGCTCATTCATAAAAAAAACATAGCTCAATATTGATAAAAATAACTAAATTGCACCAGTTGTTAGTTTACATTATTGTTGAATTACAAATTGATGTTAATATGCATAATAAATTTATTAATTTTTATAATAATTATATTTAATATTTAAATAAATTTTATAACGGAATGATGATAATATATAAAAGTCATTTATATCATCAATGCATAAACTATTTATTCTTTAAAAGTATGCAAGTACATATTTCTTTGTTATTATTTTCCTTTTTCACTCCACCGTTAATTTTAAAACTGTTTCTTTTAAATAAAAATTCTTGATATGATGAACACAATATTTTTTTTTATAGCATCATATCTAAGGGTACAATATTTTAGCTTTAGATAAAAAAATTAATCATATAAAATATGATGAAAAATGAAGGATTCCCTTTGGTTTGAGAAAATGTTTTTTTTTATTTTTTAAAATAATTTGTCTTTTTAAGTAGTCCAAATTTGTAAAATGTGTTTATTGTCTTAATATTTTCTTTTTTCAGAAAATAAAAAGACTTGGTAAAATTGTAAATAAAATATATTTTAATATCATATTTTTAAATTTAGAAAATGCATTTATTTTGATATCTTATTTTTATTTTATAAAAATGAAAATATTGAAATCATATATATTCTTTTTTAATAAATTAAAATTTATATAATATTTTATATAATTTAAAAATATATTTTGAATAATAAAAAATATTTTATTAAACATATTTTTAAAAAAAATAAATGGAACCACTGTTAGATAGGGAAAGAAGCATGGAAGAATAATATATAAAATATGTTTAGATACAAGTGTTTTTGAAAATTTTCTACTAAAAATATAAAAAAAATTTCCAATAGAAAATTTTTTAAAAGAATTTATAACTTATATTCAACAAAGCTCATAATCATTAATATATCCAAACAATAGTTTTTGACAAATCCACTGTTTGAGTGAAAGCAACATAAATTTTATTTAGTGCGGTGGATTGCAGGGTGCTTTCATGCATGTTTTTAGGGGTGTTCACGGGTACGGGTCATCTGTGAACCCGAACTGATCCGAACTTATCAAAATTGTTTGGATTTGGTCATTTATATATTTGGATCAAAATCGAACTGATCCAATCAAAACCGATAATGTGCGGGTTGGATCACGGGTTTAGATTTATAGATCCGTTGACCCATTGACCCGATCCATGAACCCGTAATAATAATATAAATTTTATTATTTATATATATATATATATATATATATATTAAAAATTAAAAAATTGTTTCTCCCCATAATGATGACATAGTGATACAAAGGATGACAGCAAATATGCAGTTAAAGTTTAAAATATTGAGAAAGTAGTGGGATTAACTACCTTTTGTTTATAGCTATTTTCCTTAATCCTTGTTATAAATGTGAGTACATTCAATTTTGTTTTAATTGTATGTATGGTGTTGAGAAGAACATGAACATGATGAAAATATTGAAAGACCTTATTCAGAAACTGATTCAGTAATATGTACTAGAATATATCATTTCTCATTCTAGTAGCAATTCAGCTAATTCTAATACATTGGTTTCAAACATGGTCTCACAATATAATGATGTCAAAGGTGATAAGGATGATGATTGAGATGATGAATTTAGAATGAAAATCAAGAAAAAATAGGGTGAGGTGCACAAAAATGAGTTAGATAGGTATTTGGAGGATGATGTTAAAGATGATCACCCTGAGTTTGACATTTTGAATTGGTGGAAATTGAAGGCATCCAAATATTATATTTTTTTCTGTATGGCTAGAGATATATTGGTCATTCATGTATCTATTGTATCATCTGAGTCTGCATTTAGTACATGGGATAAAATTCGGGATTCATTTCATAGTTTCTTGAGTCCTACTACTATTGAAGCTCTCATTTGTGCCCAAAATTGGCTTAGATATACTAAGCAAAATGTTAATGACTTGCAAGTTGAAATAAATGAAGCGAAAAAGATTGAATCAGGTGTGTAATTCCTTATTTCATTTTTATTTGTATAAAATATCAATTAATTTTTGTGCAAACAGGGTTGTGTTTAAATTTTTAGAGTTGTTTGGTTTGTCTTTAAATACTGCTAATATTGAGTCTCCTAGTGTTGAAACTATAAGTGCTGGAACTTCTTAATGTATTACTTTCAGATATATTGTTATATGTTTCTCCTTTTTTTCATATTTTGTTTATCGTGTTTATAATATTAATGAATTATATTTTGTTCATTTGTTTGTTTCAGCAAATCTGGTTACAACAAATTTGGTTATAGCAAAGCTTAGTTTGTAAGAAATAGTTGTGATTCAAACTATTATAGTAAATCTTGTTTAAGAATCTTTTGTTTTAATTTATATTATAAGTCTATTTTAGAATATTATGATGATGATATTAAATGAATCAATTTTACTATTTTCATACATTTGATAATATTGTGTTAATTGTATTAAATATTTGAAAGAATCATGATATAAAATAGTAGTTCTAAAAAAAAATTTAAATGGGTAACCCGTTGAACCGAACCGAACCGATAATGAACGGGTTGGGTTAGGTTGGGTTTCAATTTTTTTTCCTGAAAATCGAACCGAACCAAACCGATCAAATTTGATTGGGTTGGGTCCTAAATTTGGCCAAAATCGATCCGAACCGACCCACGAACACCCCTACATGTTTTGTGTCAATGATGAGTTAAGGCTGCTTTGGTTGCGGATAGATGAATGAGAAGAGGAACGAAAGGCGCAGGAACACGATCGTTTGGTTGAAGTGATGTGTGTAAATTTTTTTGACAAAAGGTGTTGGACCTACATGTTTTTTTCCTCTCTCATATGAGGAGATTGAAGGAGAAATTTATCCCGTACAATTATTTTTACCATCTTATCCTCAAACGATCATTTAAAAATCCTGTTTTAAATAATTTAAAATGATCATTTACTCAACTTTAATAGTTATTTTTAATTATTTTATTACTTATTTGTTAGGGATATGAAAAACAATAAGAAGATCAAGCTTAAAAGAGTTTTGACTTTTAACATGTCTAACTTTTTATTGAATGATATTTGTATTGGTTGTTGCTTTTTATTCTTAAGTTTATCTATGTGTATATCATGGATCATCATATAAAAGTAGGAAGATAGTTTCTAAGGTAAGAAACATCTACAATACTATATAACTCTCTATTTTAACTGATTACAATTATCTGTAATTGATTAAAAAAGTCTTTGAGAAACTTGCAGAGAGATCATAGTTTTGGTTTAATCGATTACCACATATTCGTAATTGATTACACAGTTCTTTTGAGACTATGTCTATTTTCATGGGTTTTTGATTTAATCGATTACAATTGTATAGTAATTGATTACATCATTATTGAAAGTGTTTTCATAAGTGATCAAGAACACTTTAATCGATTAAATCGAGATTGTAATCAATTATATTGTTCTTGAATACCTTTCAAGTTTAGAAAAGAACACTTTAATCGATTAAAAAGAGAATTTAATTGATTACTCTCAAGAAAGAATCTATTTGATTACTCTCGAGAGAGAATCTAATTGATTACTCTTTTGAGATAATCGATTACATTGTCAATTTAATCGATTAAAAATAATTATAATTGTTTTCTCTATATATACATACTCACATTGTGCTCTCACTTTCAACAATGATCTTTGAACGAACTTTTACAACTCAAAACTTCAGTTTTCATTTCTTGAAACTTTTAAAGGAAAAGTGAGTTGTAAACACACTTGAGATTAAGAGATGTTCATTAAATCAAGTCTTTTATTCTTGCATTTGAATGTAATGGTTGTATCTCTACTTGGCTCTATTTCATAGGGTTTTACATATTGTTATTACATGTGCAAGAGTTTTTACAACATGCTAGAATAGGTGTTTCTAGTTTGAAGTTAAAAGTATGTTTCCCTTAAGCTTAGATTCACAAAGGATCCTAGGGTTGGGTGCTTAAGTTTCATTTTCTAGGTAGAATTTGAAATTGTTTGTGATTACTTGTAGAACTCTCATTGCATAGTAAAAATCTAATTGGGATTGAATTAGATAACTAGAGTAACTTCTCTAGAAATAAATATTGAACCAATATAAATTTTATTCTATATTTTCTCTTTAACTCTCATTTATCTATATTGCATTCTTTATCGATTTGCTTAATTCAGAAAATATTTTAAATTGATGCACTTTAACAAAATAATATTATGTTCGAGTAATTAATTCAATATTGATTTTAACAAAAAGTTATAATATGAACCTTGAGAAACAAAAAATTTTAAAACTCTATTATTTTTTCTTTCAATTTGATTTTAAAATCAATTTACCCCTCTTAATTTGTTGAGTCTCATTATCTTTTTCATTATTAACTAACTTTAATTAAAAAAATAATATTTTTATTCTCATCTATTTTTTACAACCAAATGACCTCTATTTTTTTTCCTATTTCTCACTTATTTGTCTTTTTTTCTTTTCTCAACTATTTTTTTCTCTTTTCTCCTCATAACCAAACAACCCCTTAAGATCGATAAATGATGTGAGAGGGTTGTAGCATGCTTCATATTGATCCCATTACAAAAATAAATAAAGAAAATGAAATATATGGAAGAAGAAGACCTTAGTCTAGGAATACCGAGAAGTTGAAATTGTTTCCTCTCAATGATTAATGATTATAGACAGACATTGCATGGAGTGAAACTGAGGAGAAGTAAGAGATTAGGGCAGGGTGTTGCTGTAACTTGAAGAAGAAAGTGTTACAAAGTGTGAAAAAGAAAAGAGTCACATACGATTTTTCATTAATTTAATTATAAATGCTACTGCACGCATTTTTTTTCGTTTTCATTCTTGCACAGGTTCGTTTTTCTTAAAAAAATATTGGAAATGTTTTTATTTTCAAATTTGGACTTGATTTAGGAAATATTTTAATAGAAAAAGTCTAAAATCTTTTATAGGGCCAATCAATCAGAAACGAAAATAAATATAATTTTCGTAAAAATTTAAAAATTTATTATATATTTAATTTGTAATTAGCAGATAGTTGTATAAAAATTAAAAAAATTGTTAAAAATCAGATACGGATAAATTGAAATAATAATCCCTTCATTCATTCTTTCATCCATTCCCTCCCTCATTCATTTATTCATTTCACCTTTAAATGAGGTATATTTATACAAATAATGTTAACAACCTGAATATAATATTAGGAAACAATAATTCAAACTTATTTTTATCTAGACTATTTTAATAAACTGTTCCTATCTAATAGAAACAATAATTCAAATTCTATTTTCAATACTCTCCCTCAAGTTGGTGTATGAATATCGGTCATGCTCAACTTGCCAATTGCTTCTTCAAACACTCTTCTAGAAACAACTTGTCAGCAATAGGTTCAGGAGGTACTTTAGAATAGTTCACAGTAGGTGCTTCAGTTATGTGAGGTAGAAAGGGATATGAGATACGGAAAGAGATTTAGAACAATCACATGTTCAAGTAAATAGATTTCAGGGTTGGTCTGTAAAGGATTCAGAACAGTGCAACGAGCTTCACTTCAATGACTTTCAAATGGAATACGTGCATGGAGGCTTCAAAAATGAGGTATGAGAAGGATTCAAAACCAGTTTGTGGAGACTTAGAATGAGTGCATTGAGGCATCACAACAGTGTGTCAATTCACGTAGGAAGACTGTTTCGAGGGAATTAAGGTTGTAATTTAGCGAGATGAAAGGGAAAGGAAAAGGAAGTGATTGGCGATGCAATAAGGTGCAAAGAGATGCAAGTCGGGATCGAAGACACGAAGGTTATGCGAGGCAAAGATGGAGTTTATGATAATAATAATCATAATTTGTAGTCGAATAGGATAAGGTGAAGGTTAAGGAGGAGGTAGATAGTTGGGTATTTCAAAATCATAATCGGCCATCAAAGAAGGGAGTTAGGAATTTGATAGAAATAAAAGTGGAATACAGATATTGATACGAAAAGATAAAATGATATGTACGTTTGGGAATGTAGAAGATAAATAATTTAGATATGGAATAGGGAAGAAAAAAACTTTAGTGGCAGCGAAAGAAACATGATTCTTATTCATAGAGGGAACCAGACTCTAATACCCATATTAAAAATCAGATACAGATAAATTGGAATAATAATTCCTTCATTCATTCACTCCCTCATTCATTTATTCATTTCACATCTAAAATGAGGTATATTTATACAAATAATGTTAACAATCATAACATAATATTAGGAAACAATAATTTAAACTTATTCTTATTTAGACTATTTTAACAAATGGTTCCTATTTAATAGAAACAATAATTCAAATTCAAATTCTATCTTCAACAAAAACTCATTACATAAAAAAAAATTTCCACTGAAAATGAAAACAAAAAATATGTAAAAGAGATCCTTAATATTTTTCATCTCATTTTCCTCTTTCTTATTTATGTTCCCTTCATCTCGAAATGAAACGAAAGAAAAAAACTAAAAGGATGAAAAATAAGTGAGTTTCTATGGTACTCTTAATAATTTGGAGGATTTTGATACTATTAATTTTTAACCATTCAAATAACATGTTATATTTTCATTAATTATTTTTTTAATTTTTCAAATTAGTCCTTAATGATTATTTTTTAAAATTGCATCTTTTTCAAATTAAAAAATATGATTAAAGATAACTTTAAAAGTTTGAACCCTAATCTAATTCAACCCCAAAATTTAGTTCATAAGGTAATGGTTGTCTCTCACTTATACACTTTATCTTGACACTATCTCTAGTCGATGTGAGACTTGAGTTTTTCTCAATACTCCCTCACGCCTAGCACTTTGGGGTTAGGTACGTCGATAATATGGTGGGTGACCCATTAATGGATATAGGATAAGTTCTGATACTATCTTAAAATGTGAGTTTGGACCTAACTCAACCTCAAAACTAGCTCATAGGGTGAGGGTTGTCCCCAACTTATATACTCTATATTAACACTATCTCTAGTCGATATGGAACTTGAGTTTTCCCCAATACTAAAATCTTTTATTAACTTTAAGAATTTAAAAAAAAATTAGAAAAAAGTGTTGAAAGTAACTAAAAGGATTTCAAGGTTCAGATTTTATTAGTTATTTTTAATCATATTTTAAATATTTTAAAAATTATAATCAAGGACAAATTTGAAAAAATAAAAAATAATAATTGATGTTGTGTGACTCTTCTCTTTTATTGATTAAAAAAATAACTATATAAAAAATTTCCAAATTATTAGGATAGACTAAGAGTATTTTCATTCAAGGAAAGTGTGACTCTTCTCTTTTATCAACCTTCATTGACGTTTGAAAGAAACTATAAAATTTGATGTGAATCATTAATAAGAAGCGATAATGAGATGAGTCTGTTTAGATACAATACTAAAAGTGTAAAAGTGTTTATGTGAGTTTCTCTAATGGAAACGATTTTATATTTTTAATAAAAAAAACTCTCAAAATTAAAACACTTATATTTTATATCTAAACAGACCAATAATAACCTACAATTGAATCCTTATGTGCGCATGAAGCTGTTTAATGCCTTCTTAATTTCTCTTTCTAGGTGTTGGTTGATTATCAACATGTACGAAGTGTATGTTAGCCGTCACGAAGGAGGCTGATCGAAGATTGGTTTTAATTCGAGTGAAACATCAGAATTATACTTTATTCAAAAATCATGAACATTTAAAGTGTTTTAATTGACCTGCTACTGATTCAAGGTTAGTTGAAGAAAGTCTTTCATGAAATCAATTAAAGAACCTCGACACTTGGCAAAATAATCTTGAATTTTCGTTTGAGATAAGGATTTCTTTATGGTTATTGAAAGTTATTTGTACGTAAAAGGCTAATTAATTGGAACATGTCAAAGTCTTAAAAGATAGCCATTAGATAGTATTTGTTAGAATTTAATTAAAACGTACTAATTAGATTGTATACATAACTTTTTTACATTATTACCCAACAATAACTAAAAAAATAGGATGTGAATTAATAATTAAAAATAATTCTATATTGTCATTTAATTACAAATTATTATACTTATGTTTATTAACTTTTACTGTAAATATTTTAAAAATCATACTAAACATAATTTTTAGTTGATTAATAGTGTATAAACTTTTACACTAACGTTTCATATTCATTAAACTCCAATAATTAAACTATCTTGTTGCAATAATTAACATTTCTTTATGAATATGTTCGATTATGTGTTTAAATTTCTTTCTCATTTCTTATACTTTTTTCTTGTTGACTGAATTCTGATGCAATTTAATTTTTGAATTCTGATACTACCAATTTAAACATTCACCGCATAAAGATGTTTATTCAATCTTATAGATCTTACAGAAATTTGTAATCCAAAATTGTTAGTATACTAAAGCTAGGCTAAAAAGATTAAAAAATCCATCTCAAAATTAACCTCACCAACTTCTGCATTATATATACACCATAATATATACTCGCATATTTTTCTCTTTAAACTCTTAATTAATTGATTAGTCCAATAATCATAGATAATTAGTCATTAGTCAATATATTTTGTGCCTTTAATTTGGCAGTACACGGCCGACACGTTGCTGAAGTGATCCAGTTGGTCATTTGACAGTTCTGACATGTTAGAAACAAGCCAAATTCAGCATATTGTACGGTGTACGGAGTTTTGGGATTCAACAAACAGACAACTATTTGTTGCTTGTAGAACTAGTTTATTAATTTTTCTTTCTTATGTTATTAATTACTACAATGACAAATCACTTTCCTCGTGTATGTGACTACCACACATATCACGTCTATATAAAGATCATAACACCAATGTTGGTGTTACCTAGCCTCACCCACTTGAGCTTGGCACAGTTCTTTAGCAAATTCTCCTCCTTAATTTTGCCCTCACTTAACCATAGTATCATATATTATCATGCATATGTATGCACACTTACAATAACAAGAGGTGCATGTTCTCTTCTCTTGTCTCAAGATATACATAGAATATCTTTGGCAGAAACTAAGGAAATTAACGAACATCAAAGGTGATTATGGACATAGGAAAAGAAAGATCCCTTGAAGAAACGCCAACATGGGCTGTTTCAGTCTTTTGCTTCTTCTTTCTTATGATATCTTTGATCATTGAGGGTGGCCTCCACAAATTAGCTGAGGTAATAAATATTCGGTTAATTAGACCAGTACATGTATGACAAGTGTAATAGCTAGGGTTAGAAATCAAAGTGTCTTTGTTCTCTGATTATAGAGTGATATGTGGCTAAAGGGTAACCATTTTTTTACTTTTTTATTTTGGTTTCTATTGAGTAGATATTTAAAATTGATTCAAAATTTCATTCTGACCTATAATTTTGGTTTTGAATGTATAATATATATGCGCCAGATTTTGAGGAAAAGGAAAGGAAAATCGCTAGGGAAGGCTTTGACTAAAACCAAAATAGGTTGGTGCGCATCTGGAATTAATGTACTTAATTATTATAATTATCTTTTATTTGCAACTTGCATTTTACTTTCTTCATTGATGAGTAACGTTTCCTTTGATCAGTTTTTTTGTGAAATAAACTTGTTTTGATCGATGAAAAAGCTTAATTTTGGTATTTGTTGTTTTTTGGATTGAATAATAGAAATGATGAAATTCGGTTTCATGTCCTTTATTCTCACAATATCGGAGGTGCCAATATCAAAAATCTGCATCAGCAAGGGTGTGGCAAATTCTTTTCTCCCATGTAAGGATGTTGTACATGTGGGCTTCACAGGATCAGCTACTCGTACTTCAACCTCAGGATTGGACGTAGCACCTGCTACCAATGAATCCACAATCGAAGTCAACTATTGTGAAGCAAAGGTGAGATTGATTTAATAATAATTAATCTCAATTTCATGCTGACACCATCTTAAAGTACGTAGATAAATAAAAAAAAACTACAGACCAGTTTTGAAGAAAATATTATTTTATGTTCATTCAATAAACATATACAGTAATAAGTCATACAAATAAATAAGAAAGAAATATAAAGGTAATTAAGATATTTACTCTTTCATAATATGGTATAGTTGATAGATAATTAATCTTTTAAATATATGATTGGAGATTCAATCTTCGAATGTGTGAACAAGAAAAAATATTTATTAAGAAAGATTAATTTCTTAAGTGAATATCTATATCTCAAAATTATTTTCTGATTCTCGGTCCAAAATATCCTACTTTACCAAAAATGAGAGATTTAGTTGAGAAAAAAGAAAGTGAAAATAAAAAAGATAATAAAATAATTTTGATAATAAATTTTAAAATTAATATGCACACAATATTATTTTAGGAAATATATATTACTATATTAATCATTCATTTTTAATTAATTGTTGAAATTTCTTATTTTTCCATACACGTTAAGGGTTACTTTAAAGTTTAAGAAAATGGAGTCTATTATTTTAATATTCCCTGTTGTACGTATTTATTTCTAATGTCTCAGTTTTAACAAGTTAAAGAAAATTTTCGTTCCTTATTTGTTCTCCTTTTGCGTTTACACAATCTGTAACAGAAGTTATATTGAACAATAGATAGATATATATACATCATCAATTTTTGATTGCTGATGAATGTAGGGCATGGTTAGTTTAATTTCAAGTGATGGAATCCTGCAGCTAAACATATTCATCTCCTTTTTGGCCGTGTTTCACATTTTGTTCTGCACATTGACAATGTGCCTTGGGAAGGCAAAGGTATGTTCACCATTTTCAATCATGTAGAAATTAGAGAGAAGAATATGTCTACACATAACAGTTTTCATAACACGTAACCTGAGAACCATACACCGGCTTTTCTATAGTAGAAGTTTGAATATGAGGTATATCATTTTCAACATTGATAATGCAAAGAATATATTTAGTATTCTTGTGATTATAGCTTAAAGAAAAAGAATTGATTATTCCACGATGAATCCAATCATTTAATTATTATGCTCCGAAATTAAATGGTATATCCATATTCTGGTGATTAATAAAATGGTTTGTATACACAATAAAAGTGTTTATTCGTTCAAACCACCTATTGTTATTCTTAATATATATATATATATATATATATATAAGACATCTGTTGTATGTCCTATTTCTTTAGTCGGTGTATTCTATGACCGACCTTGGTAATGTGCTACAATTTATATTGATCAGAGTGCACACAAATTAGAAAGTCAAAATTGATTTGTTTTTTTTAATATGGAACCAGAAATCTAATACTAGTATAACCTATATAGGTATAGTTATTCCCACCCTATTTTACCTAATATTTCGACTGAATCCTTTCAAGCAAGTAGAGGGGTTTGACCACGTCTTTAAATTGGAATACTTAATTAAAATAAATTATCATCTTTCATAAAGAGAGTTTTTTTTTAAAAGACATATAATTTCCTATAATTAATCCCAAGTCCCAACCAAAGTACCAAACATTTGATCTCCTCATTCTGCATTATATAAGATGCAATGCAACTTTCTATTTTAATGTTGCAAAACTTTAATTGATTAACTTACACGACACTCGGGAAGTTATTTGGTTTTAAAAACGTTTTCTGTAACTTTTTGTTTTCACTTTTTATTAAAAAATAATGATACCTTATTTTTACATTGTTTTCTGTGTTCAAAGTTTGTACAAGAAATAGTGAACACATAAATCAATAAAAAATGGTTTTACTATTTTGTTATACAAACTTTTGAAAATAGGAAATAAAGTGAAAGTAATGATATTTTTATAACTATATAAAAGTGAAAATAGAAAATGAATTTTTTTTCTCTCAAACCAGACGATTCCTAAAAGGTTAAAACTTAAAAACGAATTTTCCATTTTAATGATAGATAAACATGTTTTGGACTATACTACTAATGTGTGAAAGATGTTTCCCTTTCTAATTGAGTGATGGACAACAATAATATAATTTTAAAATTAAAAAAAATATAATGTAAGAACTATTATTATCGAATTTTTATCGAGAAAGAAAGTTATTTAATGATGATATAAAATATTTTTATATAGTCATCCAATCATAATTTATTATATATGATAAGTTTGTTAATTTTTATAATAATTATCTTAAAATTTATACAAATTGTTATTTGTAATTAAATAATAGTATAAAAATATTTTATACTTTTAGTATATAGCCATTAGAGCCTTTATTATAAATTGAAATAAGTAGCTTAATTAGTCGGTTATCATTTTGTTTGTAATGTTCCATCTGCATTGGATTCCCTCTATACTCATATATAAACAAAAATAATTAATGTCACACTAATTAAGAAAGTTAATAGACATCATTTAATTTTACTAATCTAAAGTAAAAAAAATAAGATTATTCCTAAAATACCCTTCACTGAAACTTGTAATCATGAATAAAAAAAAAGTCAATGAAAAGAGAATTAGAATTAAATGAAGAATGTTTTAAGAATAATAACATTAAATATGACAAAATTAATTAGATTTGTTTATATTTAAGTCCAACATACAAGATTTAGGATGTAAATGAGCCAAGTCAATAAAGATTTAGGCTTGGCTTCTGAAAAAAATGAATGACTCAAGTTTAACTCATTTACTTAAACAAGTTTAATTAAAAGCTTGGGCTTGAGTTGTTTGAAAACTAAAACTTGAGCTGGACTTAGCTTGACTTGTTTAATTTATTTATATTTTAATTTTTTTATTTGCAAAAAAATTGTAAATTATTTAACTTAATCAATTTAGTATTTAATAAAATTTGTCAATACTAGATTACTATCTACAAATAAAAATAAGTGTTACAAGTGGTAGGATGTTATGAAACTTATGTAATTTTAATTTTCTTTGGTATATATTTAAATGAGTTATTCACAAGTTACTAATGTCAAACATGTAAAACTTGAGGTTGATAAATCTCAAGTTTGAGTTTATTTATTTAATTAAATAAATAAGTCTAAATTTGAATATTTAACAACTCATAGTTTGGCTCATTTACACCTTTATACAAGACTATATTTTGGCATATGTATGAGTCCGGAGGGAGTATCATCATACGTGTTTGTAAATTGTAATCACTAGTAAAGCAGAAAAAGCTAAGAAGAAAACCCATTATGTTCCCTTCTTCCTAGCTAGATGAAGCATGTTAATAACATACATTGGCATAAAATCGAAGAGCTAAAGTTGAGAAAGCATTCGAATACATGTTAATTAAATGTACAAACTAAGCTCACAAGATAGATGCAAGGTCTGGGACAACCATTTATTGAGTTGATGCACAATTGGCATTGCAATTTTCTGTGACAGATGAGAAAATGGAAAAGATGGGAGGACGAAACTCAAACACTTGAATATCAGATAGCTAATGGTAACCTAATTTCTTGATTTATTTGTCATTCTAGAGAGACTGTATTGAGATTTTGTAATAAAAATCAACCTTGACACTTACTATTACTTACTTTTATTCTTCTGTAAACTTTCCCTGTACAGATCCAAGAAGGTTCCAGTATACAGGTCAAACATTGATTGGCAAGCGTCATTTGAAATTTTGGAGCTATCATTCTCCTTTGCTTTGGATGGTAAGTGAATGTGAATGAAAATTTTGAACTGCAAAAGAAAATTTACTAACCACTAATAGTTTAGTTTTGAATCTTTTGATATACTGCCGTAGTAAACATTTTTAGCTTTTACACTGCAACTATTAGAAATCACCCTAAATATGAGTCATATGGTTTTGAAACTATTACAAAATAATTTAATTAAATAGTAATTCATGATTGAATCACATGATAAAAAAAATCCGTACAGTTTATTCGAATTAAAAATTCATAACAAATCCTTGATTTTATCCTTATAAATATCAAAAACCTCAAGGCAAGTTGAATTATAGTCTTATAAATGATGATTCATTTGAACCAAAACAAAAATGCATGATGATTCACTATTCAAAATATTGGGGTTGTCTGCAATTGTTTATTAGGAAGTCAGTTTAAACTCTTGAATAAATGTTCTTACTTTCTTAGCTTGTCTTTCTTTTCATCTGATTTTTTGATGTTAGAAGTTAGAACTTTTAAAAGATACCAATTTCAATTCTGATGAAGTAAAAAACTAAAAAAATAAAAAACTACATACCACATTGCCTGCATGCTCCACGTTATGCGCAGGTAAGGGGGAGGAATATTGTACGCAGTCTTATCCTTGCATATATAAAAAGACTGTCTCCGGATTCGAACCCATGATCAATAAGTCACCAAGACACAACTTTAAAAAACTACTACATAATCATCCAATTATTTACCTATACTAACTAAAGTCATATTGTGTTCTATGTAGGTTTGCTTTATTAGACAGTTCTATGGCTCAGTCTCAAAAGATGATTACTTCACTCTACGAAATGGTTTCATTGCAGTAAGTGAAATCATCTATAATTCTGTACCAACTCCCTTAGTAGTAGGAATTCATGGTACTATTTGAGCATCAAGAATTTAGACCAAATTTACTCTTTATAGGTTTTGGCTTTTCTGGACCGATCCTCATTACAATAATGTAAGTTGTCAAACATACTTATTCCATTGTGACACCAAACAAAGCTTTTCTTTTCCTGAAATTGCAGGCTAATATTTCTTTAGGCAGCAATTTCAACTTCAAGAAATTTCTTTCTCGCACTTATGATGAAGATTTTGAGAAGGTTATGGGAATCAGGTACTGGTACTCCCTATGGTCAGATCAGAAATAGGGTTCCTAGTCATGTGGACAACCGGTTTCGGCTACCTCAATATTTATAAAGCAGATTCTTATAGTTACAAAAGATTAAATTTCAAGGCCAAAAAATTATGAACCCAAGCTTTTGATGCTCTTGCAGGATTTGGATCTGGATTTTCTCCATACTTTTCATATTTTTTAGCGCACATGGTAAGCAATGTTGTATCAAGTTGTCACTATTCCTGTCCTTTCTATACCTATCAATATACTTTCTTGGCATGAAAACATTTTTGTAACAAAAGCATTAGTACTTAACAATGGTTTCATTTTGTTTGCAGAGTTCTATAATTACTACTGGCTTCCATTTATTCCACTTGTGGTACATTTATACTATTTAGTATAATTTTGTCCATTCTGTTTCTTCTGCCCTTTTTTTTGTGACTTTTGTATGCTTTCATATTCTGTATTGAAGGTTGCTTTGCTTGCTGGGACAAAACTGCAAGTCATAATAACAAAGATGTGTGTGGATAGTTGCAAGGAAAAGCCAGTGATCAAAGGAAGTCTACTTGTAACACCTAGTGATGCTCATTTCTGGTTTCATCGACCTGAATGGCTTCTCCATTTACTCAAGTTCATCCTTATCCAGGTATATATTGTCACATACATTGCATAAAAGTATTAAAACCATTCACCATAATCAAGCATCTTCCAACAGCTTAAAGTAATAACAATGGGTAAATGACCATTTCGGTTCCTGAATGTGGTCCCTGAATGTGTAAATTAGTGATAATTTAGTCCCTGAAAGAACAAAAATTCTAATTTAGTCCCTGAATGTGTAGAAAGTGCAAAATCTGTTTCGGAAAGTAAAATGTAATGTAAAAACTCTATACAAGTAAAAAAATATGATGTCTTTTACATCTCAGAAATTTAAACCACACTAAACCTTTCCTAATTGATGTAATCTACAGAGATATAGGATAACACAGATTTGAAGAGTCTAATGTAATTAGTTCTAAAGAAAATGATTCTGTTTATGCATAACATCATAATAATATCACCTTTTATGATTTTTTGCAGAACTCCTTTCAACTTGCATTCTTCACCTGGACTTGGGTAAGTAATGAGTACTCAAGAGATATTTATTTATTATGCTGACTTTACTCACAAACAACAGTATGAATTTGGTCCAAGGTCTTGCTTCAATCGAAAAAGAGAGGACATTGGCATTAGGATTGTCATGGGTGTAGCTGTGCAGCTATTTTGTGGTTATGTGACACTGCCCCTTTATGCACTTGTTACTCAGGTAAATATACATCAAATCATTTAGATGCTCATTTCATTCATTTGATAGATTCAATTTTTCCTTTTTGTGTCAATGGCAAAAAGGACTGTATCATTGGCATTAGGATTGTCATAGGTGTAGCTATGCAGCTATTTTGTGGTTATTTGCCTTCAATTTGATAATGATTATATCAAATTGGCCTGTAATTAATGCTAATTCTCAACAGAGTCTAATTTTGATACACTGTAAGCTCAACAACCTTTATATAATTTTTAAAATAATCACCTTATATGTAAATTCATGATTGAAAAGCAGATAGTTCATTTAAATCAATGATTATGAGTTATAACAACTTATATTACATTATCATTATGTCACAGATGGGTTCTAGCATGAGGAGAGAAATTTTCACTGAGAGGGTTTCTAGGGGGCTCAAAAACTGGCACAAAAGGGCTAAACAATCTCTGTCCAAAAACAACTCAATTTCAAGCAAACACTCAGATTCTTTGCATTCCAAAGAATGTGACAATTCAGTTAGAGCATCAGTGGATAGTGTGCACACCCCAGATAACGTAGTGCTCACAAGCCCTCCTTCTCACATCACAAGTGGAGAGGAAGAAAAAAGCATTGCACCAACCACCAAGCAAGAGACATCAATTCACTCCACAACAGAAACAATCAAAACTACTGATGAGGAAGAGAATCCCAAGATTATCACCAGAGGAACCTATGACGGTGAGATCTCATTTGGGAGCAGCTGGAAGAATGTGGGAAGTAGCAGGGGCATTGGAGAAATTGGTTCAATAATTGAAGAAGATGATGCTGAAAAATTGCCCGAGTTGATTCCATAAGGATTTTGTAATATTGATGTCAATGAAATTGTGTCTATAAGACATTTCTAAAAACTCTAGTCGCTTCTTATATCTTATTAAAGTGTCAACATCAATCAATCAAATCACCTACCCTTTCTTCTGTCCCTGAATTAAAAATTAACACCAGCAAGAAAATTTCTCTGTTGTTGTAAGAAGTGACTTTCTCTTTCTCAATTTGTTTACTTTTTCTTTCTTAAATACATGGCCCTTTTCAATTAAAGTGATGGAGAAAGACAGGTAATAGGGACGCGTGATTTGAATCTTAGATAATATATCACATAACTAGATATTCCTTACGGCAATGCAATTATCAACAGCTACCAATATTATTCAAATTGGCCTAACTTGAATTGAAATTTTAGTACCAAATTTATCAAGAAGGAAAATTTTGAGTTGAATTTACAATTACTAAGGTACATATGAAGTAACGTGAGCTCGACTAGCCATAAGTTATCATTGAGGGTTTTACATGAAAGATCCTCCTCAAAGATCACATTGTTTACTTGATTTCCAAATCATCATCATTCATCAATCATCAATATAACAAAATTTTGGGCATGGGAAGATTCGAGAGCAGGGTATGTGATAAACGAAACCGAGTAGTTATTACTATATGAGACGTGGCAAAGGTAGAGATCAATGAATAGCTAAATGATTAAATTTTTCAAGTTAAGGCTTCTTTAACTTTAATATTTTTTCCAAACCCTCTTGGTTCATCATGGGATTAATTTAGAGTTCAGTTGGTGCCATGCGACATCTTAGAAAGGAGCATTTTGTGTTGTACATTGATGTTATTGATGAAGCTGTAGATGATATATATGATGAATTGTGCTATGAATTTCCAGATTTTGCAGAATTTGTATGTGGTTGTAGTGATAGTGAGCGTTGTCCCATTTGTGTAGAAATTGATAATGCACTAGATTCACTTGACCACGATTCTGCCTTCATGAATGATCTTGATATCCATTCTAATTTAGATAATGATTTTGAGAAAAATTCTGAATTGCCTACTTCTTATGCTAATTTGAAATCTTTGCTACATTCTGAGTTAGACAATGTTGATCATTTTGATACTAATTCTGATGATACTGATGAGTTGCCTGGATGTAGTTCTTCTGCTTTTATTTTAGGTCCAGCTCTCCAGCTCTCCTTGTTGCAGATTTAGTGTAACAAAATAGACTTCTTCCATTGATTGTTGAGCCATCTAAATTGGAGCTTAAGACTTTATCCACTCATTTGAAATATGTTTTCTTAGAGGACAATGGGAAATTGCCAGTCATCATAGCAAAGGATCTTCTACCAGATCAAGACGATAAGTTGCTTCAATTGTTGAAGAAAAATAAGAAGGCAATTGGGTGGACCTTAGCAGATTTAGTTGGTATTAGCCCTTCTACATGTATGCGTAGGATTTCTTTGGAAGAAGGGTCTAAACCAGTCAGACAACCTCAGAGGCACCTGAACCCACTGATTCTGAATGTGGTTAAGAAAGAAGTTATTAAGCTTCTACAAGCGGGTATCATTTATCCTATCTCTGACAGCCAGTGGGTAAGTCTAGTTCAGGTAATGCCAAAGAAGTCTGGAGTCACTATGGTTGCAAATCAACAAAATGAGTTGATTCCACAAAGAGTTCAAAGCAGTTGGAGAATTTGTATTGATTACCGCAAGCTCAATAATGCCACCCGCAAGGATCACTACCCTTTACCATTTATTGATCAGATATTAGAGCGGTTGGCAGGTAAATCTCACTATTGCTTTTTAGATGGATTTTCAGGTTATATGTAGATTCATATAGCACCTGAGGATCAAGAGAAGACCACCTTCACATGCCCCTTTGAAACTTATGCTTACAAAAGGATGTCGTTTGGGCTTTGTAATGCGCCTGACACCTTTCAATGGTGTATGATAAGCATCTTTTCTGAGTTTTTGGAGGATTGCATGAAGGCAGTCATGGATGATTTTACTGTTTACGTATCTTCTTTTGATGTATGCTTAGATAATTTAGCTAGGATTTTAAATAAGTGCATTCAAACTAATCTTGTATTAAATTTTGAAAAATGCCATTTCATGGTTGAAAGAGGGATAGTATTGGGCCATATAGTGTCTAAGAAGGGCATAGAAGTAGATCTTGCTAAGATTGATGTTATTATTGCTTTACCTTACCCCGCATCTGTGCGGAAAGTGCGTTCATTTCTTGGTCATGAAAGTTTCTATCGGTGCTTTATTCAGAATTTTAGTGAGATCGCCCATCCTCTTTCCAATCTTTTGCAAAAAGATATTATCTTTGAATTTAGAGATAAATGCAAGTCTGCTTTTGATCATTTGAAGCGATGTCTGACTATGACTCCTGTGATCAGACCTCCTAATTGGTCCCTATCCTTTGAATTGATGTGTGATGCTTCTAATTTTGCCATTGGAGCGGTTCTTGCTCAAAGAGTTGACAAAGCCCCACATGTCATAGTCTATGCTTCAAAAACTTTAGACTCTACTCAAGCAAATTACACCACCACCGAGAAGGAACTTCTAGCTATAGTATTTGCACTTGATAAGTTCAGATCTTATTTGCTAGACACAAAAGTTGTTTTCTCTTATCATGTAGCTTTGAAGTATCTTTTGAAGAAAGCCAATGTGAAACCACGACTCATTCGGTGGATGTTATTTCTCCAAGAGTTTGATATTGTCATTAACGATAGAAGTGGAGCATAGAACTTGGTAGCAAATCATTTGAGTCGCATTACTCACCCTCATTCTGATCTTTCTCCAATTCATGATGATTTTCCTGGTGAGCAGCTTCTACAGCTGCAAGGTACGTTACCATGGTATGTTGACATGGTGAATTATTTGGTTACTGGTGTTTCACCTGTAAAAGCCACTAAGACCCAAACTTTGAAATTGAAAAGTGAATCTAAATACTATTTTTGGGATGATCCTTACTTGTGGAGACTTGGTAGTGACCAAATAATTAGATGTTGTGTACCAGATAGTGAGTTTCACTCTATTTTGCAATTCTGTCATGCGTCTGCATGTGGTGGCCACTTTGGACCCTAAAGAACAGCTAGGAAGGTTTTAGATTCTGGATTATTTTGGCCTTCCTTATTTCATGATTCATAAGTATTTTGTAAGTCTTGTACAAATTGTCAAAGAGCAGGTAATATTTACCGTAGGCATGAGATGCCTTAGCAACCTATATTATTTTGTGAAATCTTTGAATTCTGGGGTATTGATTTCATGGGTCCCTTTCCTGTTTCTTTTGGTTTTACTTACATTTTGCTTGTTGTGGATTATGTTTCAAAATGGGTTGAAGCGAAAGACACCCATACTGATGATTCAATTGTGGTTGCAAATTTTGTTAAATCTCACATCTTCTGCAGGTTTGGTGTTTCGAGAGCTATAATCAGTGACCAAGGCTCTCACTTTTATAACTGAACCATTGCAGCTTTGCTGAGAAAATATGGTGTTATTCATAAAGTAGTCACAGCCTACCACCCTCAAACCAATGGCCAAGCTGAAATTTCAAATAGAGAGATCAAACAAATCCTGCAAAAGACTGTTAGCTCTAACAGGAAAGATTGGAGCAAGAAACTTGAAGATGCTTTGTGGGCGTACAGAACTGCCTACAAGACTCCAATTGGTATGTCTCCCTTTCGGCTTGTCTTTGGTAAATCATGTCATCTTCCTGTTGAGTTGGAGCACCGAGCATATTGGGTAGTTAAGCAGTGTAACTTGGATTTGGAAAGATCAGGGGTGGAAAGAAAACTGTAGTTGCAAGAATTGGAAGAACTCAGGTTGGATGGCTATGAGAGTTCCCGTTTATATAAAGCTAAGACAAAGGCATTCCATGATAAGCACATCCTGAGGAAAGAGTTTGTTGAGGGCCAGAAAGTTCTTCTGTTTAATTCCCATCTCAAATTCATGCCAGGTAAACTTCGATCTAAATGGGATGGCCCTTTTGTTATTTCACATGTTTTTCCCTATGGTCCAGTTGAGCTTTGTGATAAGCAGACTGGTAGGTCCTTTATAGTGAATGGACATAGACTCAAACTTTTCTATGAGGGACCCCAGTAGCAGTCTGAGGAGGCGAATGTGACCCTCCGTGATGCCATCTACCCTCCATGAGGAGAAGGACAAGGAGCCTCTACTCTCTTGCTTTTACTTTTTATTTTCACTTTTACCTTTTAGCTTTGTTTGTTAGCAAGTCATACTTCCATCTAATAATTGCCGAGTGATGCATAGTATGGACTTAGTCATGTTGCTTTCATTTGGATTACTTCGGTTTAGAAGAATTCTGAATTCTTGCATTATTTGACTTGGTGATTGATTTTATGGTATTGATTATGTGATATGGTACCTGGTGAGATTTTGGGCCTGCTTGAATGGAATCTATATCTTATACCATTCATTCTTTCTAGTGTGATATTGCTTATGATTTTCATTCTCTAGAACTTGCTTCCTTTCTTGTCAAAGCAACGTTTGTAACTTGCATGTATGAAAATGATTAAGGGCTTCTTTCTTTTCTTTTCCCACTTTGGCCATATAGCTATCCCTTACATTATATTCCCTTGTTAGCCCATTTGTGCTTGATGGACTTTTTTTTTTCATAGCCACATTAGCTGCCTAAGTGAAAAACCATTTGATACCACACCTTAAAGTTTGTTTCCTATGGTTGCCTTAGTGTTTTGTATAAGTGTGGAGGTTGCTCGAGGATGTGCAACATTTTAAGTGTGGGGGAGACGTATTATATTTTGTGTTTGTGGTCATTGTATTTTTTTAAAATAAAAAAAAACAATCTAGTTTTAGCAAAGTGTTAATTTGCTAAAACAAAATTGCAACAAAAGAAAAAAAGAAAAAGAAAAAGAAGTTGTTAATGAAAAAATGCTTATTTTTGGCAAAGTTGTGATGCAATGGTGAGTTGGGGTTGGGAAAAGAGTTTGGAGTTACTTGTAAATTTTTATTTTGTATTCTACAAACTTCTTTGGTGCTTAGCTTCATTTCCAAATTTATCCACCTTGTCCCTAGCCCCATTACAACCTTAAAAAGTCCTCTTGATTTAAGCATCCATGTTATAAATAGTGGAGAAGGTAGAAATTGAGCAAGCCTATGGTAGGATAATTTTCTTGAGTAGATTTAAGTGATACACTGGATACCTATACCCTTAAGAGAATAATTGTGAACTTTTTGTGATAACCATATTGCATAGTTGACGTCAATATTTGAGATTGCCCTGTTTTATAATGTGAGATGAAGGAATATCTATTGTTTTGTAATGTTGATCTTTTGAGCTTCATGACTATTGTAAACCAGCTTGCATTTTTCTTGCAATCGTTGGACAGGAAGTTATCTTCTTATTTGTTTATTGCTTAAGTTTTAATTTTGCTCAAGAGTGCAAAAGGATAAGTGTGGGAGAATTTGATAACTGATTTTTATATCACTTATTTGCTACTTTTGATTAGTAGTTTATTATCCTTTTTGGTGTGTATTTAATGTCTTTATTGTTGATTAATAGTTTAGGCTTTTAAATAGATTTTTATCTCTTAGTGGTTAAAATTTCAGATTTGTACAGTTTTTGTATTTCAGCCATAACTTTTGCTACCGATGTCCGTTTAATCTGATTTTACTTTTATTTTTTGAGATAATTCAAATATCTACAACTTTCATGAAGAAATAGAGCTCAAATTATGTCAAATAGATGGACGAAATTGGCCCTGAAGCCAGCAGCGAAAATCTGTAATATATGTAATAGCTAGGGGCAATTATGTCATTTCACCCAAAATTAAAAGTGAGATATTTCTCTCCCTTTTAAGCAATGGGTCGGTGCTGGAACAGGGGATATATCACTTTTGCCTCTTAAAGAAAATAGGGAGTTACGAAGCGTAGGGAGAAGAAGGAAGCTTATATCTATTTTTTATTTTATTTTCATGGTTTCATCATCTTTTCTTGTATTTTCTTCTGTAGATGTAACTATGCTAAGATCCTTGTAACCAACTCATAATGGAGATTTCCATGTATTAATCTAGAGGATTTTCTCTCTTTTGCTCAGATTTGTTTCTCCTCTTTCCTTATTTTCGCTTTTGCTCTTGATCATGTTTTTTATGATAGTTTTGTGTATGTTTCTAGGTTCTGGTTTCTTTTCCATTTTCTACCCTTGTATTATGCTCCATTTTTGTTTTTGAGCTATCTCCTATATATGTTATTTTCTATTTTAGTTGTATTTGTATGTTTTTGTTGTTTTAGTTACTCTCTAGTTTTTGTTTTTCTATTTTCTGGTTAATAAAAATTCATGTTTTGGTGTAGGTTGTATTTCTGTTTTTAGTTAGTTCCCTTTATATTTCATTTTTATTAATTTGTTGTGTATTGTTTGTGCATTTTCTGATAATAGGGAAGAAAGGGATTAAATGCTAGATTTAGTATTTAAGTTGATTTATCCAATGATCATTAATTAGACCAGTTTAAAATGATCATTGTGCGATTGCAATTGTGAACATGTCGTGTTTAATTGAATGTTAGGCGATCGTTTAATAGGAAGGATAATCTAAGCGAATGCAGAGATTTTGGTTTGTTTAGAATCAACCACAAAGCTGTTTATTATTTTATCCACTGATATATATCCAAGGAATCTAAATTCTGAGTTGGTTATTCATTTTTTAAATTACTTGTTAGGTTTTGTTATTCTAATTTGAACTGAACTCAAAACCCCCTTTTTCATTCCTGTTAATCTGACAATATAGTGTCAGTTCCAAGTATGAAATGATCTAGGTTTGCTACTATACTATTGAATATGTTTAGCCTGGTATTTGACTGAGTTCGACAACTCATGTCACACATCTCTATGAATACCTCCTATTGCTGGGATACAAATCATGAACTATACACTACCTCATAAGCTGACTTTACAGTGAATTTTCCACTTGGATCAACCAGCCACAAGCATTTATCACAGCCTACCCCATGAATATTTTGGGCATTCAATTCATCTAGTAGTTGTCTCAATTGAAGACCATCCCATTCAAAATCTTGTCTTCTTCATTGGAGGTTCCATTTCCATACATTATCAATAACCAAACCAACTTGGTTAATGTTTGCATTTTGTTGAGATGATGTAAGAAACAACTTTGGATATTTAAGGGCCAAACACTCATTACCCATCCACTTATCTAATCAAAACTTTGTTATAGCCCTACTCCCCACTCTCTAAGAGAAAAGACTCTCAAACTATCTCTTTATATTTCGACTCCCACAAACCCACTCAAGTCCCTCCACCAAATTGAATGATTCAAGCTCCCCCCCCATGTCATTTAAATTCGACCACCCCTCTATTTGGAAATAAGAACCCTCCCCCAAAGTGTATCCCCGTGATAATAGAGATTCCACTTCTACTTAGCTAGCAAAGACTTATTGTACACATCTATATCCCTAATACCTAACCCTCTATGTGCTTTTGGTTTACACAAAATTTTCCAACTCACCCAAGGAATTTTTCTCACCCCCCTATCACTCACACACAAAAAGTTTCTTTGTATACTCACTAGGGTTGGATGAAAAGAGGTAAAGAAGATAAGACGAAGTTAATGAGACATACTCTTCCTGCAAAGGAGAAATGTTTGTGCTTCCAAGTAGCCAATATCTTAGAAAACTTCCTCACCACCGGCTCCTACGTCTCCACCTTTTGGGATTCCCAAGTAGACAAAAGGAAAAGACAACACTCTACGATTGAGGATCTTAGAAAATGCCTTCACTCTTATGCTTCAACTCCAAACCCTCCAAACCTACTTTTGAAGAAGTTAACCTTCAATCCAAAAACAAGTTCAAATGATCTCAAAATGCTCTTGATAGCTAGTACATTGTTATATGACACATCCCCAAAAAAAATAGTATATTCCGCATATTGCAATAGACTCACTTCCACTTTATCCCTCCCCACAAAATAGCCTTTGAAGAGGTTTTTGGAAAAGGCCTCTCCCATAAGGCCACTCAAACCTTCCCCAACAATAGTAACCAAGAAAGGCACCAAAGGATCTCGTTGCCTAAGACCCATTTGAAGAGAGAATTCTGGTGTAGGGCTACCATTTACATGTATGGAAATAGAACTAGAGGAAAGACACCTCCAAATCCACTTAATCCATCTCTCACAAAAGCCTAATCTCCATAGCATATAACGCAAAAAGCTCCATGACACTGAATCTTAGGCTTTCTCATAGTCTACCTTGAACACCAAACACTTGCCTTTTTTTCCTTTTAGCTTCATCTAACACCTCATTTGCCACAAGTACACTATGTAACAAGAACCTCTCCCCCAAAAATGCCCCTTGTCTTTAGTCAATCACATCATTAAGCACCCATTTGATTCTTTTTGCAAGTATTTTGGCAACCACCTTATACATACATCCAACCAAGGATATAGGCCTAAAGTCGCCAAAATCTTGTGGATCCACAACCTTTAGGATGAAGGTGACAAAAGAAGCATTTGTCCCCATTGGGAAAACACCATTTGCGTGTAACTCCTCAACAAATCTCATAATATCATGTTTAATAACACTCCAAAAACTCTTTATGAATTTGAAATTATAACCATCGGGCCCCTAACTCTTTGTGGCCCCGCACTTCCATACTACTTCCTCCACCCCCTTTCTTCAAAACCAGTTATCAACACCTCATTATCCCCTTCAAGTATCCTCTCAAAAGCCACCCCATTTAGAAGTGGCCTTCTCCAATGCTCCTCACTAAATCTCCTTTGAAAATAATTATTTGCTTCCTTCTTAATAGGGATTGGGCCCTCCACCTATGAACCTTCTATGTTTAAGCCTCCAATCATATTTTTTTCCTCCAATTTGTCATGATGTGGAAAAACTTGGAATTGTAATCTCCCTCGTTGATCCACTTCATCCTTGATTGTTGTCTCAACAAGGATTCATGGTGTAGCATTGTCCTCCATAAATCTTGTTGTAACTCATTTCTTCTACCAATCTCCATTTCACTCAACCCAACACTTTCCTTCTATCTAAATCACTCATCTTCTTTTCTAGCACTTGAGCTTTATTTTCAAGTTGCCATAATTTTCATGACTCCACCACTTCACCCTCCCTTTCAATTTTTTCAACTTTTCCCTCAAAACAAATTTCCCCCATCCATGCACTTCAATTTTCCACAAATTCAATGAAGTTATTATCCTCCAACCACACATCAAGGTTCCTAAAAGGTTTTAGACCCTCATCCTACCACCACATTTTTAAGGAGTATGGAGAAATGATCAGATACATTTCAATCCAACACATATTGTGTTCTCCCACTTTGTACCTCTATCCACTCCCATGACACCATAATTCTATCAAGTCAGCTTTTTGCTTTGCCATTGAGATGATACCATGTGAAGCCTCTATCCACCAAAGGAATGTCCTCCACCTCCATATCAACGATGAAAGAATTAAATTCTCTACATTCTCCACCTTTATATTCATACTCCATTTCCCTTTGACTTTATTCTAACCTTCTTACACAATTAAAATCTTCTACAGTGCACCACACCATATTACTACTTTGAGCCTTTTAAGTTTCAAGCCTTCCCACAATCTCATTTTGAAGTCTATGTCACAAGATGAGTAGACATTAACTATTATTACTATCACTAGTACAAAAAACACTTTTTAGAACAATTATTTAAAACGGTTATAAAAGAAATATTCTAAAAAAATACTATGACATTTTTAAATAAATACATTTTTTAGATCGGTTGTAGGGGAACCATTCTAAAAGGTTCTTTTAAGAACGATTATATTGTAAACCATTCTAAAGTAATATCTTTTTAGAACAAATTATATGTTAAATCACTTTAAAATAATATCTTTTTAAAAATGTCGTAAATTAAACCGTTCTAAATTCTTTGATGCCCAACAAAACCCTAATACACAATATTCGCACTTACTCTCACTTAGTGCTCTGTTTGCCCTCTTTATAGTCGAACTCAAACCCAAAACTAGAACCTTCATTTGTCATCGTCACTATCAAGCCTGCGGAACTGTTGTCGTCGTCAAAGTCTCGTTTCTCGCGTTAGCGAGGTTTCTCTTCTTTCTCAAAGTCTTGTTTGGCACATAAGAAAAAAAGCCCCCTTTGTTCACACCCCTCGTCTCACGTCGCCACTGTCTACCGGTGCGCTGTTGTCGTCTCCCTTCTTCCTCACACTGCTTCCTTCTCCCTTCTTCCTGTGCCAAGGTAAGAACCTTTGCACTCCCTTCCTCGTTGTCTGAAGCTTTTTTATTTCATCTAGTTTTGACTTGGTTTGTTTGTTTGTTGTTGCATTTATAATGTGTTTGATTAAGAAGGAAAATGATACAAAGATGTTATGTTTTGGGAATTCATATGTATTAATTGGAAATGGTTTATTGTTTTAAAAGTTGGTGTGTAGGAAGGTTGAACATGCTTTATGGTGTAATTTGGTAGTTGAGAATTGAAATGCGTTTTGGTTTTAGTTGCAACATTGGTTCCTATTACTTTGTCATTTTTCAAAGCTTATGCTAGACGAAATGAACTTTGAATAACTAGGATTTGGGAGAGGGGTGTGTGTTATAGACTAAGAACTTGGAGAGATTATCGATTGTTGGTTTTGGTGTCTTTACTTATTGATGATTTTGACTTGGTTTTTTTTTTCCTTCCTTGGGGGTTGGTAGGTGGTAGGCATTAGAAAAGAGGTTAATGATTTACCATGAGAACTTGGAAATTAGTAGTGTACTTTTTGCTGGAGTTTGGAGTTTGAATTGGACCTACTTCAAATTTAAGACATCTAAATTATAACACTAGGAAGACCTTATTTCTACAATTTTTTTTCAACAAGCAATTTGTATAAACTATTGATGGGGGGGAAGATATTTTTATTTCTTTTCCTTGTTGGGTTTCCTTCTAACATGTGATAAAAAAAAATCAATTAAATTTGAAGGAAATTGATCCCCTTTCCTTTTAATTTAGCTTAATATATATCTTACCACATTCATATTGTTTACTGCTATTCTAAAGTCAAAATTAGAACAAATGTGATTCTTTATTGAATGATAGTGACTAGGAAACCTTTCTGTAGTCAATATTCTCTTGGCATGTGATCTAGTCAACTACTTTGCGAAAATAGTTCTTAGGGATTCTGGTGTTGGTCAGATCACTATCAACTCTATTCTTATCAAGAAGGTTTGTGATTGAATAATGTAAATACCATGACAAAGTGTATTTAATGAAACCTTTTTCTTCCCTTTATGAGCTTGTTTGATTTTGTTTAACTTTCAGGGAAAGCATTTTTCTTCCCCCTCAATATTTCCCAGTAAGGTTTTAATTATAAGTTGTTTTGAGCACAAAATAAGCCAATGCAAAAACTCACTAAATTTAGAAAATAAAAGAGAAAACTGGAGTAGTTAAAAATATCATTTTGTCCTAAGGTTGTATTTTTTATGAATTGCAGGGTTCAACATCTGTAGCTATGTATGGTCTGGGAAACATTAGAGATGAAAGGCTTAATAGGATGTTTAAAGTAAGCTATTGGTAAAATTTGCTTTGACACAATTCACCTATTTAACTGCTCTTCCATATGGATGTGGTATATTATTTATTTATTTTTATTTTCAGACACCACAGGTTGCGCAATGGAAGTAACCTAAATCTTAAGAAAGGTGTCAAGAGTCTGATTGGTTCAACATTCTTTTACTTCATTAGAACAGGTTATGTCTTCCTTAATGTTTGTTTGTTTTAGGAGGTTGCATTTAATATCACTCATCAATGAAGATGTGTTGATTATCCTAAAATATAAATTTGACTTTGAAATTATTGATTTGCAAATGATGTATTGCATCTGATTTTAAGATTTTAATCTCATGATGATTGATCTTGTTTTCAATAATGGTATCTAGGGTTAAAACAAATCCAAAAAAATGCAATAAATGAGCACTTCTTGCTACACTTCCTAGACTTCATTATGTGGGGCCATGAGCATAAATGTTTGGTTGACCTACAGGTTTGCTAATTATACTTGTCTTAAATGGGACTAGATTGACATATGTTGTATTATGCAAAATTGATATGTATTTTAATTTTCTTTGGGAAGTTCTAGGGATGGGATTTCACATTTCGCAACCAGGATCATCATTTGCTACATCACTTATTGATGGAGAATCAAAGCCAAAGCATGTACTTCTTCTAGAAGTTAAGGATGTCTACTTGTCTACGTAATGATAATCTAAATGTCTCTCATAGTATTAGATAAGCGATTGTTGTTTTCATATAGTCGTACTAAGTGCTTGAATAAACGGTTCTTGACAGGGAAATCATTTGTTGCTTTTATAGACATTTCTTTTTTTTAAAACAATAAACAACCACATATCCATTTGTGACTCATTGACTTTGTACTTTATATCATATATTCGCAATGTAACTTGAATTTTCTGGAAATATCCAAAGAAGTGATCATTTATTGAATTTTTTGGATTTTTAGGGTTGTGATAAATCTATTTTTTGTGTATATTAAGGTTTAATTGGTAGAAGAATTTGTTTATAAAGTTTGAGTATAGTTTATTTGCAATGGGTAGTAGTAGTATAGTACATTTTGCTTTTATATGTCAATCAAACATAAGTTGCGGATCAACTTGTTTGTGTTATGGTATATATGTCTGGTTGTGATTCTGTTTACAAGGAGGAAAAGAAATATAAATGTATAGAAAAAAATAAAAACCTTTTAGATCGATTATAGGCATAGCCGGTCTAAAACATTTAACTTTTTAGAACTGTTCTTTCAAGGATTGATCTAAAAAGTTTAACTTTTTAGAACAATTCTTTCCCATAACTGATCTAAAATGCTAACATTTTAGATCAGTTATCTAAACCAACAGATCTAAAATGATTTTTGTTTAAAACGGTTGCAAAATAACTATTCTAAAAAGTGAATGTTTTAGAACGAATATAACCAATCTAAAAAGATCATCACTTTTTATAAGATTACTTTTTAGAACGACCGAGTAATCGATATAAAAAGTCAATTTTAACTATTCTAAAAGGCCTTTTTGTAGTAATGTATAACACCTTTCTCCTTCCATAAACATTCCACCCCAAGATAACCTTTCCCTTCAAAAGAATTATGAAGCTCAAAATCTTCTTTACTCCAAATGCATAAGAGACCCCCCCCCCCCCCCCCTATGTATCGTTGGATTTGCTACCCATTGGATATCATTCTCTCAAACTTTGGCACAACACTTTTTCAATAACTTCTATCTTTGTCTCTTGAATGCATAGCATTTGCACTTTTTTTTAGCCACTAAAATTTTCACATATCTATATTTGACCCAAATCTATATTTGACCCTCCCCCAAGCCTCTGACAAAGTATGTCATAAGCTTTATTGGTCACTATTTTGTCTTCCCCTTCCAAACCCCTTATTGGATGCCTCAACCTCTTATTTTTCCTTTACATCCATGTCCTTCATCCTTTTAATTAATTCTTCCTTGCTCCCCTCATATGCCAGGCTCATTTGTATTCCCATATTTAACAACTTGACAACTTCATTGACAATTTTACTCATCTTGATAATTATGTTGCAATTTCTTATGTTCTCATCAGAAATATTATTGTTGAATGTGTAGGTAGTTATTCTCAACTGCTTCCTTCTTTTTTTCCCTTACTCATATAGCTTTGAGACATAGTTGAGGAACTCGGGCACCCTCCAAGTGGGCCACAACAAACTCCCTAATTTTCCAATGGTAATTGTGTACTCATAGTTGTATCTCCTACTACCATGCCACAAGGATATGTCGTTAAGTGCTTTCCACCTTGTGTCCCTTTCCTTTTCCCACCACTGCTTTGATTCATTTTCTCCCTTACAGTGGTAGACCGTGAAGCTATTTTATTGTTTCCCAGCCTAACAACCTTTGATTCTTCCTCGATTTCCTTAAGCTTGATACCTTGTCTCTAGGCCCTAAGATAGGCCTAATGTTGTCTCTCGCCTTTTCTATTTATGGGTCTATTAAGTTTGCCACATCTTTCCCTTTGTTTTACTTTTTGCTTCTAACCCATCATGGGTTTTCTCCTTTTCAAATTGTGTTTGCTCCACTTCTATTGTATTCTTTTCTTCCTCTTCACTGTTACCTTCTAGAACTACTTTATCACCCAAGTTGACCTTTCTCTATCATTTCAATTCCAACACGCATTATCCCTCTCCTTAGGCCTTTTATTTATGACTCTGTCTTATTATTAATTTTGGCAACCTCACCACATAGATTACAACTCCCTTTCTCTATATGACTATTTTCTACCACCACTTTTTTGCTCCCCTATCTGTCCACTCAATATGGCTACTCTTCTTACTTCCTTTTGGTGCCCTATTTCCATCATCATTGTCCTTGCTCTGTTCCTATTTGACTTCATCGAAAGTAGGATACTTTCCCATTGGTTGTTGGATATTTTTTCCATTACCCTCTCAACCACTAACTATTGCATTGTCACTCTCTGGTAACCAAAAATTATCACCCTCGTTGTTTCTTCTATCTTCTCCATCTGACACTTTTTCCTTTTCATCCTGGCTTTTTGAGTTACCGAACTCCAAGTCCATCGCTATGTCGCTTGCCCTTAATGACCCATCAACAATTGAGATTCTAAACCTTCATTCCTCGCATTTGCATTTGTTGTTCCTGTTGTTGGCCTCCTTAAGAATTCTGAAATGCTACTTCACATCATCGATTCTCACATTTACACATTTTGTGATCATATGAGGCGATGAAATCTTAATGAGCAGCTGAGCATAATCAATCTTGTTCCTTTCTTTCGTATCTTCATATAGCGAAACATAGTTGTCGACCATCCCTCCAATCTTCGACAAGCTTCCTTCGTCCCAAGCGTGTAGAGGTACACTATAACACAATACCTACGCAAGTTTATTTGTGGTCATCATTGTCGATTCCACTTGTATATTGCTTGGAAAATTGACATCAAACCTTTAGTTTCCTTTTTAATATTGAATTTCCCATTTAGCACATTTTCATCAACCCTTGAGATTGGCACCATATTATACCCCATATACCTTAGCCTTATCTCCCCCACTTCCTCCAAATGAATCACCTCTATCACCTTGTCATACATACGAATGTCCCTTACATGGCCTACCTAAGAATTATCAAGCATTTTCTTATCCTTTTTTGCCACTATGATGGTTATCTATGCCCATGACTCCTTTTGTTGTAATTTTTTATTCTTTTTTTCTCATTATTGTAGGTTGTTTCCCCAAAAATTTCTAAATTCTTGCACATAAAAGCCATACTAACCTTTGTATTCTTATTTGCCATCCCGGGAAGAACTTGTTTTCCCTTCTTCAAATTTGTCTTCTTCCTTTTCTACCATCGCTTTTTTGCCTGTGTATCTTTTGTACTGATATTTTTGTTTCTTCTTATACTTAGGTATATTAACAAACATTTTGGGATAAATAGCCATTTTTGTCCCTGAATGTGTTGAGCACTGACAAATCTGTCCCCGAAAGATGAAAATTCAAATTTTTATCCCTGAAAGTGAAAAAAGTGTGACAAATCTATACATTCGTTAACTTTCATCCATTACCATTAATATTCAGGGACGGATTTGTCAGCGTTCTACACATTCAGGGACGAATTTGTCAACTCTCTACCCAAAATATAATTTAATCTTCATATTCTCCCTTTTCTAATTATTCTAAACATAAAATTATAATAAACACTTAAAAATTAGGAAAGCAAGCATAAGTTAAAACAAACATAATAATAAGTATAATATTGATTAATAAGCATAATTTGTATGTTACTCTAAATTTTATATTGTAACAACATTAGATAATGACAAAATCAAGTTAGGTCTTTTTTTTTTGTAAGGAATAATTTAATGACTATGCATTTTAATTTGTTTGAACCTCATATTTTGGGCAAGTATTATCTCATATTTTTTATTTGAAATTTCTAATATATCAGTACCTTACTCAAAATATAAGATCCAAACAAAAATGCACAGATATTAAGTTAATTCTTACAACAAAAAAATGAGACCTAACTTGATTTTATCATTACTTAATGTTATTATAATAGAAATTTCAAAACAACAAACAAATTATGGTTATTAATCAATATTATGATTATTATTATGTTTGTTTTAACTTATGTTTGTTTTTCTAATTTTTAAATATTTATTGTAATATTATGCTTGCAATGATTAAAAAAGAGAGAATATGAAAATTAAATTATATTTTGGGTAGAAAGCTGAAAAATTCGTCCCTGATTGTGTAGTGCGCTGACAAATTCGTCCTTGATATTGACGGTAACGGATGAAAGTTAACAAAGGGGTAGATTTTTCACACTTTTTCCACTTTTAGGGACAAAAATTTGAATTTTCATCTTTCAGGAACAAATTTGTCAACACTTTACACATTTCAGAGACGAAAATGACTATTTACCCAACATTTTGGTGTTTTCAATCATTATCTTATCCAATTTTGCTCTAAGTCCCTCTTGTCCTATGCCCCTAAGTACCTTACAAATCCAAATCTCTGTCATCCATTGTTTTGCCTATTTGGTATGAAGATTTCCCAAAATTTTCCCTATTTCCCAAATACACTCCAAAGATCTTCTTTAGTATAAGCTTCAAGAAACCTCAAAAAGAAGAAGGTTGAGACATTTGCTTTATCTCTTCACCCTCATTTCCTTTTGTTTGTATTTCATCCTCCTTCAGTCTCCCTTCATCTCCTTCTCCCTTTCTTTGTCTCCCTCACACAGTTCCCCTCTCTCGCTCATCTATCTCTCGTTGACTTCAATATGTTCCTGCTGTAGCTAGCTTATATTCCAAAATTAATTAATTTTGTCAATGGCTAATATATCTCATGCATGCCAAGTATTAAATTTCTAGAACCTTAGGCCATTAGATGATTAGTAATGACACTACTTAAAAGTCAACTTGTTAGAACTTAGAACTAGCTTATTTTCCAGTTATGATTTTTTGTAGTTGATTTTTGATGCATTCACACAATCAGTAGCTTATTTGACAAAGATTAGACAAGTCATATTTTATTTAAACACATTTAAAATTTGAGTTATTATATATAGTATGACTAAGTTGAAGGAGGTACCCATATGGTGTATTTTTTTATTCATGGGAATCGAAGATAGGTAGATACCAGAGAGTTTATGACAATTCAAGCATCTTGAACAATTAACTGAGCAAGACCCCTTGGTACCTACATGATATTTGATATTATAAAATGGATCTAGTTGTCATTTGGTCCATAGATCATGTATTTATGCTATGCATTGTGTAAAGAAAATACACAAGGACCGGAAAATAATGAAAATGACTACATGTTATGATCATCCATTAATATTAAGTAACATTTAGCCGGCGGTGGTGGGCTACTCGACCTACGTCACTATAAGAAGTCCTCTACCCCCAGTGGCAATTAACTAGCCAACACCATAATTGTCCCAACCTTTAAGAAAGGAAATGTCAAACTTAAAAAATTGTATCCTTCTACCAAGTTGATCTCAAAGATGACTTCATTGACCTCCTGCAAATTCAAGTGCAAGAGCAATAGCCCTATCAAAGAACACTACTTTCAAACCTCAACCAAGTTCTACATGGATTGGGATGATGCATGCATGGTTATCTCTAGCCCATCATGGCCATACCTTACAAGATGAGCTACAAGAGATCCTAGTCATTCCCAAGGGGGAAATCCCTCCGATTTGATTTCACAACCTTCAATAACTAAGCCAAGTATATAGTCCTATTTAACAGGACTAAAAATACACACACAAAAAACTAGGGCCAAATCCATAACCCTATGTAGTGACCCCCGATTCCTTGTCTCAAATAAAGGAAAAATTAATACAAGGTAGAAAGTTAATATTACAAGAAAAGTGGGAAAAAGTTAAGAGGTGTTATATATTCAATATGGTAACTTTCCAACATAAATATGCCGAAGAACAAAACATTCAAGCCAATATTTTACCATAAGTACCAAGAAACCTAGGAATAATAGGTATGGCATTCATAAGAGTCTAGTCACGCCCAACATAACCATTATAGTAAAGGCCTATTTGGGTTAAATTTTTTAGAAGCATTTTTAAGAGAAAAATAAATAAAAAGAAAAAAATGAGATGAATTTCTCCACAAGCTAAAATGAGTTCTTCATTAGCTAATCATTAGCTAATTCATAAAAGTTCTCTCATATAAATTCTCTAAAAGATAAAAGGACATTTACAAATTAACTAATGAAGAACTCATTTTAACTTATGAAAAAGTTTATTTCATTTTTTTTCTTCTTATTTTTTCTCTTAGAATGGTGTGGGGTTAAAATTTCAATCTTCCTAACACCTGGCTCCAAGCAATCAAAATGTGATAGCAAAACGTGGAGCAATTAGAGCCAATATTTTTTTCTCTCTTGTCCAAGTGAGTGAAAAGTAGTCACTCTTTCGCACATTGTGAAATTCATAATTAGTATGGATATTGGTGTGAGGTAGAAAATTGCTATGCAATGGGTGGTTGGGCTGAGTTGGGGATGTACTAGAAGTGGTGTTCTTGATATTGGTATTGGTGGGGTTTTTGGTAGTGAAGGGAGGATTGTTGCTGTAGATTTAAGCCATTTGGTTGTTGATGTTGCAGCATTCAATGTGCATAGATATTACTTGCATAGGCTCTTTTCCCATCATGGTTTTCATTCACTGCTTGAGCTGGTTTTTTATGAATATGCTGAAAGGTTTTTCTAATTTATAAGACAAGATGACACAAGAAATGAGTTAAAGTGACAACTTTACAGAAATTTCAGCTAATGATAGTGTGGGTAAAGTACTGGGAAAGGAACATACTGGGCGTGTGCGTTGCTTAAGTCTAAAAGGTCTTCATAGTGATGCATTTCGATCCACCACAAGCTTTATTGGTTTAAGGTCTAGTTTTTCAAATTCTGATTTAGTTGAGAGCTCTAGATTGAAAGATGAGGTTAATTGTTTAAGGGACAAATTGACAAATTCTAAAGAAAATGTCAAGACATTAAAATGTCATGCTTGCATACATCCAAATGAAGAAATGACATATTCCTTTTGAGCTAGGTGTTATGTTTGGTCATAACACTAGTAACATAGTTATAAGTACTTCTCCTATTCTTGTGTTAAATTTAATATATTATTAACACTTGACATGATATGATTTTTATTTCATAGGATGAAGGAAGTGGTCAAGATGGGCCAACACCAAGAGGAGGATCATTATTAGATAGTAATTTTCATGCAACTTGACATATGTTGCTTAATTCTTTTTTATATATATTGTTTTGGATGTAAATATGTTTCAAACTTTCATTGGTTTGACTCATTAGATTTCCTTACTTGAACACATTATGCATGCACATTTTTATCTTAACACTATCTCTAGCCGATGTGAGACTTAGTTTTTCTCAATAAAAGGAATAACTAGTAATTGCCGTCTTAACTATAAAAGGAACACATTCTTCAATAAAACATCACTAACTAATTTGAGGTACTAAGATACATCATAACCAACAACAAATCTAAGGTCTGACAAAGGCTTTTAGGTCTTACTATATGTCTTTCTTGAGCTTTTGCTTTGATCATATTATGTTTAATAATCAATTTTAAACTATGGAGATGATTCCACTTCATAGTTTAAAATTGATTATTGACATAATTTGCATATATTATGTAATTTTTATTTTTGAAAGTCAGGTACTCCCAAGTTTTTATTTTGGATAGTTTTAATCATATCTTCATAAATCATGATGGAATTAACAAGAGTTCAATAAAAATGAATTTTGATATTCAATCATTTATGAACCATTTTGAAACTTAGAAATCCTACATAAATGTCAATTGGTCAAAGTAATCTTTGTGTAATCGTCGAATAACATGTAAAGTAATTTCAATATATTATATCACTCTTTAGTTATTGATATATAACATGATGTAATTGGTTTTTTTTATATTTTTTTAATGTAGAATGACGATAATAAAATTTAACTTAGAAATTCATACAAAGTACCTAAACCACTAGTAATAATTAAAATTTTCAATTGACAGTGTCAAATGTCTAATGACTTTTGAAAATTGAGACTTTTTGTGTTTAATTGAATAGAAAAATAAATATTTTTTAAAATTAAAATTTTGTAAATATTTTTTTTAATGCAAATTTCAAAATTTTCTTTTGTTCTTTACTTTCCTTTGATCAAAACAATATGTAAGAGTTTGACTGGGAATTACCTGAAATCTTAATGCAAAATATTGGAGATACCATAAGCTTGAGTCTTGAGGCGTTGTCTATGCTACAAACTGGGCAAAAAAATTAATATATTGTTTTTTTTTAAAAAAATTACGAATTTGCTGTTGTTTCAAAACTATTTACGCTTCTATGGTTGTTAAACGCGCCCCAGAAAAACGCAACCGAACACGCTTTGCTCAGGCGCAACCCGTGCTCAATCGCGCCCCCACCAGGCGTGACCGGTCGCGCCCCACCCAGGCGCGACTGTGCTACCTGTTGCGCCTCCCCCAGGCGCGACTGCGCAGTCCCTATAAATATCCCAAATTAGCGTTTTTACCTTCAATTTTCAACTTCTGCTTCTCTCTAGCTTGACATTTTTCTTTGCTTTGACTTCTCTCTACATCTTGTTGCTCTGACTTCTCTCTACATCTCTAGCCCCAAATTATATAAATATGTCTGCAGATGCTGATTTTGTTCGTCTTGTTATATATTATAATGGTAGGAAAATTGAGGGCTGACGTGGTGTTATTTTCGAAGGTGATAAAAGGGCAACACGTATCAAGCGCAACTCAACTATTGATGAATTGCATCAGAAAATCAGTCAAAAGTTAGTTCTCGAAAGTAATCAATCTATCACTATGGTCACTGCAAGAATATGCTGCGATGATAAATATATCAGCATGAAAGTAATAGACGATGAAGACCTAGAATTTGTAATAGGAGAATTCTTCAACCAATCAAGGAAAAATTTCTTAGAGTTGTACGTGGATAATGCTGAATCAGAGGATGTGGCTTTACCAATGAGGTCAGTTGATTTCAATTATTCTCGTAATGCATCAGCATCTGCTACTCCAGTTGTTAATTTGTCTATGGAAGATGAAAATGACCCTACTTGGGTTATGGATGACGACATTGACGATGACGATGATGCAAATATCGCAATGGAAGATCTTCTTCTTGCCGAGAATGCTAGTGCTTCGGACAATGATGATGATGATGGTCGAAGCGCAAGTCAAAGGCAAGTACATTCCCCAGTGGTGGGGGAGTCTGAAATCCAACCACAAGAGGATACAGGGGAGTCTCATTTACCACAACAATCTCAAGGTGTGTTACCAAACAATAGTGATTTACATATATGTCTGGTTTAATAGTGATTTACATATATGTCTGATTTTTGTTTATGTTTTTTTTTGTAATCAATATGGGAAATTGCACATGTAGGCGAAAGTAATAATACTTTTTGGGATGGAATCCCACATTACACATACATTGATTGGGATTATCCGAGGGAACAAGATTCTGGCAGTGGTTCAGGTTCAGTTGAGGGTCCATGGATATTAGGGAATAAGTTGTTTGTGAAACAGGAATTCGCATCAAAACAGGATGTGCAAATGGCAATCAAGCGAAACCTCATGAAGGAGCATCAGGAAGCTGTTGTGGTTGAAAGTACGCCGACAATAATAAGCATTAGATGTCGTGCGCATGACCAGAATTGTCCGTGGAGGGTTAGGGCAATAAAACCAACATACAGTGAAAGATGGGTGGTTACCAAATGGGGTGGCAACCACAATTGCTTAAATGATCACATTTCTCAGGACCACAAACAACTTGATCCTGATGTTATTGTTTCACTCGTACTAGGTACGTTACTAGATGACATGATAATGATGAGAATTAATGATTTTATTATTAATTTTAATGTTAACGTGACATTTTTTATTATTAGGGATGATAAAGCATGACCCATCGTGTTCAATTGGACTAGTCCAGGAGAGGATAACGCATTCCTATGGATACAAAGTTTCATATAGAAAGGCATGGTATGCAAAACAGAAAGCAATGGCAATTATCTATGGTGATTGGGAGGAATCATACGCATTTTTGCTGAGGTGGTGTGACTATATGCTTCACTTTTCACCAGGTTCTGTTTATCATATTCAAACAAAAAATTATTATGTGGCTCGTAGAATCATTCATGGAAAACGCATGTTTCACCGCATTTTTTGGACCTTCAGACAATGTTGCGAGGCTTTCAATTTTTGTAAGCCGGTTATTCAAATTGATGGCACTCATTTATATGGCAAGTACAAAGGAAAATTGTTGAAGATCCTAACATCCGTGCAATGTGAGCCTTCGTGAAGTATATCACATTCTGAGGATGACCAGCAACTGCATCCCATGTTGGATATACTCTGTCGAAATATGAGAGCTTCAAATTGTCGGAGGATAACTCAGTGGCCGCATCAGGCCCGTTACCAAAAACCTCATTACAAACTTCTGCCCAATCCATGCAAGTCTGCCCGGTAACGACTTGCCCATCAGTAGGCAATCCTAATATACCTGCGACATCTTCTAAGGTAATTGTCATCTCACCCTGTGGCATATGGAAGGTGTGTGTCTCTGGCCTCCACCGCTCAACCATAGCGCTGATAAGGCTAGCATCAATCTGAAAAATATAGGTCACTTATAAATTTATAAGTTCAAAATACGCTAATTTCAACATATGACACATAACAATATTGTAAGTGCTTACCTGCATATATTGCATGCGAGCAACGTGTAAGAACCCAGCCTGAGTCAAATACTGTGCGACTAGGTCTGGAATATCGTCGGGTCGGGGTCCACCACTCGGTCGACCTCCGCGGCGAATCTTTAGCTCTCTTCGTGTTTCATCATTCCAAACAGCCTGTGAAATATGCGTGCGTTGTCTGCGTCTCCTAAGTGCATCCCATCTATATGGTCCGGGAATAACATGTGTTGTGGGATCGGTAGGCTCAGCCTCATGGTCAGGTCCAGAACGAGGTGACTCAGATGATGATGACTCAGCCATAATAATATTCTAAGACAATAATTTGAAACAAATTACTAACTATATCGCTAGAATTTAATAATCATATTGTCATAATTTTAAAAAAATTTGAAATACAACTAATTTTCAAAAAAGTAACCTAGGTCACTAACTAATAATAATCTAAGACAATCATTTGCTCAACAGATACCTAACTATCTCGCTAGAATTTAATAAAAATATTATCATAATTTTTCAAAAAATTGAAATAGAAATAATTTTCAAGAACAACGTAGGTCACTAACTAATAATAATCTAAGTCAAAAATTTTCTCAACAAATAACTAACTATATCGCTACAATTTAATAATCGTATTCTCATAATTTTTTAAAAATTTGAAATACAACTAATTTTCAAAAATAACCTAGGTCACTAACAAATAATATTCTAAGCCAAAAATTTCCTCAACAAATAACTAACTATATCGCTAATTTAATAATCATATTATCATGATATTCTAATCATAATATTCTAATCATATTATTTTAAATTTGAAATACAACTAATTTTCAAAAATAACCTAGGTCTAATATTCTAAGTGAATAATTTAAAATAAATTACTAACTATATCGCTAGAATTTAATTTAATAATCATATTATCATAATTTATTTAATTTGATCATGCAAACAATTTTCATGAATTCATTAGATATATCTTAGGTAGCTATGTCCTTAATCATAACCTACGTCACTAACTAATTATTCTTTAAGCCAACAAAAATGTTACAACTAACTAACTTAGGTACGTATGTCCTTAATCATAACCTAGGTCACCAACTAATAATATTCTAAGCCAACAAATATGTTACAACTAACTAACTTAGATACGTATGTCCTTAATCATAACCTAGGTCACATAACTATTTATAATACAAGTCACTAGCAATTTCATATATCAATAACAATTTTTAAAGACAATAATATAATACATTTTTCATGTTATATAAAAAATAAATATTCGAGCACTTACTTGATTGACAGAGTTTCACTGCGCAAAGCCTCAAATTACCACAGAAAGCTAGAGAGAAGTCAGAGCAAAATTTTAGAGAGAGGGTAAAAGTAAAAAAGTGAAACAAAATAGTGAGTTTGGGGTATATATAGTGGGTGAAACGGATTGCGCAGTCGCGCCTAGGGGAGGCGCAACAGGGAGCGTAGTCGCGCCTGGGGGAGGCGCAACAGGGAGCACAGTCGCGCCTGGGTGGGGCGCGACCGGTCACGCCTGGTGGGGGCGCGACTGAGCACGGGTTGCGCCTGAGCAAAGCGTGTTCGGTTGCGTTTTTTTTGGGGCGCGTTTAACAACCATAGAAGCGTAAATAGTTTTGAAACAACAGCAAATTCGTAATTTTTTTTTTAAAAAAACAATATATTAATTTTTTTGCCCTACAAACTGTATCAACCAATACTTCAGAAAGTATTTCTACGTTTCTCTCTTAAGCTATTTAATATTCCTCTCAATCATAACAACTTTTCCATCAGAGGTATGGCTATTTTTTTTTTTTTTTTGGATCACAACGACAAGCCAAGTATCGATCAATTTAGTTGAAGACTAGTTTCGATTGCATAACTTGATAGATTTTTTTTAATAATATTTTTTATTTATAAAATTTGAATATAAAATCTTATTTAAAAATATTAAATTCAATATCATTTATACTAATAACATTTTGATAGACGTACTAGCTCTATTTGTACATAATAGAAAATAAAAGTAAAACGAAAAAAAAAGTATATATAGAGAAAAACTAATTCCTTCTACTTTTTGAAAGTATAGAAAAATAAGAGAAAGGTAAGAAAATTATTTTTTAATCAAAGTTTCTTTCTCCTTATCTAATGAATAAAAAATCTGCGAACTTTACATTTTTAAAATTTTCTTTCATAAACAAAATTATAAATTAAAATCCTCAGAAATAATTAAAATATTTTATGATAATTAAAAACATAATATTTTAATTTAATACTTTGTTGGCATAAAATTATTTATTATTTTAATATATATTATGATTTTTTAAAATAAATTATTTCTCAACCATTTCATTCTAATTTAGGTAGGAAATATTTCCTAGTGATTTTAAAAAAAGAATAATGATATTTAGTACGAGAAAATCGTTACAAAATTGAGTACGAATTAATAACCATAAACGGGCGAGTCCTTATAAAAATTGATTTTTTTTATGTATCTATGTATCCCAAGTTAATATTTTTAATCAAATCACATAATTTCTTAACTTTTCATTTAGGAAATATCTTTCTCCTTTGTGTTTCCTTTTAACCTATTTCAATCATAGCTACCAAATAATAATGGAGTGATATAAAATAGAAAAGAGATATTTGAATTTAAGTTGTTTAGTAAATAAAATTATTAAAAAATAAAAAAATGTAAGATGTACATTAAAATTTAAAATTTTCCACAATTCCACGCAACCAAATTTTTCTTCCTCTCTTCTCTTTTTTATGATAACCAACGGGGAAAAAGACTCAAATAATAATTTTCTCTCTAACAAAAATATCTTCTTTAAAAGAATAACATATTTATGATATTGATTTAATGACCTATTAACACAATTATATTGCGTAAGCGGATATATGAAACCTAAAAAATACTATTTTTTACAAATGTTGAAAGGTACCCGTGACATGAACGTTTTTCTGTGTTTATCTTATTCTTTACAAATATATCTATCAAGAAAACAAAGCACACGTCAGAAAATTTATTGCTGTGATTAGAGATATCTGCAGGGTCCTCGAAAGAGGTGGTGCATATAGTAATGTTAAACACGTGTCACGTGGCGCTGGGTTATCCCTCGGGAACGAAGCTTCCGCCACCACAGTTCTTGGGGCATGCTGTGTCCCGTGTGGGCCCCGCCCCTATTAAGTTTCATCGACGCTGATGTCATCACCAATAACGTTTCTTGGTTACGTGGCACTGATCCGCTGACTGCATGCCATAAAGAAGAAAAAGCTGTCATAGAGCAAAATCTTATTATTAAATAATTAACCAAAGCAATTCAATACAAACTTAATATATCGAAATTAAAGTTATATTATTTAAATAATATTTGAATTTGATTATTAATAAAAATAAATTGATCGGATTTTATTTATTTATTAGTTAAATTCTGTATTAATCAAGGTTTTTTCGTTGATAAATTAGAAGATTAAGATAAAAAATAATAAATAAATAATTTTTATTTATTTTATGATCAATTATTTTGTAAATTATAGATAAAAATATTAATATTAATAATATACGAAAGTAGTTATAATATTTAATTTAAAATTTTTATTTTTGATATATTTTACAGTTAAATAAAATTTCCATAAATTTCTCAAGTTAAAATGGCTGAAATATCAAAATAGATTAATAAAAAATTTGAATGTTGAAATATCTTCTTTTTATTTCCTATTACTCCTCTTTCTTTTTATTTTGTATTTTAAGAAGTTTTACTTTTAGTTTAAAATTGAAAATTGTATTAATTATTTATATAATATTTTAAAAAAATAAGAGTGTATGAAATATAGAAAGGTAAAATGGTAAATAGAAAGCAAAAGATATAAAAAAATTAAAAATAATTAAACAAAACTAAGTGATTAATTATTTTCAAATTTTAAGTTATAATCTTAAATAAATTATTAAAATGGAAAATATTTTTTATTATAAAATAAGCTTAAGTACTATCATATGTGGATTAAGTGGAACTGAGTTATTTCTATTTAATTAATATTATAAAATTTGAATTTTCAATGCATCATATATTTAAAGAAATTTATAATAAAAAAATATTCAAATCAATAAAAATTACTTATTATAAAGAATACTTGTGATTTTACTTATAAAAAATAAGTTCAAGTTATATATATATATATATATATATATATATATATATATATGTTTATATATGTATGTATACTAACAAGCAATAATAGTTTCTCGCACGACAATGCTAGGGTGGTGGGCAACAACAGGTGACGTCATTGGTGGATAGAGCTTAATCCTCGCCACATGGTGGGGCCCGCACCCTTATGTCATGCCACGACGCCTATGACGCTTACGTAGTCCCTTTCCTTTGATAACGTGTGTCTCGCTGCGCACTTGTCGTGTTCGCACATTTCCATTTTTTTATTGTTATCCCCTGAGAATTTCAATTCGTGTTCTCTTTCTTTCTTCTCTTATTAAAATAATATGTTGTTTATTGTCAAACTAACAGTTATTCTCTTTAAATATTATTTATTTATGAATAGTTAAACTAGACTAAATTGAACAAATAAATCATTAATTTAAATGATAATAAACTTATTTTTTAAATAAAATATTAAAATTCGAATTTAATGAATAAAAAATTATAAATAAAGAAAATTCATATTAAGGATGATCATAAATTTTCTGATAAAAATAAGTTATTAAAAAATAATAAATACTAATTACTAACAACATGCTAAAATAAATTAGGCTTTTGAATTCTAGCAGCTTTTCTTTACATATAGGATAGGCGCTTTATTTATTTCCATTGAGCGAATTATTTTATTTTATTTTAAAAAATTTCTTTTCATTCTCTTCCCGTTAATTTAAGTACAATTGGCTTAAAATATTATTGTGTCAATCGTATTTTCTTTTTTTTTCTCAGATATCAAAAGTATATCATATATTTTTTCCAAGTGTTTCTTTCTTGTAAATAATTTCTATTAAAAGCAATTTGTTTGCTTTGGACAGTAACCCCGGTTTACCATAAGAAGAAAAAAAGGCAAACTTAAATATGAACATTACTTATATTAATGATTAACCCCGGCCCTAATACTAAATCTAACTCTAGTTATTTACATCACAATAAGATCTATAGATATGAAATAATGTGGGAAAAATGTTCCAGCAAATGTAGTCGAGCACTAGCTCAGCAGTGTTTACAAAGTGGGATGTACATAACAAGTGCCAAGTGGGATAAGATGGCCGTCCGAAGGCAAGGAACGTAGATAGAAAAATAAAAATCGGAAGTGACAAAACCTAAAACGTAAGATGACCAAATAACACCGCGTAATCATAGAAACTTAGGAAAATAAAAATAAAATAAAATACGCCTTATTTATTTGCAGTTGACCTTATGAGTTAATGACCCTTTCAAATCATCAACCACTCACCCCGCACTCTCCCCTTTCCCCATTTATATTCACCCCCCATAACCAAATTAAATCCAACAACCTCAAACCACACAAACACACACACACCTCTTCTTCCCTCTCTCTCTCAACCAATCATTCATTCACTCAAAAAAAAAAAAAATTAAAACACCATGCAACAAGCAATTCCTTATAGGTCATGGCAACCTCTCATCACACACACCTCCACCACCACCACTCACTTCACAAATAGCCCACACACATTAACCAATTCCACAGTGTCTCGACCCGGATTATCTCTAAAAGACGATATTGGTTCGGAACCGAATAACAACATCCATAGTGATAATCCTTTCCTTGCTTCCTCCAAAATGGTACCCAACATGGTCTTAGAGAACGCGATTATAGTCTTCGCTAGGCGTGGTTGTTGCATGAGCCATGTCGTGAAGCGATTGCTGTTGGGTCTTGGGGTGAACCCTGCGGTGCACGAGGTGGAGGAGAGTGATGAAGTGGGTGTTGTTAGAGAATTGGAAGCAATTGTGGGTGCCAATAATGGAGGGAATAAGATGCAATTTCCAGCGGTTTTTATTGGTGGCAAATTGTTTGGAGGATTGGATCGTGTAATGGCTACTCATATTTCAGGGGAATTGGTTCCAATTCTCAAAGAAGCAGGGGCTCTATGGCTTTGAGTCTTTGGCTCTCTATTTTCTTTTTCTTTTTCTCTAGATTAATTTTTCATTTTCGTTCTTGGTTTTCTTATTGTATTATATAATTATATACTACTCCTATTATTTATTTATGTGTTAATTTCCGGATATATGTTGATTTCCTTCTCCTTGGGAGGCTTTAGAGCTAGAAAGAAAGAAAAATTAATTAATATAATAAAAAATTATTCTCGATGTGTTCAGATATGGATGCAAAATTTGATGATGTGAGAATGCAAAGATTTCTGGAGTTGCTGACATTAGTACAGTGGAGGAGACTCCCCGCTAGACTAATTGTAAGTTTTTTTAGTTGACTAATGATTAAAGTTGTGATAATTGGAATAATGGGAAGAGATAGAAAAGAAGAAAATAAAATGACAAGTCATGAGATAATAGATTTTATACTTATATACTTTCAATCCAGAAATCATTTCAGATATGATTTTAATATTTTCAACATATAGAAAGTAATTATTATAACATTTATTTAATTTATTATATATGTCTATTTGAAATTATAATATAAAATCTTTACATTTTTATGTATTTTATAAAATTCATAATTCAATTTTAAAAAAAGAGTGTAACAAAATTAATGTGATAAAATATATATTAAATAAATAATACATGTATACAATATAAAGGTGTTTTATATTGTCTTTTAAATATAACTCTATACTCAAAGTAAACGATGATTGTTTTATATCATGTCTATTAAATTCAAATTTATTTTAATTTTAATTTTTTCTTTTAATTATTTTACACTTTTAATTAGTAAAAAAATATCTTTAGTATAACTTTTAACGTAATCATTATAAAAATTAATAAAAATTTATCATAGATAATAATTTGTTATTTAATAACAATGTCAACAAATTTTACATTGCTAATGTGTATATATTATTTATTCATTAATTATTATTGTTAGTTTTTAAAAATTAAAATAAATGTCATAAAATATAATAAAATCTATTTATTTAATATTTTGTATTATTTTGTCAGTGGACTTATATTTATTTTATTTAGAGATTATATGTAGAATTACTATAAGCAATAAATATATTATTG